>OW026323.1:3265000-3865000 GCA_932273695.1 Apotomis betuletana
GACTGCGTATGTAAGTATGAATGCATGTATGGTATGTACGTAATATTTCTGTATTTATTAAGTTCTAAGAAAAGGCTTGTCGAGTGGGCGTACTGTGACCACAAGGAGTTATTTGTAGTATTATGATAATACCTAATGTTGTAATACTTTTAACAATAAATTAAACACATGAATATATTTATCAGCCAGGCTAATGTTTAGAATTTTTACGATTCCGTATTGAAAAAACACCTAGAATCGGTTTTATTTATGCAAATTTGGTTTCAGAAAATGGTCCTAAATAAAGGAGAAAAGTCGCACGTATTTGACCGCTAATACGACGTGTACATTTTATACAATATGCTTACATACTGGACAATATGACAAGGTACACTAACTTATCGAATTATGAATCGAATAATGAGTTCATTGTGTAAAAGTATACCTTATCTTATATTTGATTATCTCTTTTTGGTCAGACTGTAAATAAAGACGACCGAAAACCGTAAATTTGTAGTGATTACAAACTTATTTGCAGTTGGTTAACTAACCCTGACTTATGTTGATGTGTGGAGACATCAATATTGCCACAGCAAAGTTCAGTTTGTCGCTTAGTAATTTGTATCTTTCCGTTACAGTAATATGCAGTGATTTCAGTGTTTGTACCTACCTACGGAACTCTCGAATCTCAAGATGCGCGCGTCAGACTCGCATTTGATAGTCTACCTACTCTACCTTACATTTTAATCCCCGACGAAAAAAGAGAAGTTGTGTATCTGTGTGTCTGCCAGTCTAACAAATATCATTGCCATAATCATATCGCAAAATATTTGAGGAGAATTAGTCTGCCGCCGGTGGGAGACAATGACAGCGGGGGCGTAAGGAACAAGGGTACGACTATCGACTTTCTGTGATGTCTGTCTGTACTTCTGTCCGTCTGTCGGTCTGTGTGTCTGTCCGCCCATCTGCCCGTCCATCCTGTCGGTTCGTCTATCGTCTATTCGCCAGTCTGTTCGACCGTCCGTCCCTCTGTATGCCAGTCTGCCTGTCCATCCTTCCATCTGTGCATACGTTAATCTGTTTGTTCGTCTGTCTGTTATACCCGACTACGAAGAATCAGTAAAGTTATAACCTATTATTTCTTATGCGTGAGTTTTCAAGGTGCTAGTGGTTTTATAATTCAATAGTCTTACGGCGATTGCCAAAGTAGTGCTTCCCTGGGGTGAGCGGGTAAGCGGGCGCAAAGTAAAGGGGGCGCAGCTTGTAGTAATGCCAATCGTAAGCCTAACACTTTCTTTGGGTAAGGTATCATCATCATCATCATAATCAGCCGATAGACGTCTACTGCTGGACAAATGCCTACCCCAAAGTTCTCCATAGTGATTTGTATTGCGCCACCCTCATCCGATTTCTGTATACTATTATAAAAATCATAATTATCTTTTATTTTCTTTAGGTACCTGCGAGTTTTTATCCCATTATCTCTTCTATCCGAAGATGATGTCGAGGACGGGGCGAAGTGGAGAAGTAAAATACGAAAAGCTGGGCCCTCCACCATGTGTGATAAATAGCGATGAAAAGACGCCAATGAAGAAGTTTCCCTGTCGGCGTTACAATTGTTGTTTTTTTTTTAGATTCGCGAACTCTTGAGAAAAATATGTCTAATATTTTTTTTAGGAAGCAGGAGAGTTCTTCTTTTTTTATTGAAAAAATATCTCACCTATTTTATATTATATTATTATTCTTATATTTCACTTTCACAGTAGGTACGAGGGGCACACCGAAATGATCGGGAATAGAGTACTTTAAACTGAGTTACATTAAATCCTTTTTTGTCACATGCATACTGGCGACTTACAATCACGATGCCGTTTTTACAATTTAAAAAAAGAACGATATATTTTTTTAATTCCATTTTTAAATTGACAACTCGATGAACAAAATGGAGCTGACGCGTGAAAATTTTCGTGCAATTATTTACCATAACTTTCGTCGTGGCTTATCTCCAGATGAATGTCGCAATGAGCTTGTTACTATATACGACATTGAAGCACCTAGTCAGACGACAATATATCGGTGGTATGCTGAGTTTCGACGGGGTCGTGCCTCTCTTGGCACCGTACCTTCATCAGGTCGGCCGAAAACGGCGGTTTCGCCTGAAAACATCGCGGCTGTGGAAAAACTACTAAAAGAAGATAGACATGTGACATACGAGCAGATTCGGGCAACCATAGGCATTGGAATGACTGCAATTCACACTATTTTGCATGGTGAATTGGGTGTCAGAAAATTGATTTCCCGATGGGTACCCCATAATTTGTCTGAAGAGCAAAAGGCGGCTCGTGTTGATTGGTGCCGATCTATTCTGAAATGCTACAATGGAGGAAAGTCAAAAGCCGTTTATAATATGGTCTCGGGTGACGAATCCTGGATTTATTCTTATGAGCCTGAAAGAAAGCACCAGTCGGCAGTATGGGTCTTCGATGACGAGGTCAAACCAACGAAAGTTGTGCGTTCTCGAAGCGTGTCGAAGAAGATGGTGGCTTCGTTCGTCTCAAAAAAGGGGCATGTTGCCACAATTCCTCTAGAAGAACAAAGAACCGTTACCGCTGATTGGTATATCACAGTTTGTTTGCCGGAGGTGCTGGCCGAACTTCGCCAAGGGAACCCGAGACGCCGCGTCATCTTACACCACGACAATGCGAGCTCCCACACCGCCCACAAAACAACTAAATTTTTGAACGACGAAAACGTTGAGTTGATGTCCCATCCTCCATACAGCCCTGACCTGAGTCCAAATGATTTTTTTACGTTCCCTAGAATTAAAGATTTATTGCGTGGTCAGCGGTTTGAGAACCCAGAAGCCGCTGTGGAAGCCTATAAATCGGCCATTTTGGCAATGCCTACTTCAAACTGGAATTATTGTTTTAATGACTGGTTTAAAAGAATGCAAAAGTGCATTGAATGTAACGGAGAATACTTCGAAAAACAATAAAATATAATTTATGTATATAGTGCACATAGTTTTTTAAATTCCCGATCATTTCGGTTTGCCCCTCGTACCTAAGGATCATATCAAGGATAGCCTCTTCATAAGACTACATTATACTATTCGTCTGCCTGCTCTTTTGAACCGAAATAGATAAATAGTAAAGTTGATTATGTAATTAATGATTATACTTATCGCTAAATCACCACCATCACCACCACCATCACCACCAGTCACCACCACCACCACCAGTCACCACCACCACCACCAGTCACCACCATCACCAGTCACCACCATCACCACCAGTCACCACCATATTCATCATCATCATCACCAACACCACCTTCGTCACCACCAGTCACCACCATATTCATCATCATCATCATCGTCAACACTACCACCACCAGTCACCACCATATTCACCACCATCATCATCATTACCATCACCAACACCATCACTATTTCACGAGTCAATGCCCACCTATAAACCATATACACAGTAGGTACACAAACAACCCTTTCGAAATTTTCTACGTAGCCAACTCCCGGCCAACTCCGTGCCCTTGCAGGGTGAGGTACTCGTAGCTTAATTCGGTGCGGGGGTGTGCGTGTCCATTCTGTATGTAATACTATTAAGTGTTTTGTGATATTAGTATGGATGGATTCAGGTATTTGCGTTTGGTATTCATCATCTCTTATGCTGAACAGATGCTGGAAGGTACAACTCCTTAATGGTTAGGAGTTAGGGGATAATTCTTTAAATATAGGAAGGTGAAGACTGTTAGGTAGTTGTATTCTTTTTAGTATTTCGCCAAGTCAGGATCTGATGATGGGATCCTAGGAAAATCGAGGGAAACCTTCAAATGATACAGGCACTAATAATGGTTTTGATATATTTTCTAAAGTTCAATCATCGTCCCTTGATGCTGAGCTGATGATGGACGGTTAGGAGGTAGAGGATAATTCAAATGAGATGTATGTAAACAAGACCTGCCCGATCCGGGGATGATCATAGATCCTCTATAGTATGTACCCACTTTATTAATTCACTAAACTAAAAGGCAACAAACATAACTAAAAAAAGTACCGACTTCAAAATAACTTGAAAAGCCAAAAATAACCAGTACAGATTACCTTTGAATCAGCTTTTGAAGTCGGTGTCAAATCTCACGTAAACTTCTTTTTCATCACACTTTGCTCGTAAACAACGGCTTACATGCTAGAAAAGCGGGCGGTAAGTCTTAAATTACGCCCTAGGGCGTTAAGTAATTTTGGTATTGACTACTACTACTTTTGTTTTATTTCCTCCAAAGTGTGATGAAAAACGTCGTACGTGACTCTGGTGGTAAAGGAATTCCTAACTCGTGTCATTAAAGCCCTCACCTTCGGCTTCGGGATTCTAATAGACACTCGTTTGTAATTCCTCGTTTACCACCCTTGTTACGTAATGTACTATACCGACCAAAAATACTCGTATACCGGGTGATCAATCCAAATGGGTCAGTAGGAAGAAAACGAAAACTAAGAGATAGGGAAATCTGTTCTTAGGAACCATGGCTTCGATTTTAGATTTAAAACTGCATGCATATATATTTTTTTATTTTTTTCTCTACTTAATTTCGGCCGGGTTCGATTCCCGGCTATGCATGAGATATACGAAAAAAAATTGAATGCAGTTTTTAATAAATCTAAAATCGAAGCCATGGTTCCTAAGAATAAATTTCCCTATTTCTTATAGTTTTCGTTTTCTCCCTACTGACCCATTTGGATTGATCAACCTATGTAACCAAATAGTAATAAAGGCTTCATGCGTAGCATCTGTTTTCATAGTAATTGAGTGATTTGTCACAGACTTCAAAAGGGGATTCAAGTGTATTTTTTGTGTTTTCAGTTTATTTTGAAGTCAGTTTAGACTGGTAGAAAAATCCAAATATCGGCTTCCTTTACCGTCCTAACGGCATTTTGTGACTGTGAGCCATTTTGGCAACATGACTTTTCTGATGTAAAAAAGCCTGCTAAATTCGATTCTGGATGTTGCCAAGCCGAATTTTGCCCCCCTCCCCCCTTTTCCCCCCTTTTTGACCTCAAAATATGTCCCTAATTACGATTTTTACGGTTTTATACAAAAAGTTTTACAGCTAGAAAAAAATAGTCAAAGACAAGAATGATCTCTATGAAATTTCCTATAACATGGTGTATAATTTTTTTTAGTAGGCCTTATGGTTTGTGAGCAATATCTTCCCGAACTTCATTATTAAAAAAAAAATTGATGAACTTGGTCGAGGTAGTGAAATACATTTATTTTGGGATAATTGATTCCGCACAGGATCCAGCCGCTCTGCAGCTCTTGAAGCTGACATCCAGTTGGCATGGCATGCTGCTTATTATATGTCAAGACTTACGAGGCTTTCAGTCATAAGCAGTCGTCAGATTTACACGCAGAACTGTATCCAAGTAGGGCTAAAAGCGACGTAGAAAATAAAAATGCTTTACTTCTGACCATGAAGTCATTCAAAATGCTCAGTTCTACGCCAGATTCTCCAGAAATGTGCCTTAGAAATGCAATTACCCGGGATCTTGCAACAGAAAAAAATAAAGTGTCAATTCACACTGCTAAGCAGCTTGGCTCACTCTAAGTAACGAAGTTTGTTTCCGAAAGGCTCACCAACAGCAGCCCGTCTAGCACAACTATGTGAACTATGCTTTGCGACTCTTGTCGCGCGACATAGCGCTACCCGTCACCCTCTTGCATTACTGCACAGAAAGAGACAGGCAATTATCTCGCGCCAGAAATGGCCGTTTGCGACAGTTGTGCTAGGGGTGCAGGTCTATAAGCTACAAGGCAAAGTTCAAAATGAACTAAGGTCCGACCTTCAAGACCTGTACAAGGCAGGTCGTTCAAAATCTACCATATTTGCGTCTGATGTGGGGGGCAAACGCTCAGGCGCTGGAGTGGTGCCAAACAAAGCATAGCCTGCATCGTCACATACTCGACTTGTACAGCAGGGACAGGAACTTCTCAGCCTTTCGCTCATGGGGTGTATGTCTATCTCATTGAGTAGTTCACAGTGGTTTCGATAACGGAAAACGGAATACTTTTAATCAAAGGAGTAAATGTTTTAGAAACGCAAATGATCAATTTAGTTATTTTGTTACCTGCAATGCAATAAATAAAAGCCGTTCGAATCGCCAGTGCCTGAGTAAAACGCCAGAATGGTCTAACGTTCTAAAGCAGTCCCTTAATTTTGTCATGATGATGAATCATAAGCAACAACAACACTAATAACCAGTCTTCTGGGTGGGTTATGCACAGTGTGGAGCACATGTCGAGTATCGGTTTCCTCATGAATAGCACGTATGTTGAGGTATCGACCTCAGTTGGTGACGCTTGAACCTTAGTCTCGTCTGCAAATCCTCGCACTACGCACGACATTAGTCCCGCTCGCGCGTTCGCGGGATAAAAACTGCGAGCCCAACCTAGTTTGAAGGTATTGAGTAATTTTTAAGGAGCTGCTTGGCAGTGAGAAGTGACACTTTATTGTTTTCTGCTGCAAGATCCTGGGTAACTGCATTTCTAAGGCCCGTTTCTGGAGAATCTGGCGTATAACTGAGCATTTTGAATGACTTCATGGTCAGAAGTAAAGCATTTTTATTTTCTACGTCGCTTTTAGCCCTACTTGGATACAGTTCTGCGTGTAAATCTGACGGCTGCTTATGACTGAAAGCCTCGTAAGTCTTGACATATAATAAGCAGCATGCCAACTGGATGTCAGCTTCAAGAGCTGCAGAGCGGCTGGATCCTGAGCGAAATCAATTATCCCAAAATAAGTGTATTTCACTACCTCGACCAAGTTCATCAATTTTTTTTTAAATAATGAACTTTGGGAAGATATTGCTCACAAACCATAAGGCCTACTAAAAATCTTTTTTTATAGAGATCATTCTTGTCTTTGAACATTTTTCTAGCTGTAAAACTTTTGTATAAAACCGTAAAAATCGTGATTAGGGACATATTTTGAGGTAAAAAGGGGGGAAATGGGGGGAGGGGGGCAAAATTCAGCTTGGCAACATCCAGAATCGAATTCAGCAGGCTTTTTTACATCAGAAAAGTCATGTTTCCAAAATGGCTCACAAAATGCCGTTAGACTTGAAAATTTTGATTTGAACTACCAGTCTAGTTTTTTTTTTTCTATATTCCCTGATAGTTTCGGCATGGATACCTGCAAAATACTAGAGATCCTTTCCTAAAATAAAATGCTGATTTTCAGGATAAGATGAAGTTAGTACAGTCGCCATCAGATAATATTGCAGCATATAAGGCGTTCATAAATATCTGAACACGACTCTTGACTGGGCGTTACAGTACATGTTCAGATATTTATGAACGCCTTATATAGTGCGATATATCTCATTGCGACTGTACGAGTCTCCATTGACTGCCAATATCATGAAGTCAATATTTTTATCATACCGTAATGTTAGTCAGAATTTGCGCTAGTCATAAAACTATATTGATCGAAGGGCTAAGGGTAAGAATTGGCCAAGTGACATGTGCAAAATTATTCAGTACAGACAATGAAATTGCAGTTATGCTTTATGGTTATGGCGTATGTAAAATTATATAAAATGGGATCTAGCTTTAAGTTTTACCCCTGGTTTAAAAAGTCATAGGAACTGGGCAATTTTGCAGCCGTAGAGAAAAATACTTGGGTCACTGAATCATCGGAGTAAGTAAGTAAGAAAAAAAATATGGCAGTACCTAGGCAATTTTAACCCTTAGCTTCCTCAATTGTTTCCTGGAAATCGGTAACGAGGATAAATTTAATTAGTCTAGCTCTTTTTTATAGCGTATTATTGAAAAGGCCAGCAAATTATTGCTAGTTTGGTCAGCAGTAAAATCATGAGGTGAGTAAGTCTATCCAATCCAAACATTCCTAACCGAAATTGACCATTTGCTGACAAAAAAATAATTTTGCCGATCTTTTTTATTTACATTTTAGACCAGCACTCTCTTTTATAAGTGTTTGAGGGAAAAAAAAATACAGGATTTAAATTTTTTATGCTGCTAGTATCATCAATCATCATCATCATCATCATCATAATTATGGCCGAAATACATGGCCTAGTGGAAAACGCCGGGTGTAGATTGTAAAAAGGGATAACTAACCGTTACTGTAACGAATGCCTTCTTTGTGTGGTATCAATATTATTTAGAATCAATACATAAACCACCAGTAGTGTGACGTTAGCAGAACCTGATTATCAGCGGTCAGGCACTACCCGTGGCTCACCTAATCAGTTCACCACGGCAATTTTTTCCGGGGTTCACCTAAGCGGACTAAGATGAAGCAAAGCCACGTAACGTACGCCTCTGAAATCACAGAATGCTTAGCTCTAGTCTAGGTAGGTAATAGATGAGAAGAGATAATGCACCGTGACTTCAAAGTGAAGAACCGGCCAAGAGCATGTCGGACCACGCTCACTGTAGGGTTCCGTAGTTGCCAACCCTTCACGATAGATTAGGTTTAAATTACGAGAAAGATTTCAAGTTCTTGATCACAGAGCTAAGCCGCAGTCGGACGGACATGGCGAAACTATAAGGGTTCCTAGTTGACTACGGAACCCTAAAAAGGATAAGTATAGATATGCACTGCAGTTGGTGACTACGAGTACTTATATTATTACGTCATGGTAAGTAAGTCGTTATCGTCAGTAAGTATTTAGATGTGATTTGAGTAAATTCATTAAAGTATCGCTAGGTGCCAGTTCAGAATGGTTATAGGATGTTCTCTTTTTTCAATTACGAAAAAAAAGTTATGGGTGACAAGTCGAAAATAAATATCTAGCGGTAGTAAGATCTCCAGAAACGCAAGTTTTTACACGAATGAAAACTTTCATTAATTTTGTAGCAAACTACATAAAAACGTCCGCTGTATGTAGATTTAAATATTTAGTTATAACAATTAAAATGGTTAAAATCTTATATAAAATTGCTACTAAATCTATGAAGCATTTCATTGGTACACAACAACTACAGAACTATATAAAATGCTAAATTACATCTGAAATCGGCTCTTTACGGAGTTGTGATGTATGGAAGATAGAAGCAAGCAAGCTAATGCAAACTTTTCGTAGCACAAAAAAGAAGGCAAATATGATTTACCAACATCCGTATCAATAATGCGGGTGAGGGATGCAGCAATACGTGAGACACGCATAGAAATAACTCCATCTCACTCCTCCGTATTGCTGTATCTCTCTCGTCAGTGACTAATTTAGGAAAGTGTAAAGCTGCAATACGCGTGTCAAATACCTATATAACCTATAATGAATTCATGACGTTTTCGAACATCGATACTGTGTGTTATCTGTGGTACCTATTATGAAGTATTAGAATAAATTATAATTATGAAGCACTCGCTTAGGTTCTGGGTTCGTATCCCAGCAAGGCCAAATAATATTTTTGCATTATGAGTTCTAATATTTATTTTTGAGTTGAGTTACGTCTGTATGTTATTTATTTATCAAACGAAGCTTCATATGCCGTTTAATTATGCATTTCGCTATAAATTACTTACGACAAGCACAAAATTTGCACCATACACTGTGGGGCCCATACAAGTTTTATGGATTTTCTGTAAATATTGATATCTCAGAGGACATATTTTACTTAAATCGATTACAAATAATTTTATTTGAAACATTTTTTGATGATTTTAATTTTTCTCGGCGTCTCCGGATTTTTATGAAAAGAAGGTATTATTTTTTGAAAATACTGAATTATAACATATGAATTATATATCAAAAAATAAAGCGTTAGTTCCCATTTGCGCAAATGAAATTTTGAACGGAATGGTGTTCAGGTTTTTGAGAAAATTATAATTTTCCATGAAAAATTGGGGTAAATTTTAGGTGCCGACCACAGGCGCCATCTATTGAAAAATTTTCCGTAACTCGGTGACTCGAATGACCTTCTTAAAAAATTAAGATTAGAGTCTAAGCTGCAATGTAATGTCCGTTTATGGAAATAAACAGTTCAATTTTTTATTTAAATGTGTAATAAGTATGCTGTCAATAAGTAGCCTACCTAAATAAATGTTCTTTGAATGGATTAGTATAAATAACAGTGCATAGTATAGGCAGATAACGTGGCATTCTGTTAATATCATCGACGTGACACCGCTAGTTTGATTTATGACACGCAGCAAGTGCAATAGTGATGTGGCTAAGAAACGTCGATATCGATAGGCGGCGAAGAAAAAGGTAATTCAAGAGAAGTTAGGTAGTGCTCGCTTCTTTTCTGTTCGACGTAAAATATGGCGTTTTTCCCGTCGCACAAAAGCTAACAAAAATCTTATATTATGATAGGTATCCTTACAGACAAATTCCAACCCAGTGGGATTACCTATCTGTAATCACCCTGTGTAAACTCAAATGGGTTAATACACTCGATACAATTATACTTCAAAGGAAATTTCACTATCATTCAAATAACCGGTTAATTACACGAGAACACTTTAATTGCAATTTTATTTAAGTGCTTTTGCAAAACATCAGACGTAGCCGCATAAACGGATCTATGAGCCCCATTTTGCCGAGACATTGCAATATCGACCCCTCATTGGCATCGAATCATAATATTAAATTTGATTAAATAAAAAAGGCGGGCTATAACTTAAAGATACCTGGACTTATATTAGGAATCAGGATGGATATAAATTAATTCATGAATTAAAAATATTCACGTACTCATAATATTTTTTGAAAAACGCCTAGATATCATATTTTCCCATCACTACGAACCCACTGACATGTGGCTCTTAATTATAACTCTTCTGGCCCTCAACTAAAACCACTGAACCGACAAAAAACCTAAAATAACCGTATTTTTAATCCAGATCTGGTTACTGAACTCGACAAAAAACAAACACATGTCTACGAATGGGTTGAAATTCCTTTTTTTTACCCGAAAGTGTCGTTCGATTCGTGACGGAAAGTTAGGGGTTAATTTAGTACTTTCAAATGCGTTTTTATGCGTTTTTTCGTGATGTTTTTATGTATTTTTTTTTATTGAGAGATGAGTAATGGCGACACATGGCAATGATCGTGATTGTTGCCATATGAAACACGTGAGAATTGTTTTTTTTGGTTCGGATTTAGATATCCTAGAACGCATTTTTGAAGCGTCTCGAAATAAGTATGACAGCGCACGAGTCGAATTGCTTTCAGTGTAAAAATGATTCAGTACGGAAAAATATGGGTTAGTAATACTTACTAACTAACAAATGAAACAAGTTAAGATCTTATAAGGCTCAAAAATTGACGAATAATTAAAGCGATTTGTATCAAAATGCGTGTTCGTACAAAAAAATATATATCAGTGTTTTGATCAAATTTAATAAGAGAAAACCAAGATCTTCGTGTATTTTGTGTAAATTATTTTTATTATTAGCATTACTTGACGACGCGGTTGGCGCCGTTTGTAGTGCACCTGCTTACTGAGCCGGCGGTCCCGGGTTCGAATCCGGCCGGAGCAAATATATTTGTGTAATAAATTCGAATATTTGTGCCTGTGTCATGGATGTTATCTATATACGTATTTATATATTATGTAGGTATATCGTCGTCTAGTACCCATGTTACTTTGCTTAGTTTGGGACTAGATCGATTTCTGTAAGATTGTCCCTTAATTTAGTTATTTAATTTATTTATTTATGACGACGCGTTTGGCTCGGTTTGTAGACACCTGCCTACTGAGCCGGCGGTCCCGGGTTCTAATCCCAGCCAGGGCAAATATTTGTGTGATGAACTCGAATATTTGTGCTTGGGTCGTGGTTGTTCTATGTATTTAAGTATATATTTATCTACATAATTACGTATATCGCCGTCTAGTACTCATAGCACAATCCTTCTTGAGCTTAATTTGGGACTAGATCGATTTGTGTGAGGTTGTCCGATTTTTTTTTTATTACTGGCCGTTAATTTAATTAGGTAGCTTAATAGTCATCTTTTTGCAAATAATAACCAAGTTCTACAAGAAGCGTGCATACGGATAGAAAACCATGTAGGGGAGAACTGGCATGAAAGAGCCAGTTTTCTTTAGGAAGGAAAAAATACAACCTACAATGAAAAAAAATATAATTTGTTTTTTGTAATTTATTCTTTATTTATTTGAGTATGCAAATTGGTACAAATAAATCTTAAACAACATACATATATCAATGAAATATGCATTTCAAAAAAAAGTGTCGTTTGGCTCTTTCATCACTGTTCGGTATTGAAAGAGCCGCTACAAGTTTTGAAAAAGCCGGTTCGTATTACAACGCGTAATTATGAAAATTATCAAAAACAACAATAAAGGCGACATAAAAAAAACTCAAATACATTTGTAACAGACTTTTTAAGTAATTAGTCTTAACATTTTTCAATTTTTTTTATTCTATCAGTCATTTTGAGTAATCCTTACAAACGCTTTAATTTTAACATATTAATTAGTCACATATACCTACTATATAACCTAACATACAAGAGGATTTTTATTATTAAAAACAGTCTTTAAAATAAATCTAATAAAAAATAATATCTTCTATCAAAAGTTAAAACCAACATCAATAAATCCTTAAAATCTTAAAAATAATATTGCTAACTTTGAGCTTTCGGGTCTTTTTCTTTTTTTTGGACTAAATATTGGATAATGCAATATCTGAAGCAAATAATTTAATAATATATAAAAAAAATGCGTTTATAGTATTACGTTATTTTATTATGAAAGAGCCGGCTCTTTCAATGCCCATTCATCCGGCTCTTTCACGACTTGTTCCAAAAATAAATATAACGTTCAAAATAACGACAATATCAAAGCGTTTGCAGCTAAGTTTTTATGAAGCTGCAAGGCCAAATATATGCACAAACTGAATCTATAATCCATTTGCCTATAATTGTTAAGAGGCCTTATTCCTTTTTATGTTTTATGTACAGCAACTATTTGTGAGTTCCTGTAATTGGCTCTGTATTTCTATTTAAGTTTCTATATTTAGTGTATTAGCTGTTGGTTCTCCTAAAATAAATAAATAAATAAATAAATAAATAATAAATAAAATGCTGATTGTTTAGGCATTTTTCTCTATGATCAAACATGTTTCTTAACATATTATTGATGTTACTTCCTAGAACAGGGCTATTGGGATTTATCGGTATATATTTGAAACCTACAGTTTGAATTTTTCATTGATAATTTTTGTTCGAAAAACTACTCGGAATTGACAAAATTCACGTGGAAAATTCGTTTTTTCATCTTATTTTCGACTGCACGCAATGAAAGCATGAAATAGCTTCGTTACTTCCTAGTACTCGGGAAAAAGTATTATTCACTTCAAAAAGTTGGTTGAAATTATCAATATATTCGTCATAATATGAAAAAAATAAATTTTTAAAGGAATAAGGCCTCACCAAAAAACAAATAAAATGAAGCAAAAAGCTTACTTTTGAATTCCTAAAACTTTGACTCGATGTACCGGCGTCTGTTGGTTTCGGTGAACTGTCAAATGTTTGTGGGTGACGGAAAATCAGTGTTGCCACCTAAAAATAATATCGCCAACCAAATCTGTACTCAAACTACCGAAATAATACAAGTGGCTCTTTCAAAACCTGGCTCTTTCATGCCACTTCTCCCCTAATTAGTTTATATAAGAAAAAATTTTGTTCACTAATAAAACTAACTACAAATCAGTAATCACTGTTAAGGCTCTTTATCCGTCCAAAAATGCCGATTGTTTTAGACTTTTTCTCTATCATGAAACATGTTTCTTAACATATTATCTATGCTACTACTTAGAACAGGGCTATTGAAATTTATTGATATATATTAGAAAATATGGAAACCTACAGTTTGAATTTTTCACTGATAACTTTTGTTTCAAAAACTACTCCAAATTGACTAAATTCACGCGGAAAATTCGTTTTTTTACCTATTTTCGACTGCACGCAATGAAGCATGAAATAGCTATGTTACTACCTAGAACTCGGGGAAAAGTATTATTCACTTCAAAAAACTGTAGCATCCCGATATATTTATGAGAGCATTATGTATGTTATTAAGAACCTGAATTCATTTACAAAAAATCCGATGTCCACAATTTTAACACTAGAAATAAAAATAAAATTGCTATCAGAAAGTTTCGTGTTCGTAAAGTTTGTAAGACAAGTGTTGTGTAGGACAAGTGGTCCAATTAGGTAGGTCCAACTTCGAGAAAGAGGTCAACCGCCGAATCCAACTCGGCTGGGCAGCGTTCGGGAAACTACGCAATGTCTTTTCGTCCGACATACCTCAGTGCCTCAAGACGAAAGTCTTCAACCAATGTGTGTTACCAGTGATGACTTACGGCACCGAAACGTGGTCTTTCACTATCGGCCTCATCTCAAAGCTCAAAGTCGCTCAGCGAGCAATGGAGAGGGCTATGCTCGGGGTGTCTCTACGTGATCGAATCAGAAATGAGGAAATCCGTAGACGAACTAAAGTGACCGATATAGCTCACCGGATTAGCAAGTTGAAGTGGCAATGGGCAGGCCACATAGCACGCAGAGCAGATGGCCGATGGGGCCGAAAAGTGCTCGAGTGGAGACCTCGGACCAGCAAGCGCAGCGTAGGACGTCCACCTACAAGATGGACAGATGACCTTATAAAGGTCGCCGGAAGGCGCTGGATGCAGGTCGCTTCCAACCGGTATATATGGAAGTCCAAAGGGGAGGCCTATGTTCAGCAGTGGACGTCCTATGGCTGAGATGATGATGATGATGATGAAAGTTTGTAAATAATTTTTAGGCCAATGTATTCATTTCTATAACAATGTTTTAAAATTAGCGGCGTTTCTTCTCAATAGTGGTCTCTTCTTGTGAAATGCCGGTACACTCAGACATGAAAAGTGCCCTTGTGGCCTACTTGCAGAATGTTCATTATTTCATTTCAATTTGAAAAACTTAAAATTTAAAAGGAATAAGGCCTCTAAAGATAAAAGTTTATTCGATATATTTTAATTGGAATGGATGGATAAACTAAATATTTCGCATGCTACTGTTGAACGTTTATTACACAATTACCTACCTATGGAGATGCAACTATTAAACCTTTTAAAAAGATAAAATAAATTGCTGCTTATATTTACATATATGTATGAATTAACATACGAAACGGCCTATGATAATGATGATAACATCTATAGAACAAAACAGGGAATAAACTAAAGAGTGGAAAATTGGGAGTGTTCTTTTTCTACTAGTTCTGAGTAAAATATTCCCAAAAATGTATACTCTAAGAGGTTTTTTAAGCTGATTTGATAACACTATTCACAATTCGAAATTTCGTTCGAGTTGATGATACATTTTCGTCGTCCGATGAAAACCCAAAAAAATATCTAGACCGTTACGATTACTAGAATACAAAATAAGGTAAATACAGTGACGTCATATGAAAACACAGGGGGAACCTTAGTTCAGGTTATGCAACTTGTGAATTTATTTGTTTTTTAAGTATAGAATTTAACCGTTACCTCTATGTACATTATGTTTTTTCAATAAATGTATTTGTATTTGTATTTTCCAACAGATTTCATATCATCATTCCCTTGCTCTTATCCCATTTATTGGGGGTCGGCGCAGCATGTTTTCTTCCTCCATTCTTCCCTTTTACTCGTCATCTCATCGTTTACTTCCTTCTTATTCATATCATCTTTCACACAATCCATCCTTTCTTTTCCATAAGATTTCATAATTAGCAAGTAATTTCCCGTATTTAAAAAAAAGCAGTTCGTCCTGTCACCAACAAATTGTATTTCACATGCTACCACACTTACAACAAGTTACCTTGAAACTTATTTATGTATAAAATAAACCTCACTAAATTATCTAAACAAATAATTATCTTCAATTTTCAAAGCGCATTTGTAAACAATTAAAAACAAAACCGCCGCTCAAAGGGGTTTATTTATAAATATTTTTTTCAGCCACGAGTTGGGCGTGCGCACAATTACTTGTTCGTATTTATTTCTGTAAAGACATGTGCTGTATGGCCTATGAGATATCAACTTGCGGCCCGCTCAGTTTATCTGAAGAAAACCTGGGAGAAATTGACATTTCTAATGACACTATTTGAGACGATGGTGCATTTTACCAAAAAAACACTTGGGTCCCAAATATCCACATCTTACGTTACTTTAGCGATGTGCTCTATTTACCTTTAAATGACAACAGCAGTTGTAATGTATTTTCCTGCATTCAAGCGATGTATCGACCATATTATTTTTAAGTTTAATGTAATGAAATCTCCTGTATAATAATAATTATGGCTGTACATTAGCAATGTATTTATCTTTAAATGACAATAGTGGCAGTGTCTCTTGATGCATTTCAGATTAGTACATTAGTCGCCGATACTTTGTTGTACGAGGTATTGCATCTTAAACTCCTGAGGAGTTCTATGCTAATTCATAGAAGGGAATCCGTTCACCATTTAAATAAGTATATTCTGCTGCCTTTCTGCACGTGAAACAAGTTTTTTCTGTACGAGTTAACTCGCATTGGAATATTTTAAATAAAAATAAAGCGGGCCGCGCTTGGTCGCCTCGCTGCGCACGAGTGTTAATTCGGTGTACCACCGCGACGATCACTGCTTCTCAAACATACACTTTCTCTTTAAAGATAACTGTTTTTTTTATTCATAAGTAAGCATGTGTGCAATGTTTTTAAGAAATTTATCAAATTTTCCGCAATATATTTTTAAACATATCTCGGAAAGACGGCACGTCGTGAAAAAGAAACTGGATAAAATACAACAATTGATAATACATAAGATATGTTTTACGTTAACTACTGTTAGTTTTATGTCATGTCTCATGTAAAACGAGCGGCGCCGAACTCCTACTGGGCAATGAGTTTCACATCGTTATTTTCATGTGAAATAAGCTATAATAATATTTATTTCAAAATCAACATTGACTGAACATTTTTGGTTCCACCATTAAGAAGCTACGATATTCAGCTTTATAGATACACAAAAACACAGATACAGCGGTGAATTCGTGTATGTCCATTGTCCCTGATCGCAGGTGTTTGTGTCCAGAACCGAAGGTGAAGGCCATAAATATGCGATCTGGGGCTTTACGAATTACCGCCCGCGATGTGTCTAAATTTTTACGTCTTGCCTAGGCCAGGAAGTGAGATTTTCTCACTAGAAGATTCCACAGGGCAGAAAATCCCACTTTCAGCCTAAGGTGACGTAAAGTTATAACAGCCCTAACATTTAGCCGAAGGTGTAAATAACTAACTCGTAATAAAAACCTTGAAGTTTGAGAACCATCGCCCGTAATAGGACAAGTGTAAGCATTACGTGCTCATCTTGTGGCCTAGATAACAGAAACAATTCTGTTCATAAATCATCCGAAACGTCATCGGTAGGCATCGTCAGATACACTAGTTTCGAAGAAAAGTCTTTATTTGGACTAGTGAGATGAACGAGTGCCCAAATTAAAACGTTACTGCCCTAGGTCTGTAATGTACAGTTTTGCAGCCCGTTCTGAGAAAACATGTTACATGTATTTTTATAACATTAGTTAGGTTTTGTGAACAATTTCGTAGGGATATATATATTCCTTCTGCTGAGGACCGGGTATGGTGGCGCGAACTGGGGAAGGCCTATGTCCTGCAGTGGACGACTCCGGGCTGATGATGATGATGATATATATTCATGCCGTGTCTACTTAGGCCAGTAGTACTTATAAAGATGTAAAGAAAATGTCTTTAAGAAATAAAATAAAACGAAATATACCTATTTTAATAGGCGCAAATTGTACTTTACTGACTGATAGTATATTGATATGGGCTTCGTTCACCCTGCCAATTTTTTATATAGAATATTATAAAGGCGAAAATTTGTGTATTTACGTGTCTGTTTGTTACTTCTTCACGCTCAAACGGCTGGACCAATTTTGATAAATTTTGGTATGAAGGTAGCTGACATCCTGGATTACCACATAGGCTACTTTTTATCCCGAAAAATGTAGTGTTCCCGTGGGATGAGCGGGTAACACCGCGTGGCGCAACTAGTATAGAATAGCTTCATCCTCACAATAATGAATACAGTTCCCCGATGTACGATAATTAATCATAATTATAATTACCTATAGCCCTCGTTCTAAGTAATGTCTGTTATTGTAATAAAGCTTTAAGTAAACCTTGCCCTGCGTCAATCATAAGGGCGCAACACGTTGAGGTTAACGTGCTGCTTATGGCTTTCGAGAATTGAAGAAAATGCAGCAGTATATACATGCGTTTGTTGAATCGTTTTATGCAAATGTTTTTCACTGTGTTTAATTATGTTTTAGAAGCTTCTCCTCGTGGCTTCGCTCGTGCAGAATTATGAAATGTGCTTATACAAATTTTCAACTCCTGTTTAGACCTCTTATGAACGGATATTCTTATAAAATTGTATTCCTATGACCTATTTTAATATCAAAACTATATCACTGAATTTATCATTTACATAATTCAAATTGTATAATTAAAAATATATTATAAGATAGGTAAGTTAACGTAATGTATAGCTTTGGGTGACCAGAGGGCTAGCAGCTACTTTGGACAGCGACTGAGCCTAGCCATCTAAAGAGACAACGCTGCCAGCCTTCTGGGATCAATATCTAGTGAAGGCGACCTGGCGGGTATGTATAACCTTTAGGCTCTTTATATTTTAATTATATTTATATTTAATTTATAGATTCCCCTTTGTTTTTAGATAGGTATGAACCTGGTGTACCTACCTATATGTTTTTTGAATATGTAAGCCAGGAAGAAAAACGTTCGTAATACGAAAGACTAAATGGCATGTGCACTTACCTACTCACAAATACAAAACTGTCAATTTCATCGTACTCATGACAAGCTACGATTACAATTCTCTACCCTTTATGCTATAAACCAGAACGACGTAACTAATAAATGTCTCTTATTAAATTTAGATCTTTTAGTTTAAAGCTGAGAATCATTTTACTCTCATTACTCATTATTACAACGGCTTAACTCCTGTAGAGTTCATATGAGCTTACGACTTTATGTCTAAGGGTAGAATTTATGTTTTTTAACCGTCAGTTAAATTTATCTTAAAGTAATCCTTGTGGCACACTTTTGCGTTGCTGCTGAAGGATTTAAACTATTATTAATGGACTATTAAAAAGTGTCATTTGGCTGTAAATTATGAATATGTGTAGCGTGGACTGTGCCGAATTTTAACTAAGTAGGTTAACAATAGACTATGCCAAATTTTAACTTAGTATGTAAACAATATTATTAAAACGATCGCGAGACATCTGTAATAATAATAATAACGGAGGCTCGCGATTTACGGTCCACTGCACTGGTGTTCACATGGAAAACCGAACGAAGAAGAAAAACGGAAGATGAACATTTTTGTAAAATAATTGCAAGCTATTGAAGAAGAAACGAAATGCTTTTTAAGTGATTATTTTAACATTTTATCCGTCTCAGTTGTAAAATAACAATTATTATGAATAGTATACCTACTATGCTACATTAATTAATATAAATATACATAAATTTAACAGGTTTCTAGCCACAACATTGATAAACTGTCATGATGTTGCCTTCTGTGTGGTGTCTAGTAAAACTCGACACCTATCGCGCATATATATATATATATGAGGTGCAAACTTAGCGCAACCGGGTTGGCGATATTCAGGTATATCGCACTTCGGAGATCTTTTCGTGATATCAGAAATATGTATAGCGTTAATGCTGTAATAATCACCCTTTTTCGATTTGATCGCTTGCACTGGTGTCGAGCAAGCCTCATCTTCTCACACGTGTCAGGCACAAGTGCGATGCGCGTGCACTGTCTTCCTTTTTCAAACTTTTACTTTTTATAACGGCCATTATACCGGCCATGTACTATTCGAGGTTTTATTTGTTTTCTTTACTTTATGGCTTTTAACGGTTGCCAGCAATACATAAAGAGGTAAGATAAAAGAGGTATGTCACAGTCTTCATTCCGAATTCTGAAATTTTAGTAAATTTTACAAGTTATAAAATTAACGTAACCGAAACTAACCTGTTATACACAAAGATTTAAGATTTGAAAGAGAATAAGCGAATTCAGAATAGATTTTTCTATCTAGTTTTCTACATAAAAAACTGATAGGTAGGCATTCCCTTGATTCTAAGGACACCCTACCACTGATCGGTACAGTGATCAATTGAACTTACAACTATCCATCGGAAAAGGCCTGCCATCAAGGATTAGTTATGAAAACATGTTTACGAGTACACAATTGCATCAATACCTATGATAATCTGTGACCTATCATACATTGTTGTTATCAATGGGTGAACGACTGATTTATGCATTTTCCACGTGTAAATATAAAGTCACATTGGTAATACATGTGTTAAGGTCACCGAGATCGTACTGTATTATATATAATTATATATTTTTCTTTTTATTGTAATGAAAATTTGTTTTCTACGGAGAAGAGTCATTATTTCAGAAAAAAAACTGTCTTTGTGCACTCATCAGCATGTGAAGTAACGATGAGGCCTAAGATGAAGCATGCTTGTCTAGAAGATGCCTATTCACTCTCGACTTGAAGAGATCTAAGTAAATTTTTCACAGAAAAGGAGCGCAGAAGAGAGTTCCTATCCTTTCCTGATAAAAAAAAGTAGACGCAAAGCGTTTTGTGCGAATATCTACCTATCTACGCCTAGAACGAGAATCTTCATACAACAGATTTGCGAAATATGAAGCCGCTTTTGGTTTTATGTGTGCGTGTCTACGAACCAATCATAGAGACGTGTTGCTTGTGAGCTTGACGTGGTGACAGATGCACACACGGACGTAACTTGGCTTCACTTTCAAGAGCTGACTAGGTTTCTATTACCACCGCTCTCTTTATATAAATGAATAGTGCCTAAAATGTTCCGATTCTATGATATCATCAAAAGACGCAAATGCCTCTATATAGTCGCAATTACCTCAGGCGATCTTACAGGAATAGTTGGACATCTAAATATAGCTTATAGGGTATTTCTTACCTGACTGGTAAAGAAAAAGCTTGGACCCGGACGAGGCTATCGATATGACATGTAGGTAGTACTAGTATTTTGTGGTATCGATATGTAGTTCGCTCAAAAGTTATGTCTAAACTTTTGATAATGGTGGAAGCCGAAACGAATATCACTTATTAACCTCGCCTCGGAGATTCCCACACAAAAATCTATATTCCAACCTGTAAGCTCGACAAAAAAAAACGTGTTCTACAAAAAGTTGAGAGACACAGATTAGAAAAAGTGACAGCTTTCCGTGACGTTATTTCATTAAATAACTATGCTGAATTGCTGATTGCACAAATTGTCAACTAATAGTTTTAATATGGACACTTTACAAAGATTTTTAGGAAATACAAAACCTATCAGTTTTATTCTCAATTCTAAACTCTTCAAAATCAAATACAAAACAAAAAATACAACACGAGATACGTACATAAGAAACAACAGGTAAACAACAGGCGGTCTTCTAGCTAAATAGCGATCTCTTCTGGACAACCTTAATATGAATGTTGGAATTGAGTAAGTACCTACTTCAATTCAAATTCAAGATTTATTTCAATTTATCTATTTTGCCTAAAAAATTATAAATTTTAATCCACAAAAGGGCTACGGAAAGTACACAAATAGCAATACCTGCCATACTCACACAAAGTAGCCACCTACTTTATTAAAATGTTTTCTTTCTAAAGCGCTAAAGTTATATACCAATTCCAAAAAAATTGAACTTGTTTGGAAAACCAGACATTTCCATAAAATCCTCTCCAGACACTCTCTTTAAGTACCTGTTAAAAATATTACGCTTCTGTTCCACAAAAAAGTGACAAATTAATCAATAAAATCTTTAAATGGATTATGTATGGCGCCAAAAGAGTGTAAAGAATTCAAACCAACAATTTTACCACCATCAAAAATGTCTTCAAGCTAATTTGACTCATATTTCTGACGTTGAAAGATTTCGTCTTAAAATTACATCTGAAAACTTAAAATGGTCACGTGTAAAACACATGTGTGTTGTTTCAATAGTTTTTTCGCTATCCCAAGTGCTCCTGTTAGTTATTCCTGAAAGAGGTTCGAAGGAGTGTGGACGTGGCAGTCATTTTGTTTTGGCGCCAAATCGAAAGTTAGGTTATGTGTCAAGTTGACAGTTCGCGCCATTTTAGTGACGTGAGCCGGTGATTGATTAGTTTTTGGTGAGTTTTAGTTTTTCAATATTTTTTGTGAAGTATGCGCAAGCCTAATGTAAGTGGAATTTCTCGAGTTTACAGTAATGGCTCAAGTGAGTGACGGTTTGCCGACATGCGATAGTTTTTATTTTGTTTTTATTTCAAAAAAAATAGATTCTAACAGCAAATAAATAATGATAATAAGTACGTGTTAATATAAAAAAAAAATAATAATAGATTTCGCTTCTCACACACATTTGTAATCAAATAAAAAAAAAAAAAAAAAACAACATCAGAACATTACATACCTATTATCAATATTTGTAGTATCTAATCGATTGGTTTGCCTTTTTTTTATTACATATATTAAAAGATATGACGTTAATAATATTAATAAAATGTATTATGCTCGATTTGTTTGAATATGGTACCTACTTTACAATAGTATTACAATCTTACTAATACTTTAGAGGTTTCACCATTAAATAGAAAAGTTTTTTTACTAACATACAGAGCATAAAATTTAAGTTATTAATATAAACCTTGCTCTACAAAATTCTCAAAATTCTATATAACTATTGTTTATTTATTTAATTTTTAGCCATTGCTGTCCCACTGCTGGGCAAAGGCCTCCCTCTCTTTTTTCCAGTCGTCTCTATTTAAGACAGCAATTGCATATATTATTAGTATTACAAAAAAACTGAGTGCCTAAACTAAAATGTTGAGAGGTAGTTAGTACCTGATAAATATATCTAATAAAAAGTAAAATAATAAATAGAAAAATTGGCAAGTTTTATTTTTGCATGACATTCGTTAACATAGCTCTAACTTTTTTTTTTTCATTTATTTATCACACAGAAAAAACAATACATTTAACAATAATGCAACGAGCAAAACCATACTAAGGTTTAACTGCCGCTGAATTCACTCACATCACAATAAGCAGATATTAAATAGATAGGTATTATTAATTACGATCGGACTTACATCAGCTAAAAGGTATACTGGTATTTATTAAATCAACTAAGTGTTTTTTAATCAACAAAAACCTAAATATACCTTCGTTTATTTTAAATTATTCAATGTTTTTAATAACAGTTTTCAGTGAAAAATATTTAATAAGTATGTTTCTGTACTCACTGGACTTACGTACAGTCAACCAATTTGATTCCTAGGCCATTTCGTACCTTGTCACAGTGAACGCCGATATGAAAGCCGCTTGAGCCGCTCATATCATTGTCATTGTGACAAGGTTCTATAGTGGCCTAGAAATCAAATTGGTTGACTGTACCTAGTAGGCTCTAAAATTTACTTTATAAGGTGAGGTGCAGTAAAGGCTAACATAGTTTATTAATGGGGTAAGACGAAATAGTCAGGTATGCCTCGGTGATAGACTTACCCCACCTTAGCTTACACTTTATATTTTTTATGTTATAACTTTTAAAATCCTAAAAAAAAAACATTTTCCGCTGAAACGACAATACTTAATTATGCTATCATGTTCTTCAACTCGAATAAGGAACTGTTTAATTTACCACAACATACATTATTAAATCCGAATTTCGAAACGACACCGCACTTATTATAATTATATTTTTACAACGGGAACGGAAGGAATTATAAAAAGAAAGTTTTTTCTTTAAATGTAGGAGTAAGTCCCCGCATTTCTATAAAAAATATACAAGGTTTTCTGTAGCATCACAAAAAATAGAAAGAATTCAAAAAAATCCGGTTTTGTACGGATCTTACAATTATAAGACACTTCAAGCTTTTTGAACAATTTCATTCATTCTCCATAACGACGCCAAGTGCTTTTTCGACAGTCGATACTTACATTCTTGAATTTATATATTTTCGTGCTAATACTATTAAACCTCGCTTCCTTTTCTAGTAATTTACCTCTAAAGTAGGTACTATAATTACTTAACATCTAAAAATAAAAATAATTAACACAAATTTTAGGCATAATTAGTTAACGGTAACTTCCTCTCAATCGAAATAGGTTGCAGCACTTAACACGTGTTAGCAGTCTGTAATACAATAACGCAAAAAAAAACGATTAAATTTATAATTCGCAGATGGCCGCGAGCGGAGAAAGTTTATTTTTATAATAATAGCGAAGCCACATGCGCATAAGCAAACACCACATGTCAATGGTCTTAAGATTACTGAACTTTTATAGGTAAATGAACCCAATATGGCTGAATTCATCACACCTTACGACGATGATGGACTGTTTCAAGAAGCAGATGGCGTCACAGATCTACACGCTTATTACATGTCGCAATTCAATTTAGAAATAGAGAATAACAAACGAAAAAATGACAATTTCAAGTATGGCGTTGAAGAGAGTTTTGATTTTGAAGTTCTAGATTGGAATAATGGGACAACCGCTAATGCAGACTTTGAAATCATCGATGAAGTTATCGACAAGAATATCAAAGAGCAGAATATAAAAGAAGTTTTATTAGATCTCGATAGCATTGAATTTGATGATACTAGTTTTAAAAGTGAATCTTATAGCGATAAAAGAGTTGAAAGTAACTTTTATGATGGAAACAATGACTACATAGATGACGAATCGTTGATCGATGAACTATGTAGAGAAGACGGAGAAAATTCCAATTCCGGTTTTAAGGAAGAATACCTATCGGCTACGACTGAAACCAATTTATTGCCTTCAATAGAAACTGCATTTTCAAAACGTTATTGCAATTATAACGTAGAAGAAGCTCCTCAACAGACCAACTTTAACCAAATAAACGAAACTCAAGTATCAAGTAATAATGCTAATATGGTTAACAGTTTGGAACAATACAGTTACCCAAACAATATATTATATAATTTAGATAGCGATAAAACCTATATTTTACCAGATACACCAACAAGTTGTACTGAATTCAACTTTGAAAGGCATGAAAGGAAAGTATCAATATCAGAGTCAATAGAAAGCGATGTGCAGAGTTCTACATATTATGACGAAAATTCGGAATTGTTGGATGAAGATGAGCTGTTTGTTAATTTAGACGACTTCGGTTTAACACTAGAAAGGGAAAATGAAGAAGTAAACATTGAAACTACACACAACTGTTCAAACGAAAGGAGAACCGCAAAGGATAAATCCCAAGGTAATAATATTTTTTATTTATTAATTGAAGTAAAAATCGTATACCCAAATCTTAGTGAATTCGAAGTAAAGTAATAACCCATTTATATTAACAATCATTTTTTTCGATAAGTAAAACTCACAAGTCTCATAACTATCATATAATTTCAGGAGAGCGAGTCTGTTTATGGGAACAGTGCTACGAGAGGTATCCGAATCAAAACACCTTGGTGGAACACATTGAAAGAGCACACGTTAACACTTATAAAGGTAATTGTTTTTTTATAGCTCACTGATGTTTTCAACGAAAGTGCTTTTTTATGGGACAAACGAGCAAACAAAACGTCTGATGGAAAGCGATTACCGTCACACCTGCAACACCAGGGGAGTCTTAAATGCGTTGCCGGCCTTTCAGGTGGGAGTACGCTGTTCTTAAAGGTTAGAAGGTCGTATCCGTCCGGAAATACCGCAAGCGACAAGCCATTCCACAATACAGTCCACAGTCTTTTAGAATTGCTTGGTGTGAGACATTTTTAGCTGATAGCGGATGTCGATACAGTGGGTTGTAATAACACAAATTGCAATAGAAGACCTATGCCCATTATAGTCCGTTTTCGAGAAAAAAAATATCAAAGTTGCTATTTTGGAGTGTGTTGGAAATAGGAAAAGAACAATTTTTTCATTATAATCCAAAATTGAAAGCAACTATTAGTAACTGTATTTTAACACGTACAATTATGAGTTATTCAAGCTTTACTCCAGATCTTAATTTTAATTAGAAACCAAGATATTGACATAAACTAAAATTTTAGTTTTTATTTATTATGTTTTTATATTCGTTGATATCGTGCGAAATTTTATTTTTATAATATTGTCCACCTTATGATGTACCGCTAATAAAAAAATCAGTTATGATATGCTTGGAGACGCGAAATTATTCACAATTGAAGATAAATGTTGAGCGCCTACAAAATAACTTATAGCAAAAGTACGAGACTGTGTGTGATAGTTTGCTATTAAAATCATGTGCGTGTATTAAAAACATGTTCACTGGTAATAGAATGAGCGTAATCGCTGTCCACAGCTTCACATTCTCCTAACATATTTGCGGATACCCCCGGAGAGGGAGGGCTACCGGCATTGACGCTATCCATAGCTTCGCGGGCAGCGTCATGGGTCTGTAACGCACTCTTCGGGGGTAGCCGCAAATATGTTAGGAGAATGTGACGCTGTGGACAGCGATTACGCTCATTCTATTACCAGTGAATATTGACACATGATTTTAATAGCAAACTATCATACACAGTCTCGTACTTTTGCTATAAGTTATTTTGTAGGCGCTCAACATTTATCTTCAATTGTGAATAATTTCGCGTCTCCAAGCATATCATAACTGATTTTTTTATTAGCGGTAGATCATAAGGTGGACAATATTATAAAAATAAAATTTCGCACGATATCCACGAATATAAAAACATAATAAATAAAAACTAAAATTTTAGTTTATGTCAATATCTTGGTTTCTAATTACAATTAAGATCTGGAGTAAAGCTTGAATAACTCATAATTGTACGTGTTAAAATACAGTTACTAATAGTTGCTTTCAATTTTGGATTATAATGAAAAAATTGTTCTTTTCCTATTTCCAACACACTCCAAAATAGCAACTTTGATATTTTTTTTCTCGAAAACGGACTATAATGGGCATAGGTCTTCTATTGCAATTTGTGTTATTACAACCCACTGTATCGACATCCGCTATCAGCTAAAAATGTCTCACACCAAGCAATTCTAAAAGACTGTGCAGTCGTGCGAAGCAGGAAATTACTAGAGAAACGCACAGTTGTGGACTGACAATCCTTAGCAATAGTGCTGCCATCAATAGTTTTCCTGCTCATTCCCTTTACGGAACGTGCACTACGAAGGTGCTTCCAACTGGTGCCACCAATCCGAATCTTTCAAGTTGACGTTGACGTTAATCCATACTAATATTATAAATGCGAAAGTGTGTCTGTCTGTCTGTCTGTCTGTCGGTCTGTCTGTCTGTTACCTCTTCACGCTTAAACCGCTGAACCGATTTAGATGAAATTTGGTATGGAGATAGTTTGAGACCCGGGAAAGGACATAGGATACTTTTCATCCCGAATAAATTTAGTATTCCCGTGGGATGAGCGGGTAACACCGCGGGGCACAGCTAGTTATAAAATATAACGTTAATTATAAAATATAACTATAAAGCTACTAAAATATTTTTGTTTGTTCCCAGGTGACGAATTCAGCTGTCTATGGAGGGACTGCGCGCGCGCACGCCGGCCGTTCAACGCGCGCTACAAACTGCTCATACACATGCGCGTGCACTCCGGACACAAGCCCAACCGCTGCCATGTAAGTTTATACCAAATGTTGCATACTCAATAGAAATTGAAAAGTTTCTTAGGATAAATATTGTTGATACAAAGGTAAATTATGAAAGAAAAATTTAATGTGATCCCTGCAATGTAAGCAGGACTCGAACCTGCGACCCTATTACGTTTCTCCCAAATGAGCTATCCCATCGTAACGTCAATCATACCAAATCTTTGATTCCATAATTCTACGCTAATGGAGCGCCCTCTGCGTCATATGTGCTTAAAATGCTTAATACGCATTAGCCATAACCCTAGGATGTGCGTATGCATGCACGATCCCCAATCCTCATTACTTCACAGCAAGTGAAAAGGACTGCGGAGAGATGGGGGATTCTAAGGATAGCAACAACACGGAATGTGGTCTGCTCATATTTTGCTCTTCTTTTCTTTTTTGATATCATATCATTAAGATCCTTCCCCGGGAATATTACCATACCAAATTTCATCTAAATCCGTTCAGCGGTTTAAGCATGAACGTGAAAAGACAACATACTTTCGCATTTATAATATTAGTATGGATATTTAATATGTTTAATCAATAATCATACTTAAACCAACTAAAAAACATGAAGATCCTAACCTAATTGTACATCATGGTTTCAACGATTTTTAAATTTACCTTCTTGTACACCCCAGCACCCAGGTTGCGGGAAAGCTTTCTCCCGGCTGGAGAACTTGAAGATCCACGTGCGATCCCACACCGGTGAGCGTCCGTACGCCTGCCCCGCGCCGCACTGCAGGAAGGCATTCTCCAACTCTTCGGACCGGGCCAAGCATCAGAGGACTCACTTTAATGCTGTAAGTATCCAAAAACAACGCAAAACAATACATTATAACGGCCCGACATGTTTCGAACTCGTATGGAGTTCATCAGGAACTACATATCGGGCCGTTTCTGACAATTGCACGTAAGCGTAAACCGATACAATAATCGATATAACACGTTTGAGCCTTCACTTATAAACAACGGTAGACGTCTGAGTTGGACTATGGACGTTCTTATATGTACGGACCTTAATTTGAATCGCAAGACTTCTTCTTCGTCTTCAAAGCTCTAAATTCGACCGTCATCCCGCTCACTATTATACCTACTTTGACAGGAGATCGAGAGGGACGGCACTATACGATTGTCGAATTTCGAATATCAGGGTAGCCCTTTTGGATTCTCGTTTGAATTTGTAGAACTAGGATTTTTTGAAGATACTTAGAAAGAAAGGAAGCAGGTAATTGCCGATCAGGCTAATATTTCCCGAGAGTACATATTCTACACCGCGTTTTAAATGTAGTTGCACTCAAATTACTAATTGTTTGAAACTTACTACAGAAAAGAAGGGAAACGTATTACTATTTTAGGCCTTTGTCCAGCAGCGACGTCTATGGCGATGATGATGATGATGATAATGATGATGATGATGATGATGTATTACTATTAGACACAAATCACCATATCTTAATTAAAATTGGCATGTATTTAACGCGGCGACAAATTAATCAGATTTAGGGATTTATAAAAAAATAAAGGGGATAGCAAAAATAATGAGTTGGCGACTAATTGCGGAGACTATTAAAGTAAAAAGTAGCAGCTAAGTAATCAATTTTCGGCTTTGTTTCAATATAAACTAGCATCGAGTTATTGTTTTGGCGACTGAATTAACTAATTAAGCGGAAACATGACAGCGGATAAAAAGTTGAAAATGGCCTACTCTAATTGTTCAATGGAGATTACATATAAAATAAATCAAGGTCATAAAAAAAATACTTTGTGCGACAATTTAAGAGCTTTAATCAAAGTTGAAAATTGCATGTATAAATAATAATTTTGGTCTATAGTTTTATTTAGTGGCTCTGATTTTGGTCAATTTTTCGTCAGGTGTGATGTCATATTGACACCTATTTTTTATGATTCTATCGTATAGAATACGTTAAAATAAACGTGTTTTGTATGGACAACTTTTTTCTAAACTTAATAATTACCGAGATATGGACTCCTAAAACCGACAATATTTTTTTGGATATTGTGTCAGACTCTGCCTTAGCTCCGGCGCTGCGGGAAGTGCAGCCCTTCCGCCCTTGCGTGGCAAAGCACGGTCGCCCGTACTCCGTTCCGCAGCTTCGGCTTGTTGGTCGCCTTCGGCGACCAGCCTCAGCCGCTCCGCTCCGCACGGCTCCCGAGCTTTGTCACGGCGGGCGAGGGCTGCTCTCCCTCCGCGCCTCCGGCTTTTTATATACACTCTAGGGGTAGGGCAGACAAGACCACGTGGAATCGGGGTTGACAGCTTCGGTTCTGAGGCAAGTCTTATGATAATGCAATGCTTATTTTAGCGTAGCGTGTTTTAGCTAGATTCGGACTAAAATAAGCGTGTTTTGTATGGGCAAAACAGTTTTACCTAAAAAACGCTTATCGCCGTTTTCATTAAATTATGGTTTCGAAAACTAAAAAAATAACTCCCCATTACTTTTATATAGTACCCATTTTAATATTTAAGCTGCCAGCAAATCAAAGCCCAAAATGCTTTTTTAGATGGAGACCTGTAGTTGCCACTGATATTAAAGTTTGTTATCCTTCTGCTAATATTAGTCGCCAAGTCATGATTTATAGTACCTCACCTATGATTTCAGTAATCTTGTTTATTATTTCTGCTACCTTAAAGTAGCTGCCATTATTTGAATTTTAAAATATCCTTAGTTTAAAGTCCATCTATATATATAAAACTCAAAGGTGACTGACTGACTGACTGACATAGTGATCTATCAACGCACAGCCCAAACCACTGGACGGATCGGGCTGAAATTTGGCATGCAGGTAGATGTTATGACGTAGGCATCCGCTAAGAAAGGATTTTTCAAAATTCACCCCCTAAAGGGGTGAAATGGGGTCCAAAGTTTGTATGGGGAAACAAGATTAGTTAGACTATTTTATTCGAAACTTCACAGGAGTATTCCTAACGATAAATGAGTAAACACGTGTTTCAGGTTTTTTGAAAATTCAACCCCTAAAAGGGAGAAATGTGGTGACAAAGTCTGAAAATCAGCATGGGTATTGTTTTTATGGTTTATCGGGTCGCTGATTACAAAAACCGCAACGATTTTAAAATCCAACGTGGCGGACGTGAGTTACCATCTCCCCTGTTGGAGTGAAATGGGGTTGAAATGTCTAAATACTAAACCGCTGGTTCTAGAGAGTTCAAATTTGGCACGTAGGTTCCTTATAAGGTGTAGGGGTGCACTAAGAAAGGATTTTTCAAAATTTACCCCCTAAAGGGGTGAAATGGGGGTCCAAAGTTTGTATGGCGAAAGAAGATTAGTTAGACTATTTTATTCGAAACTTCACAGGAGTATTTCTAACAATAAATGAGTTAACACGTGTTTCAGGTTTTTTTTTAATTCATCCCCTAAAAGGGAGAAATGTGGTGACAAAGTCTGAAAATCCATTGGTAATGCTTTAATGGTTTATCGGGTCGGGTCGCCTTTTGGGGTGCGATGGGGTTGAAATGACTAAATATGAGTACGGGTGTAATTTTTATGGTTTGTTGGGACGTTAATTACGAAAATGCCACCGATTTTGAAATTTTATTTGTGGTCATGAAAATTCTTGAAAGCATTTGCGCCAAATTGCAATTTAATAGGTCCAGTAGTTTTGCAGCAAATCGATTGTAACAGACGGACTGAAAGACAGCTACACGTGATCCTATAAGGGGGTTCTTTTTTTGATTTTGAGGTATGGATGGGTCTCTATCCTAATAGATTAAAAAAGTAGTATTTGGTGGCATCTCGATCGTCGTCAATCGGTACCTATAGGCGGGCGGCGCGTTGGGACGGGATGAATAATGATCGGGAAACTTCCTGCATCCGTAATAAATACATTCAAGCTTTTCAATAATAAGTCATTTCAGAATTCTGAATTACGTTTATCTGGCTCAGAATAATACATTTTTTATTCATCAACGAAGAGAACCTCAATATCTTACAATAGAACATGACGTAACTTATAACATGGCTTAGAATCATTAAACCAATCTCGAATAACAAGTCTCAGGGGCAAACTCTCAAATTTGCGGGTATTGACTTGAGAGAACATTGCTTCTCTCATGGACAGTTTTATGTTGCTTGCTCTCGAGTAAGTTCACCCAGTAGCTTGATAGTTTTACCGCCTAATGACAGATTAGTCAAGAATATTGTGTACAAAGAAGTTTTGTAGGCCCTATTTTTTTACACACGCTAAACAAAAGTAAAGCCGCAAAAACTATACATAATTAATAATAATACTTCTTAACGCGAGCGAAGCCGCGGGCACAAGCTAGTTTAGTATAAATGATTGCCAAAATATTTAATCGCTGACAAGTTATTATTTTAGTTGCAAATAGTTTGCTGCTCTTTAATTTTTTTGTCGCCGCGAAAATAATAAGCCATTAAAATTAGACCAAAAACGGTTATCAGTGTAACACAGCTTCCCTAGAATTAAGTATTGCTAACGCTAATTCAGATTAAGTTTCTTAACCATATTATTCTGTTTCCAGAGACCATACGCCTGCGGCGCCGTCGGCTGCGGCAAGCGCTACACCGACCCCTCCTCCCTCCGCAAGCACGTCAAGTCCCACCCTCACATCACCAGCGTACCCAGGACCTGCCTGCCTCCGCGGCCCCCTCGGCGCCCGGACCACGAACTGCTGGTCCCGAGCTCTCCAGCCAAACTGGCTACACTCAGGTGTATTAGGGATAAACTGACAGTACCACGGCTGCAAAGATTGTAGAAGACTGCAAATATTGTGGAACTCTTTTTTCATCCTTCTCATAACAGGGGACCCTTCAAATGAAGCGTGAAGCATCTCTCGGGCCAGCATGGCAGCGTCAACTGATATGGCACCGTTGGTTTCTTGTCAGGTGCCATTGTGACTTGGGCTTCCTTTTTTGCTTACCATCAGGAGAAGTGGAACCGCCATCAGGCGAAGACTCTATAAACAACAGCCCCATTGTAATAAGAGCAGTCTGGTACAGAGATTAGTATATCAACATCGCTTTTGATGGCTGAATAGACCGATGCGAGTTGAGAAAAACGATGAGAGCATTCTGCTGACCAGATGAGAGATATAGACGATTCGTCTTTTATTTTGCGATGCGCCTTTTATAGTAAATATAACACAACATTAGATGAGTATATTTTGTGGAGAACCTGTAAAATCCTAGGTACAGGAGTGTAGTGCATAGTGATAAACATCCAGCACAGTCACATGTTTCTGAAATGCCTCAAACAAGATATCTTCGTTGAATAATCTATCAAGGTTTTCTCTCTTGAGCAAATACAACTGGTTTCCAGTTTATAAGATGAAATAAAGACTCGGAAATTTCGACAGGGGTAGTGGAAGTTCCACTGTGGAACCAGGATGTTTTTCCACTTGTACAATAGCAAGAACAAAAGTGTAAGGAAGAATATGAATTACTTTCTCGGATGAGAGTTATTTTCAGAGCCATCTGATATGGACTGATGGTTGAAGTAGGTAAGATTATTTGTGTGTACAAAATTCAATTGGTTCAGTTTTCGTCTAAAAAGCTCAAATTCAACGACAAATGCTCATTACAAAGACTGTAGTTTAGTAAGTTTACGTTATATTCCATTTTTTTAATGTTAAATAATAAAAATATTCCCTTGTTTTAGAAACAAAAGATCTCTAAGAATTTTTATAATGTTTGTCATTTTGAAGTAATATTTTTACGAATGAGTTTGAATATACTTAGTAGTAATTGTAATGTAGGGACCAAACATTGCTATATTAGTAAGAGTTAATCGAATTAATTTTGAAATATGTTGTGCAACGTACAAAATAGTACATTACATACCTAGGGCGGTGAATTCGTGAATGTCTGGTGCGAACCAGAACAAGGTGAGGGCTATAAATATGCAATCTGGGGCTTTACGAATTACCGCCCCTGGTTTGTCTAAAGTTTTACGTCTTGTCTAGGCCATGAAGTGATACTTTTTTCCCAAAGAAAACCCACTCACGGCCTAGGGTCATAAATATATACATATGAATGTTTATTATACGTTATTTCTATAACACAAAATGTAAAATATTTTTTATTCGAAGACGGCAACTCAATTATATCGTTAATAATTTAGTAATATGTATTTGTTAAGGTAAAGAAATCGTCGTATAAAATTTTACCTGAGTAGCCCATTGCTCATTATTTAAATTGGAAGCCTATAGTAAAAATATTTTTGTACATACATAATTCATTGTTTTGATTATAAATCGTAATTCGTAGGTAATGTTAAGAGTAATGTCTTCCTAAAACACCTATATTTGCTCAATTACATTAAGTACATGTAGGTAATGGTAAACACCAGTAACTGGATCTTGTTATTTGTAAAAAAAAATGATACAACTGTGTACAATATTTTTATATATGTTTGTTTATTAAGTGTTATACATATACATTTATTTAGGCGATAACTTTTGTGCCAACGCAGTGAAAATATTCATACATGATTAATCAAAAAATAAAAATGTGGTATTTCCAAATTAAAAAAGAATCGATAAAAGGATCAACTAACTTAAGTCATTCCATGCCAATAAAAAAAATACCACGTGAAAAAAAAAGCATAATTGTGTTTCGGAATAAAATATTAGGAAGTTATAATGTAAGTCATTCATTATGTATTGTATGTTATGTAAAACACTTTATTGCACACAAAACATGAAATACATTTTAAAAATAAAGTATGTACACGAACTTATCTCTTTAAAGGATATCTTCCAGTTGACCTTTGAGTAAACTATTTGCTATACTGCCTACTGAATGGAGCGTTTTAGGTTTTCTTAACAGTTACATATTAAAACAAAGAAACTAAATAACCATATTGTTACTACATTGATAAAATTTAAATTGTGTATAATAAACAATTATACAATCTTAAAAACAATGTTTAATTTTAATTATAGGTAATTAAAAGCTTGTACAAATATAGAAAATTAGAATGCTTTCCAAAGAATCTCTCGAGTATTTAATTCTAAGTATTTTTCCATTTTAAGATCTCCAAAGTATTTGTTATTTTATAAGTAATTAGAAATGATGAATACCTTACGGTAGTTACTGCCTTGCTCATTAGAGATACTTAATAATATAATTGTTTAAAATAAATAAATATTATTATTAAATCTTCATTTGTTTTTTTTGTAATCCTGAACATTTCAGCTCTACGCCCTGGCCAAAATGCATATTTTGCTATTGCGATATTTCGCTATTGTGATAAACGTATAGGTATGCGTTTTTTTTGTCATAAGTAATAATTGAAGAATAAATACTATGAAGTATACCGAAGCCAAGAATAACCTCCCCTCATACCTATTTTTTTTTTTGTAGTTTTATAAAAATTAAGAGGCTATGGTGTATTATAAGTGTATTAAAGGGGGTGACTGCGAAAACGATATTTTCCGCTCACTCACCTCACTGATCAATGGGTGAATATTCAGCGTTTGTAAGGCGTTATTTTCGCCATTCCCATTTCTGAAAATATTGTCAAAATAGATGATTTTTGGAAGTCGATTTTTATGTATCCCGAAGCCACTCCCGTGTGCTATCCTAGTTAAATCATAATTAAAACGAATGGCTCTTCCGATGCGGTATACTAATAATCGTGAAAATTTAATGACGCTAGAACCGCGCGGTTAGAACGCTCGGAAAATCACCCTGGAGTAAGTTGAGGAGACCTACGTCGAGCGGGTTTTGATATTCGCGTTTGTCGCTACGCTATAGGTATAATTTATGTCCCTCTCAGATTATGCGTCGCAAAAATAAATAAATTTAAAGGCTACGAAAAGTTAAAGCATAACCTATTACGCAATAAATAAACAAATGACGATGCACCTACGTAAGGACACGCGTCCAGAAAAGGTGGAAGGTCGAGCACAGACCTGGTGATAGAAACATGCCCTGACCTCTCGTTAGAATGTTGCTAAATCTATTGCGTCTAAGTTGCTAGGTTATATTATATGTCAGAAAAGATTGTAGGTTTGTCCGTGCATTAAACCTGACAACTTTTCATATTTCTAACAGGTGGAAATTAATAATCGAGAGGACCCTGCATCGTGTACAGTCGAGTTCATTTACATCTACACACTTACGAGAACAAAAATATCTGAACACGACCCTATTGTCAGGAGCATAAAATCGTGTTCAGATATTTTTGTTCTCGTAAGTGTGTAGATGTAAATGAACTCGACGTACACCCTAAAAAAAAATGGATTTATTTTTCTAGATGTAATGAATATAAGAAAATACATAAAATAACCGAAACCTACAACAACTATGCTTGCATAGTTGTATTTTTGAATTCTTATTGAATTCAATAAATTCATAATAAAATAATTAGTATTCTCAGGAAAAAATTATCCAAAAAGTAATAGAATTGTAGTATTAAAAATATGAAATGTCGTCAATTATTCGCCAGGAGTCGATCAGTCGTGTTGTCACACCCCACGAGAAATTGCACCACATTATACATAAACAACCAACAAAATACTATTCAGATAACTATAGAAAAAGAGAGAGAACCTTCTGTCTTGTTTTTAACTTCCAAGGAAAAAAGAGAGGTATTGTACTTATTCTGTGTGTCCAAGCGGATAGACCAATTAAAGTGCGTTTTTTAAAAACGAAAGGCATGGTTTCTGTAATTTTGGTGAAAATAGGTCTAGTCCGATAATATCTCAGAAACTACTAGTAGTTTTCGAGATGTTCAGCTTTAATTGGAATAAGTGACTAGATCTCAGCCAACACTGAAGCTAAGAATTCCAAATTTCGCAGTTATATTAAATTTTAGTACTATTTTCTATATCACTCTTTGATGACCAGCTACCGGGGTTTGAAGAATGTTTAAAGCACATATCAGTAAAGTACCGACACAGAAACAGGACACACGCCCATTTTGCCTGGCTACGTTAGAAAGTCGTATCTTACTATGAACTTCATATAAAGATACGACCTTTTACCGTAGCACGGCAGTAATTGAGCACAGACCCGTTGATAGAAACATGCCCCAATCTCTGGAGTTAGAATGTTGCTATCTATATTGCGTCGATGTTGGTTAAGGTTAATAATTGACAACATTTGGGTCATTGTCAGTTCAAAAAACAAAATTTGTCTCTTAGGTGGTCAAAAGTTAAGAGCTTGTATAAATCTAGGTTATGTTGCTATTACATCGGATTTATAGAAGAGGGATTATAGAGAGAGAGAAAAAGGACACGCCCAACCAAAGTGGAGTATGGAGCTCAGACCCGTTGTGTCTAACTTGGTTAAAGTTAATACTATTTTCTCAAACATTCAATGAAATATCGTCATAACGTGCGTTAAATTAACCGACTTCGAAGTGTCACGTTTCGGGCGGAACAATTCGAGAGAACTGTAAAGGAATTTCATACAAAATTGAAGGCCTAGGCCGGGAAGTATTTTTTTTTTTAAACATGGCATCTGTGTTTATGAACGGGCTAAACAGCTGAATTATGTTTTTTTTGGGTGGTGCATTTTTTTATATCATAGCATAGGTATGTTTGAGAAAATATTTAGTATACATGCCTTAGCCGTGAAAAGGGCTTCCCGGGTTCGTATCACTATCCCATCTATACCTAACCTAGCTACTCAGCCGGCAAGCCCGTATCTCACAGCGTCTGCAGTAATGTACTATTATTAGTTGTTTGTGAACCCTTCTAAGTGTCAGGCTATTGTCATTGGTAGCTCTCGCCAGCTTGCCAAACTTGATCTGGATTCTCTCACACCACCTAATTTCAATGGAATGCCTATTATATTTAGTCCCAGTGTCAAGAATTTAGGAGTTCACTTGGATAGCACACTGAGCTGGAAGGTACAGGTGAGCGAAATCAGCAGGAAAGTCATTGGCTCGCTTCATGCTCTGAACAAACTAAAGAACTTCTTGCCCATTAAAACCAAGGTGTTACTAGTAAATACCCTAATCCTGCCGATAATTGACTATGGTGATGTGTGTTATCCGGACTTAAATGAAGATCTTCTTGATAAGTTGGATCGACTTCTTAATAATTGTATTCGTTTCATTTTCTGTCTCCGTAAATATGATCACGTGTCCTCATTTCGCTCTCAACTTGGCTGGTTTCCCATCCGTCAACGACGCAACATTCGTATGCTTTGCATTCTCTATTCGATTCTTAACGATCCACAATCTCCTGAATACCTCAAGACTTTCTTCTGTTATATCGAATCCACTCGTAACCGTCATTTTCGCTCTTCTGGCAATCTCGCCCTTTCTATCCCTCTTCACCGCACTGGTTTCATGTCCAATTCCTTCTCAATTCAAGTGGCTCGCCTCTGGAACGGTCTTCCTCTCTCAATTAAACAGGCACCGAGTAAGCTAGCGTTTAAAAAGTCCGTGTGCAGCTTCTTTGCTGGCAGAAATGTAGTCTCGTAGTCTATCTGCTTAGTATGTTTCATCGCTGTATATATTTATGTATATATTTATTTATATTATATATGTTTATATTATATTAGATGTATGTATATATTTACATGTATAGCAAATTATGTACAAGTATTATAATTATGTTTTGTTACTTATGTGTAAGTTAGTTGCACCGCCTACAATTTTTCCGCTTTGCCCTAAGGTTGACTGGTAGAGAATGCCTCATGGCATTAAGTCCGCCTTTTGTACGATAAGTTTTCTTTTGTGCAATAAAGATTAAAAAAAAAAAAAAAAAAAAAAAAAAATTAGTTAAAGTAAGTGGAATTTGTAATGATTAATGAATAAATGTTTTAATGTTTTTAGGGTTGTATGTAATTTTAGTAGCATTTTCTATATCACTTTTGATTGAGGGCGTATTGAGTCCAGACCCGTTGATAGCTGAAACATGCCCCAATCTTTGGGGTTAGAATGTTGCTATCTGTTGGGTCTAAGTTGGTTAAGGTTATTAATAAAGTATATTAGGGTTGTTATGTAGGTTTGTCCATATATTACAAACTAGAGATGTTGTGTTGTGATTGTGACTGTACAAGCCGCCATATTTTATTTTTCTTTTCATCGACGTTTAATGCCTGACAATCGGTCCGCTTCTAATACTTTCCCGGATTACTATCCACGTCGAGAGACATAAATGAACACCGATACGGCACCACGTCTGCGGACGGCGACTTTATCTTCACAAAGCTGTCTCTCCGGCTAGAGCCGAACATTTCTCACAGTTTGCATATAAAGGCAAAGCCCTTGTGCCGTTTTTGGCTATTAGCACTTTATGGATGATTTTTGTCTGTGCCGCAACATGCAATTTTCTAAACAGTCCTAATATATAAGATACAAATTAGGTTAGTGAGGTAAGTTCTGCATATTCTGCCAGTATGGCGTAGACATATTTAACTCGCCACTAAGAACCTAAAATTAATTTGTTTTATTACTTTTTTTTTCATATATTGGATATTGGATACTATTTAAAATAAATTAATCATTACGTTACGGTGTAAGAATTCATTAACGGAATAAGTAGGTCACAGGCAGCTTAAATTAGAGTTATAACGGCTGTATAAGGCATTATTTTTTGATAATGTCAGTAGTTTTGTAAATATTCTCTCCGGAAATCCAAAAAATAGCGTTCCCCCCCCGCCCCTCTAACTTTTCAACCAATGGTCAAAAAATTATGGGAAATTTGAAGAAAATGAGGCCTTATAAGTACTTTCATGAAAACTACATTGAATAAAATCGGTCAAGCCGTTTTCGAGTTATCGCAAATTTTCATAATTTGAAAATGACGTCAGTGCCGCGCGGTGTCCTTATATACCTCGAACGTTACACATATCAGTTAAGTGCCATACTGCATTAAAACATTCCGCTCAATCTGGCGCGTATAATCGATAACTTCCAGAAGGTAATAAGTAATTACAGTTACTGTGGCGTTTACCTTTTTATAGAGCTTGAAATCTTTCTCGTATTTAATATAACCATGGGCTTAAAACCGCTGTTTTAAGCCGTCGTCTATTGTGAAGGATTGGCAACTACGGAACCCTACACTGAGCGTGGCCTGACATGCTCTTGGCCGGTTTTTTTTAAGTTTGCACCTGGCAGGTAACTATGGCGTCGCATAGAAATGAGGTCACAACTTAACGTAACCGTGTTATACAATACATATTGATATGCAGCTGTCTCTATAAATATAAAAACCGTTACGGTTTTCAGACGAAGATAGGTTTCGATAACCAGATTATTATTTTTAACTGAAAAAAAAAAGTTAGGGATGAGTGAATGGTTTTAATTTTTGGTTCCGTGTCCTGTGTAAGGAAACGCCTTGGAACAAGTGAAGCTGCAGGAAATAATTAGTTCAAAATAGCTGACACATTGATACTATCTCTAATCTCTGTCTAATGTCCATCTTAGTTTGTAGCTTTATTACAATTATATCAATAACTAGGTCAATAATCTTCTAGGACCACACGTGTATGGTCAGTATATAAACCAAGGTCTGACCAGAGACAACCAGAAGTCTTCTTCTCGTTGAACGTGGAACATCAAACTAAGGGAAGGTCTGAAGTGGTCTATCATGAAACTATTAGTTTTGGCGGCTTTGGTCGGTGAGTGACATTGCGTTTATTTTTTATATAACCTTATTTTTTTATTATCTGTGGTTCCGTTTTTACGGCTTTTACATTATGTCCTACTTTCGCTCTTTCGAGAGTTTGACATTAAAAATAAAAATATTCTTTATTGCAACCAAGTACTTAAGTCTAGGTACAAAGAACCCTTGACTGGTGTAGCAATATGTACCTACAGTTAAAATTTGTTCTTAATTGCTAAATTTCACTTATTAAAATTAAAATACAGCCGACAATGCTTATTGCGAATATTGCGATTTTTTCGTATTAGTCATTTATCTGATTTCGATTTAATTATTTGCGGTTGGTTTTGTATTATTCTTTTGCACATGTTTTTGATTCTATTTACACTGTTTACCTACATACTGATATGCTTTGCGATATTTACGATGATGATGATGATGATGATTATTGCCTAGGTATGGTACTTACCTAGTACTTGCCCATATCTTGTTATTAATTAAAATTTCTATAGATACCTATATTGTAATATTGTATATATAGACTCACGGATCCCACAGTCAAACTGTGAAAACAGTTTTGTGGGACGATGTACCTAGTATTATGTACTCGACGTTTGAATAAATATATAAATAAAAATAAATAAGAAAATAATGTATAAGAGATATTAGAGATAGAAAACGAAACTAAGACTAAATGAGCTCAGCCAATCTATCCATCAACAAGAAATATAATATTATCTATAAATTTAAATCTGAATATTTGAATTATTATAGGTAGTCCACCTTTCATTAAGTTTATTTTTGTACTAGACCAGTACCTATAACAAGCAAAAATAAAATGGCCATTATTTTATTGACTGTATATTACCTAATATGAATGAACGCCTTAAGAAGTACAATTTAAGAGAGTTGTACAAAATTGTGGGTTATTTATTAATTAAATTACATTAAAGACAAGTTTAACTGCATTAAAGGTCAAATAAGTACAAATTTAATGTTAGTCAATATTAAAATTGATATTCAATTAATTTGCTGGTACATACTCGCTCACAAATTTTAATTGTTAGTTTTTAGGGATTCGTACCCAAAGGGTAAAAACGGGACCCTATTACTGAGAATTCGCTGTCCATCCGTCCGTCTGTCCGTTCGTCTGTCACCAGGCTGTATAGTGTATACCAAGAACGGTGATAGCTAGACAGTTGAAATTTTCACAGATGATGTATTTCTATTGCCGCTATAACAACAAATATTAAAAATAAAATAAAATATATATTTAAGGGGGGCTCCCATACAACAAACTTGTTATAGATTATGGTACGGAACCCTTCATGCGCGAGTCGGACTCGCACTTGCCCAATTTTTTTTCATCTTATTTCTTCTAATCCTCTTTTAATCAATTTTATTAAATTTTCAGCGGTGGTCGCGTCAGGCCGACACAACTTAGTTAGTCAAAACGACAACCAATCGCCCTGGCTGACAGGGAAGCTGTACAGCTATGAGGTCCACACCAACACCCTCGCCAGGCTAGAAGAGGGCGCCAGCACCGGCGGCGCCTTCCGAGCCCGCTTCACCGTCCGCGTCCGCGCCCCCGGCCGTCTCCAAGCCAGGCTCGAACAGCCCCAGCATGCTCAGATCCATCAGCAGCTACCCAACACCTGGGCGCTCCCAGCCGATCTCAAATACGAAGAAGTCCAGAACCTGGACCAAATCTTCGAGATCTATCTTGAAGGCGGCCGTGTTAAGTCTCTAAAACTCCCATCCTCTGTTTCCCTTCAGAATGAGAATCTGCTCAAAGGTCTCATCAGTGCGCTGCAGGTAGACCTGTCTGCCCATAGGAACATGCACACCACGCACGATTACCGTGACCAGGAAACCCAGCAGGGACTTTACAGGAAGATGGAGACTGATGTCACTGGTGATTGCGAGACTTTATACGCCGTTTCTCCGGTCGCGTCCGAATGGCGCCGAGAGCTCCCGAACTTCGCTCAACTTAAGGAACAAGAACAGCCTTTCGAAGTAACAAAGAGCAGGGATTACAGACACTGCCATCACAGAGTAGCGTACCATTTCGGAGTGCCTGAATACGCTCAATGGACCGGAACCCCCAAGAACCCCGAAGAAGAACAGTTCATGGAGCGCAAGACTTACTCTCGTATCCTCGTCGGCAAGCAGGGCCCTATTTACAAGTCTGAGACCACCAGCACCGTTCACGTAAGCCCTCAACTTTATGGAAAGCAAAAGGCTGAGGTACGCAGTAACGTTAAACTGACCCTGGTTAAGTACGAGCAAGACAATGAAGCCGAATGGCAGATGCCTGAAGCGTCTCGTGACATCCAGAACTTGCTGTACGCGTTAAACTCCAAGCAGGTCACTATTAGTGATTCTTTCGAATCGTCGTCTTCGGAATCCCACGAGCACAACCGCCAATATCAATACCACCCGCAGGAAGAGGACAGCCAGGATATTGAGCAAGGCGAACACAACAGACTGCGCCGCTCCTTGAGACATAAGAAAGTCGTGACCATCAATAAGGTAATCATTAATAAGCGTAGCGACGAGAATGTTAAGTCATCCGAATCTGACTCGACTTCTGCATATGTCAACGATGAGGTCCCTCAAATCAATGAGCCTGCATACTCTTCCCTGTACTTGAGCCCCCAGCCACGTGTGGACAAGAAACAGAACCCAATGAATGCCCAAAAACTCGTCCAAGAGATCGCTCAGGTCCTGCAGAACCCTAACAACATGCCTAAGAACGACTTCCTGTCCAAGTTCAACATCTTGGTTCGCGTTATTGCCGCCATGAGCTCTGAACAGCTTAGCCAGACCAGCCGCAGCATTGAGGTTGGCAAGTCTTCCAACAATATCCTGAAAACAGACATGTGGATGATCTACCGCGATGCTGTCGCCCAAGCCGGCACTCTGCCTGCCTTCCAACAGATCAAATCTTGGATTGTGACCAAGAAGATTCAAGGAGAGGAAGCCGCTCAGATCATTGCTACCTTACCGTTGACGCTGCGCTATCCAACCAAGGAAGTCATGTTGCAGTTCTTCAATCTTGCCATGAGCCCTGAGGTTAAGGAACAGAAGTATCTAAACACTACTGTTCTGATCTCCGCCACCCGATTCATCAACAAGGCTCAGGTCGACAACGAAACTGCACACAGCTACTATCCCACCCATATGTATGGTCGTCTTGCCAACAAACATGACAACTTCGTCCTGGATGACATCCTGCCCCGTCTTGACCAGGAATTGAAACAAGCGATTGAAAATGGCGACAACCACAAGGCTCAAGTTTACACTAGAGCCATTGGCAATGTAGGTCATCGTGCCATCCTCGATGTATATGCACCGTACCTGGAAGGCAAGATCCAGGTTTCGAATTACCTGCGCGCCCAGATGGTTAACAACTTCCAATACTTAGCTCACCAGAAGGATCACTATGCCCGCGCTGTTCTGTACAGCATCTTGAGGAACACTGCTGAGCCCTACGAAGTACGAGTGATGGCTATCCACAATATCTTCATGACCCGCCCTACTGGTGCCATGATGCAAGCGATGGCTGAGATGACCCAAAAGGACCCCAGCATGCACGTTCGTGCTGCTCTCAAGGCTAGCATCGAGTCTGCTGCTGAGCTGAAGAACCCTCGTTACTGGGATCTGTAAGTAATTTTCCTATACGGTTTCGAATCTTATGTGTTTGCACAGCTCTAGATTTTTGACGTACTTATTTTATTCAGAACACTTAAAAAGCAAATTTATTATATATTTTTCAGTGCTAAGACTGCTCAGGCAGCCAGGGCTTCTCTGACTAAGGACGAATTCGGCGATCTCAACTGGAGCAAGAAGTTCTTCGAGTCCTTCGAGCAGGAAAATGAACGTGGCATGATGGGCGTTATGTCCTACGTCAGCAGCGAAGAGTCTCTGTTCCCTAAGCACCTGAAGTACTCCTGGAAGAGCAAGGCTAATGGATATCAAAGAATGAACACGGTCAGTTTATTTCCACCAACTTTTGCTTAGCTAATGAAAAATATATGATCAGTTTTTTATTTCAATGTAAACGAAACCACAATTTGGTAATATTTTTTGTTTAGCATACACCAATTAACCAATCAATCATTTGTATTTTACAGATTGCCGCTACCTTCTCAAACTACCGCCAGTTCATCGACCAGTTGCTGCAAAAGCTGACCATGCAGAAACATACCTCTCCCCTGTCTTCGGCTGAACACAAATATTCTGCGGAAAAGATTGCTGATATGTTGAACATTAAACACGACGCTCAGGACCCTCTTCAAGCTTCGTTCTTTATCGATTTCATGAGCCAGCAGAGATATTTCAGCCTGACCCAAGACGATATGGACAGACTGCCAGCTTTCCTCGACGAGTATGTGGCTAACCTCGTTAAAGGAGTTGACATGCACTACACTAAAGTTTTTAACCAGGCTCAAGTCTCCATCATGTTCCCTCTTGCTTCCGGTATGCCCTTCATCTACAAATACAAGGAGCCTACCGTCGTCCATATTCAAGCTAAAGCCAAGGCTGAGATTAACATCCCGTCTGCGCAGAACCCTGAATATTCCATGAAGGCAGAGAAGGAGATTCAGTTTACTTATGCAAAGAACATTGAAGGTAGTGTCGGTTTCTTGAACACACTCGCCAACCAGTATGCTAGTGCGGGCGTTGTCAACAAATACCAGTTGTATGTCCCAGTGAAGGTTCAAACCCAGGCCAAACCTGGACAGCTAAAGATTCATTTGGAGCCCCTCCGACCTGAACAGGACACAAGCATCGCTTACTTCAGCGTGTGGCCTTACACTGCCAACCAGAAGAAGGACACACTCACTCCCGTGTCCCTTGACCCAACCACTAAAGTCATTACACGTGACAACAAAGTTCTATCCGTTGACTCCAGGTTCGGACAGACAACTGGTACTCAGTTCCAGGTTCAAGGCTACTCTTATTCCAAGGACTACAGGAACTTCGGAAGCTTGCTGCAAGGTCAAAATCTCCTCTCTGACATCATGCTCGCTCTGAGCCAGAAGGATGTTGCTATGACGCACTTCAACTTCAGATACCTTGGCAAACAGTCGCAAAACAAGGCCATCGCTATCACCGCAGTTTACGGTAAGCATCACTAATTTGTTTCTGTATTCTGACATTTTTAATTGCTACAAAAAAATCAGGTACACTAGTATGATGTATGATGTTTAACTTTACTGAATCTTTCAAGTATTTTCGAATTCTTATTTATTTTCTTTAATCTACAGATACTTTCTACAATCAGAAGCAACCCGAAGTTCCAGTGGTAGCCACTGAGATGCAAGATGTTACTCCCAACAGCGAAGCGCGCGTCCAGGAAATCGTGAAGCGTGCTGTCTCGGGCATCAAGAGCGCCAGAGCTCAGATCATCGACCTTAGCGCTACTTTTGAGGGACCCCAGAAAGCCGAATACATGATCACCGCCGCGGTTGGCGACAGCAAAGTGGACCCTAAGATCCAATACGCCTTCTTCGCCGGCAGAAACTCCGTGAAAGCCGGAAACACTCAGTTCAACTCTGTTGGAAGAATGAACAAGCCTGATGTATCCGCCCTGAACTTTGTCGAAGCTCTCAAGAAGGAACTGAAGACCAGCTTCGAAGCGGACTTCAACCTCGGCCAGAAGAACGGAAACATCCTAATCAAGGGACAGGCTGAACGTACCGACAAGGCTACTGATGACTTGCAGAAGGGACCCTGGGCTAAGCAGTGCATCCAAGAGATCGCTCGCAACAACTACTACCAAGATGCTTGCAGGATGATGATTGTCATGGCGCACGCTCCCACTTACGTTAAGGCTTCAGTGTCTTACAAGGACTTGAGCCCTGCTTTCATCAACATGACCTATCAGGCTTACAAGGCTTTAACCACATACGGTTACTGGTATTCAGACATCAACCCGCTGAAAACATCGCCGCAGGGTAAACTCGAGATTGAAGCGGAGGCGTCTTACATGGATAACTACCTCAACTGGGACATGCTCTCACGATATGGCCAACTGAAGATGTACAATGTGCCAATTCCGAAGATTTCCGCCGCTGCTTTGTCTTTCTACTCACCGCTAAATGTGTATGAGCGTGTTCTCAACCGTTTCACCCAGCAGCAATACCAACGTGAGTATTCCATCAAACCCTTGATAATAACATACTTATAACTGGTTTATTTATTTTTATATTAGGGCGAAAAGGCGTCCATTTCATATGCGTTTGTGTTACATAGCGTCTGTAATACATAGCAAGTAATAGAACTAATTAGTTGAAGAAGAAGTATCCTTGTTCTAGATTTTTTGATCTTACAATTCATCCATTAACAGCATACTGCAGCGTCGACGGCTCAAAGATCAGAACCTTCAGCAACCGCAGCTACGACTACACTCTCTCCAGCTCATGGCACGTGGTCGTCCAGGACAACGCCAAGTACGCTGGCCAGCAGGGCTTCAGGAACGAACAGCTCGTGGTCTTGGCCAGGAGGCCGGTGGAGAAGCAGCAGGAGATCTACATCTCGTACAAGTAAGTTGAAATCAATGGCAGACTAGACTTAATACGAAGATTCTGAACCAGGCAGCGGTGGCTGGTGGTTAATCATTCAGAATATTGCGAAAGCAATTTGGAAACGATGCGCTTATCGCTACATCATTTATTGGAAATATTTGGATTCGACTCTAGCTATAAAATAATAATAAAGTTCGGTAAAACTCCAACAAACAACATTTATAACATAACAATTTTCTGCCTGCCATTTCATCTGAACCTCTTAATAAGAGTCTTAGGCTAAGACATGAGAGGTTTCTCGTCTGAAAGTACTCAAGTGTTATATATATATTTAATGCAAGATAGCTTAAAGCTAAAAAATAAAAACAATACTATGTGTTTTACAGATCTGACACTGGCAAGGATATGGAGATCGAAGTGCGCCCTGCTGCCAACCAGCCCGAAGTGAAGGTCACCACCAATGCCAAGAAGGTTTCCGAAGGCGAACTCACCATGTACTGGGACGACGTCAAAGACGCCCCGCTTCTGCAGTACTACATGCTTGCTGATGGTGTGATGATGCTCCAGATTGGAGAGGATCGTCTCCGCGCCATCTATGACGGCCAGCGCCTCGTGATCCTAGCCAAAGACAACCGTAACAACATCAGAGGTGTTTGCGGTTACATGAGCGGCGAACCTCGCGATGACTACCTGACTCAGTACGGTCTTGTCGACAAACCTGAACTGTATGCTGCTGCTTACGCCCTCAACGTGGAAGGTTCAGACCCTCACACCCAGCAACTCCAAAGCCAGGTCCAAGAACAGGCATACAAGCCCCAGTATCAATACACCAATATCCTCCGCTCTGATGATCAATGGAGACAGGAGACTAGGGCCTCTCATGAGAACTGGAGTGATTATATCGTATACAGAGCCCGCAGCTTCCTTAAAGGGGAAGGACCGTGCCATAAGGTACAGCAGGTCCAATACTATGAGAATCAGAGTGAAATCTGCATTTCCACGGCTCAAGTTCCTGCTTGCCAGAGACACTGCAAAGGACTGGATTATCAGATCCAGCCGGTTCAGGTCGTCTGCCGTCCCAAGCTTGACCAGCAGTTCCAGATCTACAGGAACCAAATCCAGAGGGGAGAGAACCCTCAAGTGAGTGGCAAGGGACAGATAGCTCAATACAGAGTACCCAGCTCTTGCCCGGCATAAAAAAATCGTGTAAGGATTTTTTGATAGAATAGGCGTGAAAACGGACAACGATTATTGAATATGTATATATCATATACTTTTTTGGCAAAATACCTACCTACGGTTATGTATATCGAATTTATTTAATTTTTATTTATGTAGCTATGTATGGTTTATGTATTCCATGTGAATTTAGTATTATTATTTATAAATATGTATCAATAGTACTTAGCCTAGAAATAGAACGCAATGCAAATAAAAAATACAAAAATATATGTATGTATTATTTGATTAAAAGTAGGTAAGCTTCATCATCCTCCTAGCCTTTGTCCCATATCTTTGTAGAGAATGAATTCTCAATCGGGGTCGGCTACCTAAATCCCAAGATGTGGCGTAGGCACTAGTTTTTACGCAAGCGAATGCCATCTGACCTTCCAAACCAGAGGGGAAACTAGACCTTATTGGGCTTAGGTGGTTTCCTCACGATGTTTACCTTCACCGAAAAGCGAGTAGTAAATATCAAATGACATTCCGTACATAAGTTCCGAAAAACTCATTGCCAATGAGTTTTTCGGAACTTATGTACGGAATGTCATTTGATATTTACTACTCTCAATGGTACGGGCCGGGCTCGAACCCGCGACCTCCGGATTGAAAGTCGCATGCCCTAACCACTAGGCTACCACCGCGCTCAAAAGTAGGTAAGCTTACTGAAATTATATAAATATAATATACTTACTAGAAAGAAGGTGTCCACAAGTCCACAACTTCGTACTAGCATTCGTTAACGTCCAGCTGATGAGAAGACAAAGAAAATTTTACCAACAGATGCTACGGTTGGAACCACGCGCTCCTACAAATCCTGAATCGCCTTATTGCCACTTTTGCTGAAATAATGGCCACTCTCCTTAGAAAACTGATTTTCAATAAAATATTAGAATCTTATAGTTATAAAACAGTATATAAGTAGGTGTAGCATATGCAGTATATAGAAATAATCCTTTTGCTTGAGCGAATCCACTTAGCTTTGTACCCGATGAACAATACTCACTATCTGTATTGTTAGCTGTGGCCACAACTGCCACTTCAAAATGTAAGGCGTTATAAGTGCAAATTACTTTTACACTAAATTAGTCTTTAAGTCAAATGAAATAAGGTTTACTCTTAAACAAAGAGAACAGAGATGTTGGTCACTTCATTGTCATCATAAGCATCTATAGGAACTTCACTGCTCTTTCACTTACGAAGTGACCAACATCTGTGTTCTCTTTGTTTAAGAGTAAACCTTATTTCGTTTGACTTAAAGACTAATTTAGTGTAAAAGTAATTTGCACTTATAACGCCTTACATTTCGAAGTGGCAGCTGTGGCCACAGTTAACAATACAGATAATGAGTATTGTTCATCAGGTACAAAGCTAATGGGATTCGCTTAAGAATGGGACTATACCAAGTTAAACAAAGTAAATATAATTAACAAGCAGCATTGAAACGGTTGAAGTACACAGATACTATACACAAAATACCCCTTTTTCTTTCAGTGGAAGTAGAAAATAAAAAAACCGGCCATGAGCATGTCGGGCCACGCTCAGTGTAGGGTTCCGTAGTTGCCCATCCTTCACAATAGAATTTAAATTACGCGAAAATTTTCAAGCTCTCGAAAGGTCGTAAACCCTAAAGTAACTGTAATTACTTATTACCTTCTGAAAGTTATCGATTATACGCGCCAGATTGAGCGGAATGTTTTAATGCAGTATGGCACTTAACTAATATGTGTAATGTTCGAAGTATAAAGACACCGCGCGGCACTTACGTCATTTTAAAGAAAATTATGAAATTTTGCGATAACTCAAAAACGGCTCGATCGATTTTATTCAATATAGTTTTCATTGAAAGTACTTATAAAGCCTCATTTCCATGAATTTTTCCATATTTTTTTGACCCGTGGTTGTTAAAAGTTAGAAGGGGGGGGGGGGGGGGCTATTTTTTTCGATTTCCAAAGTGAATATTTAGAGACCCCTGTTGTTTTTAAAAGACCTGTTCAACTACTCCCCATACACTAGTGTTGGAACGAAAAAATGAAATCTCGCCCAATTTAGGTGTACGAGAGGTACCCGAAAAATGGTTTTTATTTTACCGCTTTGTCGGCGTAATACATACCTACACATACTCATACTCATACCAAATTTAGGCTTTCTAGTACCTACTAATGATCATGGAGCTAAGCTGCGGACGGATCAGACGGTCACGGCAAGGGTTCCTAGTTGAGTACGGAACCCTAAAAATGAACTTTTAACCCCTTGACAATATCATCAATCATAATATTTAAGCAAGACCGATCGTTGTGGAGAACTTTGGGGGAGCCCTTTGTCCTGCAGTGGATGTTTATCGGCTGATATTCAATGAACACTTATTATTAACAATAACACATAGTGCCGCTCAGTGCCACCTATCCAAACAAGGTAGCGACTATGTTTTCGACAATTTTCGAAAGATGTCGCTAGTAGTCATCCACAAGTTTCTCATTTTCATTTTACAATGTTGCCTTATTTTTAAGAGGAGCGCCTCAGAAACCCACAATAGTAACTGTGAAACCAGATGTATAATTAATTAGTGGATTTATTAAACAGTAGTTAATTTGATTACTTAAATTTTGGTGTGAGTATCTAGAGTAGAGATGAATTTTCTTTTACCTGGCAACATCGCTTATAAATTAAATGCCGCAACAAGCCGCATAGCAACGAGAACGTAACGTGACAGTCAAGTCAGCTGTTTGACAGATCGAGCTTAATCTGAATAGGTAATTTGTGTTCTGAATAATAATAACGATTTATTAGAAGCTTAGAAGTAATTCCGTTCGAATTTCGTGACTTTGAAGTGTATCTTGTGAAAAGAAAAAAAACAGTTTGTGTCTGTGATCCTGCCAGTGCTGTGGAAACGATTTGAGAAGGAAATGCACGAGTTTTGTTTTTGAATTTCGAATTTGTGATTTTTTTATCACGTAAGTACACTTCTATCCTTTGTTTAAAATTGGCTTTTTGATTTTGTTTGAGTTTTCGTCAAGTTTAACGTGGTTAATACACATTTTCAGGAAGTTCTAGAGATCGACAGGTTTTGTATAATTTCGCTCATTTTCATGTTCGTAATTTATTTTACTTCCGCAAATAGTTTCACAAATTAACTGCTTCACAAAAAATACTGAGTTTAACTACTAATCAAAATATATTACTGTAAATAATAGCTTTTATAAAGCACATAATCGTAATATTTTTTCACCTTGCTATTTTGCCAGTATTAATAATGCATCATATAACTAAATTATTAATTTATCACTTTAGAAATAGGTTTCGGATAATGAAATTTTTTAGCACGGTCAGTGCAATATTATTAGGGACCGTAAATTAACGAAATTTATATTATATCTTACGAGTATAGGTATGCCTTTTAATTTATTTAACAGTTTTCTATAGGACAATAATAAAAGTAAAGAATGTCTTGATATTCATTCAATAATATTTAAGATCACAAACATTCACCAAATTAAAATGCATAAGCCTCTGTTATACTTGTGCCATTCTTAGTTTATTCTCCTTTTTCGTGTGTGAAATATTGATGATGAAACATGAAATGTTTCCAAGGTTATCTCTACTATAGTAATCAACTAAGACAACTAAAATCCAAAGCCTAAATGAGACTGAATAGCAAACTCACCATTAAAAAAAAACATAAGGATGCATTCACTGCCAGCAACGCATATATCCATTCACTGTCAAGTTTGTTCCTAGGGCACGCCCCCTGGCAGTGAATGTGTTAACAGGTTATTGGTATACAGATGCAATGCAGATGTAATGGTTAGCCTCAGAATGGGACCTATTGCTAAACACCATGGGAATACGAGTTCCTGGGTGTCAACTCCCAAGATTTTAATTTTGCATTCATTTACTTGGTATTATTTCCTCACTCTCCACCTGTGGGAGAATAATATTGAAAACATATAATTTCATGTTACAAGGACAAGGTATTTGAGAGAGTGTTTAGTAAAAGGCCCCTTTTTACAGGTGTAGGGCGTGAGTGGGGGCTTGGCCATGGCCTATGAGATGAAGCGATAAATTTCTATAGGTAACCCAAAATCCTGGGGTGGGCAGTACACCACATTGGGGTGGGTATGGCCCACTCGGCCACCCCCCTAAATATGTCTGTTTCCATAGAGATGTTATTTGATTGCATGTTTATACCAATTGAGTAGTACCAACCTGTGAACACATTGTTATGGAAACTTGAACAATGGGATCTTTTAAACCACACTGACACATTAATTTAACTTTAAAATTACAGTGTTTGTTTTTAGGGTTCCGTACCCAAAGGGTAAAAACGGGACCCTATTACTGAGACTTCGCTGTCCGTCCGTCCGTCCGTCCGTCCGTCTGTCACCAGGCTGTATCTCAACAACGGTGATAGCTAGACAGTTGAAATTTTCACAGATGATGTATTTCTATTGCCGCTATAACAACAAATACTAAAAATAAAATAAAATAAATATTTAAGGGGGGCTCCCATACAACAAACTTGTTATACATTATATATATGTATAGGTACGGAACCCTTCATGCGCGAGTCGGGCTCGCACTTGCCCAATTTTTATTGAATTATTTCTGCTAGATATTAAATAATAATTAATATACAAATAAATTCTAATAAGAAAAAAAGGACAGCCATAGGACAATAATAAGATGAATTAACATTCAATGTAGCTACTATTTTCAAGAATTAAAACTAAATATATTAGGGATAGGTTATTTAATTTAATTTTGAACCCGATTGTTTTATTGAATCCCTTATTATTTACAAATTTGTTAAAATTTTACTTAAAACTGGGAACTGTAGTAAATATTTTGCAAAAAATATTAAATTTAACAAAGGATTAATGACTTACAGTCAAAGAAATTGAAACAGGTACCTTTTCGCTCTTGGCACAATAAAAATAAGTTAAGGTCAAAAAGGTATGCATTTCAGTTTCTTTTATTGTACATCATTTAGTATAAAAACATTTTTTTTTTGATAAAACTGCCTATGAACAGAAAAAAAAATCCACCACATGCTTCGTCAATTTAAAAATAATTTAAATTCAAATTAAAAAATAATGCATGCACTTTACAAAGTATATCCGTAACAAGCTTCCTCAGAATTTATTATAATACTTACAGTTTTGTGTTACTTTTAGGTTCACGCATCCCACCCTGCACTCTCCGAAGACTATTGGATCCCTGAAGTCCCAGAACTCCTTTATTATCCTGCAGTATCCTATATGTTTTTCCATATTTTGTTATTGTGCTATATCCAAAACTCTGTCAAGTGTAATTGTCATAGAAATACAATAACTAAGTCTAAACAACAGTAAACAATTAAAATACCAAAATAATCAAGAGCTCAAAAATAATCAAAACTTCTATTCAATTAAACAATGCTTAAATCTAAAATACTTGTGTTTTAGATTTAAGCACATACAAGAATTTAGTAAAAACAAGTAACAATTATTATTATAAATAGATTAATGAAATAAATTAATCTATGAAATTAATCTACTTATTTGCTTTAGATATGGTTAATAAAGATGGATGGACATGTAAACTACTAACATATCTAACCTGCAATGCTGGCATGCAAAAACACAATAGAGTCAATGATCACAAAAGTTAACAAAATAAAACGAAGTTTATTACGTGCAGCCTGTGGGTGAGGTTTACTGAACGGGCCTATAACGCATTACTTGTCCAGCGTGTGTGTATATGTAATTTGTTTCTAAAATGCCTATTAACATTTAATATTTAATCCTAATTTAATTACTAACAAAAAATATGGATCGTTGTTATCTGAAATAAATGACTATTATTATTATTATTATTATTATTACGCGTTAAATATAATAACATCCTGAGGATGCTGTTGTGGCTGCCGAAGCATTGCAGTGCATCTACTGCATCTGGTATGTTCGCGGAGGCGCTAAACATAATATATAAAATAGATATATAGATAACATCCATGACCCAAGCACAAATATTCGAGTTCATCACACCAATATTTGCCCTGGCCGGGATTCGAACCCAGGACCTCAGGGCTCTGTAGGCAAGTGCTTACAAACTGTCCAAACTGAGCCAACCGCGTCGTCAATGATATGAAGCCAACCTAAGTAATATTTGATGTACATAAAGCCTGCGTCAGGAAACTCAGGAAGTCCCACTGTTCTGTCTTTCCTTTCATTACACAAGAACACCTCGGGCTCCTATTTTTTTTTTTCAATACTTACACGGCACGTGTACTGCTTAGGTTTTTGCGGCTCCCTGTTACTGGAAACTCTTTACTCTTTACAGCGCACCAAGGCGGCCGTGGCACACAGTCTAGACTCCTCTAATGACAATACGGTGTTTGACTATAGTGAATATAATTTAAGTTTTGTGACGCATAGGTTTATAACTGTAATGTCATAAAAATGTTTTTATAAATAAATAAAATAAATAAAAATAAAATAAAATTGTGGCATTGAAACCACTAAACACACATTAAAAAATACGCGGAACCAAATAAACTATCACTAACTTTTGGACGTTATATATACTATTTTTAATTGTACAATAACTCATACTCATACTCATACTCATTTATTGATAATGCACAAATACATTATATGTCAATTTTTACAAAAGGGTACAAATTTACAAATGTAGTTAATAGTTATATTATATGTCAGTTTACTTACACAGTTATAGTTAGTAATAGTTAATTCGATAACTAAAAACTAAAACTAAGACTAAAAAGCTAAACTAAAAAGAAGACGTGTTTTGACTACTGCTTTTTATGACGTCACATGCCTGTAGCAAGTGTAGCATCATAGAAGCTCCATACTAATAGATTGTTTTTGACATTTCATAAAGAGTAGCTGATTTCAGCTGTCATCAAATACTGTATTCCAGGAATCATGTCTCTTTAACCTCACGAATTGCGTAAGCCGTGCGTCAGCGGCGCGCCTCCACGCCGCGCGCTCCCATTGGTCGACGCGAGCGGCGTCACGTAGCACCTGTCTTTACGCAGGGTTGGACTTTGGTCGTTGATGGACCGACTCAATGGTATAAGTTACAGTTAGTCTGTAATATTGCAAAATATGCTAGAAAGGCTGATCGGGACAGCTCATAATCATCATAATACAATTTGGAAGTCAGCAGTAGAAATGTTCGCGAACCCATTGTTGGAAATGATTGTAACGCAAAGAAAGCGTGCGTACTATTGGGCTAGGCGGTTTATACGGCTAGGTGGTAACGTGTACCAAAACTCTTAAGTCATAGGTACCACAGAATAGATAATAGTACAAGTACAAGTGTGTACAGAATAGATAATAGTACAAGTACAAGTGGTCATACCAATAATAACTAAGATCTTCACCCTTCGTATGTTTAGGCACTAGGCAGGAATCCGTGCGGGACTTTTGAATCTTACGTTAAAATATCAATTAATTTTACCAAATTTTTGACATGGCATTCGACGTTTAAGGGCCCTGGAGCAAGCTTTGAACTGAGACGGAACCCCATACATGTTGTATGTTGCACCATCATTAACCAATGATTGTCAGTGAAAACTCACTCTAAATTACTCAGTCTCGAATGGACAAAAGTGATATAATCACATATAGATCTGGCAAGTGACAACCGTTACTCTGTCTTTATCCTTACCTGACCGTCAAACTGACGCGGTTTGAAATTCGAATCCGAATACCCTCTAAATGACATTGAGACAATGCTTTCAGTAAAACACGGGAGATGGTAATGCCATTTGGTCTTCATACATTATGTTCGACCTTCAGATTTGTTCTTCAGATCAGTATTTGGTTGGCAACGGAACTCGTTTAAAAATGTCAAATTACAAATTTTAATGAGCCGTAGATTTAAAGGTTATTGTTTAATGAAAAATTATCTGGTATTAAATAAGAACCGGTATTTTGAATGATGAAGTGTTTGTTGGTCTATAAATTAACATCGATATGATGATGTCATATGCGTAAAGTGCAAGAGATTAAACGCACATGCAACGTTTAAAAAAAAAAACAATTTAGATAAAATTTATATGGAACCATCTACCAAAATCTAAATCGATTCATAATTGGCGGAATAGTCACATAACAAAAGAAATACAACAACATTAACAACATACAGTCGAATTGAGAACCTCCTCCTTTTTGAAGTCGGTTGAAAAAGACATATCACTCAGTGAATATTTGTGCTTGAGGCATGGTTGTTCTATGTATTTAAGTATCTATATCGTCGTCTAGTACTAGTAGGTACCCATAACAAGCCTTCTTAAGCTTAATTTGGGACTAGCTCGATTTGTCTGAGGTTGTCTCACATTTACTTATTAATAAATTGTAAAAAAATGTGTTTGTCTTTATACCAATGATAACAAATAGCTCAAACAGAACTTTTCAAACCAGGCTTGGTCTTCCCATTGACCCACTTGTTTTGTTGTTTGCACAAACAAACCTGTTGATTAACCATCTAAATTTAGATAAAGTTTCCCACACGTCATCGTAACTGCGTCAATGTTGCCAGTGCCAGCTATGCCAATACAGTCCTTAAGACAATGTGTTAAGGGAGAAATGAGATTGTCAAAGTGTGAAATTCAATTAGGTAAATGATCAAATCAGTCCCAAACTGATTGAAATGGATTGCGATTTGATTTGAATTTATATACCCAAGGGCAATTTGGTTGAGAGGTTAGGTAGACACTTGTTTGTAATCATCAAGATATTTTAAATTTTGGCGGTATTCGTTTCGTGGCTGTTGTGTAAATTTTATTGAAAATGAATTCTTTTACAGTTTTACAGGAGCATTACACGGACGGAAATAGTTTATCATAAAATCGATGTGTACTTTTTCAGCAATTTTAAAATAAAATAAACCGGCCAAGTGCGAGCTGGACTCGCTGACTCACACACCGAGGGTTGCGTACAAACACTTATCCCACCTTAACTGGCCGGGTTAAGTTAAGTTGTTAAGGTGGATGGGAGCCCCATTAAAATATTTATTTTATTCTGTTTTTCATCATCATCATCATCATCATTTCAGCCATAGGACGCCCACTGCTGGACACAGGCCTCCTCAATAGATTTCCACATGGGCCGGATAGCAGCGACCCGCATCCAGCGAGTCCCCGCAACTCTAACCAGGTCGTCCGACCACCTTGCGGGTGGTCGTCCTACACTGCGCTTGCCGGTACGTGGTCTCCACTCGAGAACTTTTCTGCCCCAACGGCCATCGGTCCTTCGAGCTATGTGCCCCGCCCATTGCCACTTCAGCTTGCTTACCCGGTTTGCTATGTCGATGACCTTGGTTCTGATTGGTTCTTGGTTCTTGGTTCTTGATTCTGTTTTTAGTATTTGTTATTATAGCGAAATACATCATCTGTGAATATTCAACTGTCTAGCTATCACCGTTCATGAGATACAGCCTGGTGACAGACAGACAGATGACAAACGGATAGATGAGTCTTAGTAATAGGGTCCCGTTTTGTACCCCTAACTAAAACTAAAATAGGTACACTAAATGATCACTAATTTGATAATTCTGGCGATAAATGTTTACTTCAACTTCAGGAGAATTTTTAGTTGGTTAAAAATAGACGCAAGGCTCTACACTCCATACGCAAGGCCTTAATAGCAGAGTCACTGCCACACTGATTAGATAGTATGATTTGGAACGATACTGGTGCAAGGCCGATGTTAATGACATAAGCATCTAAACCTCATCATAATTTCTCAATGGGGGTGCGTGCCTTCAAACAGATTGCTATTTAGAACAATGGCTGTCATTTGTTACGGAATGTCAAGACTTGGGTCGAGGTGAAGGAAAGTAGATCAAAGTTGAGAGACTGCGAATAGTCGATTCACCAGGAGAGCACCAAGGTGCTCGACTCGGGTTTCCAAAACGGTTCGGGCAAACGGCACCCTTTCGTCGCGTTTACGAGCATGTTCCAGACCCACGACCAATTGCGTGGCATTTTACAAAAACGGCCAATAAAATACTAGGTATTAAGATTGATAAAAATAAAACATAGACAAATTTAAAAAAATTAGAAATCCTTAGTTAAAAAGGCGTACTATTATACATATTGATAATAATGTAGAATATTTCATATCAATCGAATCTGAAATCTTTTTATGTGTATGATGCTTAGGCGTGCTGCACTCAAAGAGAATACGAGTATATTATTAGGACTATATCCGGATGCTCAAATATATCCGGATATAGTAATAAATAAATAAATAAATATCGGACAACTTCACACAAATCGATCTAGTCCCAAATTAAGCTCAAGAAGGCTTGTGTGTTATGGGTACTAGACGACGATATACGTACTTATATAGATAAATATATACTTAAATACATAGAACAACCATGACCCAAGCACAAATATTCGAGTTCATCACACAAATATTTGCCCTGGCCGGGATTCGAACCCGGGACCTCCGGCTAAGTAGGCAGGTGTCTACAAACCGAGCCAAACGCGTCGCGAGTAATAGTTGTCGGACAATCACACACAAATCGATTTAGACCCAAATGAAGCTCAAGAAGGCTTGTGTTATGGGGACTAGACGACGATATACTTACACATAGAACATCCATGACCGGCACCAATATTAGCGAATTATGGTTCATAACGCACGTTGTGTTTGCCTGTAATTGGGTAAATACTCTGATATGTTTCGTACTTGCATTTGTTTTTTATGTATGTTATATAGTATTGTACCTGTTGGCAAACCTAATAAATAAATATATAAATAATATTCGAGCTCATCACACAAATATTTTCCCGGGATTCGAACCCAGCTTACATACCTATACTAAATAATTTGTACCTGATCACGTCAAAAATACTAGTTTCATCTCAAGAAAGTTCTAAAGACCTAATCAAGGGCACTGCTCACTCAAGTTTGTTTGCTTATCCAATGATGTTAGTGTTGTTATGTGTACTTTGTCTAATCGATCATCACATCTGCCGTGTAAGCAACGGCAGTTTCCTAGTGAGCCGATGTATGGAACCTTTTATTTAATGTGCTATTCACTTCTCCCGCGGGAGAAGAAATGTTATAAACAAAATTGTATATATTATAGTGTCACCCGGTCAACCCACGGGAAAACTTATTTTTTTCGAAATAAAAAGTAGCCTATGTGTTAATCCTAGATAACGAGCTTAAGGGACTGCAACAAAACATGGAGATCCAGACAAAATTTTAACTATTAGGTAGCCACAGAATATTATTACCCTTTACTCCGACTCCCACCGTAGTTATGATCTACCAATCGGAGATGAAAATCTCAGCGCCATCCCACCAATTACAGAACGTGAAGTATATTTAGCAATTCAGAAAATGAAATGCAACAAAAGTGCTGGTGAGGATGGTGTACCGAAGCTTTAGGAGTTGGACAAGCAACACTTATTCCATACATAAACACAGTCTTCAATCAGTTTGAGCGTGAAGAACTAACAAACATACACATAAATATACTCACAAAACTTTAATATTAATAATATGAGTGTGATTAAAACTTCCGTGAGACATGTTTAATTATTGTATTAAGCGGTTTACACTGTGAGCAGTAGCTTACAAACATATTATGAAATTGCAGAGGAAAAAATTTCGATTTATATCTTATTCGAAAATATTTGAAAAACTGAATCGACAAAAAATAAAACCAAGTATATAATTATCGAAACTGGCCTAAACCAGACACCTATACTCAAAATTCGACCGTCGTTTTTAGTGCCGTGCCGCTCACCCAAATATGTATACTTTAGTACAGTGACCGTACATGGTATAAATGCAATTTATAGCGACCTGTGTAAACGATTTGTAGTGAGAATTTTAGTTCTACAAAGTAACTGCTTCGGGCGCAGGCGCATTTCTCCACACAAATGGTTTACGCTGTCGCTAGTGAGTTCGGTCACGTTAACGCATGGTAAAAAAAAAAACAAAATGGCAGCGAGTTTCTGATGCAATTGACAGTAATTTTTTCGCAATGCGATGCCCTTCACTATAACGTATTGCATGAATTTATATAGCGTAGGTTAGTCACTTGTTGGGGAAAGTTACCTACGACACCTAAATAACAATAAAATTCTATTAATATTATACATTATCAATTATGATCAATTAAATATTCTTGAGTTTAATAGTACTTACGCCTTTTTATCTAAGAATTTATACAATTATTGTATTAAGCGGTTTACATTCACGAAAAATTGTCAGGAACGACATGTTTCGAACTCGTATGGAGCTCTTCATCAGGGACTTCCGTGCTGCTACGCGACTAACAGCACTGTAACTTTTTTGATCATAGAATAATGACGCCTAGAAGGAGAATCTTCAACTCTTCATACGACAGATTTGCGAAAAATGAAGCCGCTTTTGTTTTTATGTGTGCGTGTCTACGAACCAATCATAGAGACGTGTTGCTTGTGACATTGACGTTGTCACAGATGCGCACACGGACGAAACTGAGCCCGTGGCTAACCGAAACTGGCTCCACTTTCAAGCGCCGCTGACTAGGTTTCTATTAGGCGTATTTATTCTAAGTTGATAATAATATACGAGGAGGGAAGATGAAAGCCTTGAAAAGCTGATCATTGTTGGGAACACGGAGGGCAAACGAGCCCGGGGACGGTCCCCAACCAGATGGACCGATCAAGTGAAGGGCCCTTCCTCAACCAAGTTTTGCTCGGTCATCAGACGCAATGAACATGCACCGGTGGAGGCAGATCATCAAAACTAGGTGTAGTGCATCCATATGATGACCGCGATCCTCAGTCATGAGGGAGCGACCACAGAGAGAGAGATAATAATATACTAACTTGTAATAGGTCCTGTAACAGTGTCAGTAAGAACTCGCTAGCGACAGCTTAACGATTTGTATGGAGAATTATAGTTCTACAAAGTAACATTACTATTGACAACATTTCATATTTATAACAGGTGGAAATTAATATAGAGATCGATAGGGCTTTAAGTCGAGTACCTAAAAAAAAAATCTTTGAATTTATTCTTCTGTATTTAAAGAAATATAAGAAAATACATCAAATAACTGCAATCTAAGACAATACGGGCTGAATAGGGTTGTTGTCTAAACCAAAGAGCGAAAAAATATATTTTTTATTATTTGACGTTGACAGGTGACAGATGCATACCGAGTTTGATTAAGTTTTTTTTTAATAAAAAAACCGACTAAAGTAACCGTTCCATTAAGTTCTGGTTTCTGTGTTGCCACATTTTAAAATGAGTATGTTTTTATAAATTAATAATAAAGTAAATAATCATCTCAGAAAATAAATAAAAACAGAGATTACTTCATCTTTTTAAGCAGAATTCAGAAAAGTAATAAAATGATAGTCTTAAAAATATGAAATGTTGTCAATTCTCCGTAGAAATCGTTTACGCTGTCGCTAACGAGTACGGCCACGTTAACTCATGGTACAGGACCCCTGTTGTTAGAGATACGGAAATGGTCAGAGTGCCGAGGTAATGTTTATCTTGAAGATAATCTAATACTTTTGACTTTGATAGTTTGAGCCGCAATCTTATCAAAGGTTTGAAGGGCTTCTTATATAAAGGCGGAAGTTTGTGAGTGTGTTTATGTGTATGTTTGTTACTTCTTCACGCTCAAACGGTAAGACTTAGTTTGATTTTTTGAAAATCATTCACAGTCGTGAACGTAAGATTATAAATAAAGTGCACACGTGTTTAAAGTCTACACGAAAAACAGTCAGGAAAAGAGTGCATTCCATTAAATTATATTACGAGGTTAACATAGTGGAACTGACAGGTATTTCATCTAATGTCATTATAGTGGGTTGCGATTGGTTGCAAAATTGTTGCTATATAAATCTTATAAATAGCGCCCTCTTGACAATCCTCATATATTTCTGGCCAGGCTTTAAACTATAGAGGGCTTCTCACAGGACAAAGCGCGCAATGCTATTCTAACATTCTGCCAGTCTTCATTAAACGTTACAACCGCGTGTTTATTTATCGCGACACGTGACACATCTGTGCAACCATCGATAAACAAGGCTGATAACGTGTTGGAGACACACCCACTCGAGTATTATCGAAGATATTACATTCCTTCGAATAGGTTATAGGTTATCGCGGGCCGAGTTTCCGCAACTTTTCACGAATACAAACATATATTTATCACATTAATTTTTTTTTTTCTCAGTAGAGGTTTAAAACTCAAGGTTGCATTTGCGTTATACTGGAAGTAACACAACTAAAATAGAAAGTCATGATAAAAGCAACCATTATAGGCCTGCTGATATATATATAGGGGAGAGTAACCTATATTGAACCGGCGCTTAAATTGGACCACCTGTATTTCTACCAAATAACACAATTTATTTATTACACCAAATTGGTGGACTGATTATGGCGCTGTCGTCGCTTCATTTTTTGTTGCCAGTGTAAATAAATTGTGTTATTTGGTAGAAATACTTCTAGTGGTCCAATTTAAGCGCCGGTTCCATATAGGTTACTCTCCCCTATATACAGTTACAGTTTATGAAGAATTAAAACGTTAGAACACTATGACGAATACAAATAAAATGATGATGTCACGTTGTCTCTTGTGTCACGCTCAAACGACTTTTATTTAGTACCTACTTCATTGCGAATTATTCATAATATTAATAAAGTGTAAGTACTTAAACAATTATCGAGTCGATTGAAACAAGGCCGATGATAACGTGTCAAGACACACCCATGATAATATATTTACTACCTCATATTTCCTGTTATCGGATGAAGCATACGTATGCATCGTTACACTGAACATTAATCTTTTGAGCGCTACAGACCATTGGCGTATTTAGGGGGGTGGCCAGGTGGGCCGTGCCCACCCCAATATGGTCTAGTGCCCACCCTTAGAATTTTGGGTAACCCATAGAAATTCAGGACTTCATCTCATAGACCATGGCCAGGCCCCATCCAGGCCCCGCCTGAAAAATAATCTTAGCTACGCCAATGCTACAGACTAGGGATGTCACGAATATTCGCATTCGCATTCGCATATGCGAATGATTCGCATCATTTTAAACATTCGCATCAACATTCGAATTCGCATCAAAGGATGCGAATGTTTTGCGAATGCAAATGTATGCAAGTCGTGAGTCACGATTCGAAGTTCGAAATCGCCTTATGGGTGAAAAGGCGGCGAAACTACTATTTTTGAAATATAATATGCCTCTTTTAAAATTCGATTACTAATTTTATGTACTTGAAATTTGAACAACAATTTGTAATTTTGTAAACTGAGTGTTTTAATGAATTTCCTTAAACATTCGCATTCGCATTCGCATTCGCATCCGCATTCGCATTCGCGAATGTGAACAAATTGACATTCGTGACATCCCTACTACAGACGGTTGTGGCCGACAGCGGAATACTGCTCCACTGACGCCAACGTCGGCTACAGCCGTCAAAATTTCAATGATCAAGCACTTCATAATTCAAACAGCTACAATTATTATTCGATCACTGTTGATATTGGAGCATTTATTTATTTTTTGCGTGTAGGCAATTTTTTTTAAGGATGATCTATTCAATTTTTATTGGGATCAAATGTCTATATGGGACTGAATACACTTAGACTGCTCTTAAAGTCATCAATGACCGTCAAAGTTCAACATTCCTACGGAGCGCTAAAAAGACTCCATACAAATGGCCACCTAAATGTGTCATCATCATCCTAGACCTTATCCCAATTATTTGGGGTCGGCCTTCGCTGTCCGTTTCTTCCATTATTGATTTGGACAGGAAAATAAAAGTGGCTTTGGGTTTTACGGCCGGCTGCCGCCTGACGCCAAGACGGTAGCCCTCGTGGAGGGTTAAGGTGCCGCCGGAAAAGAGTTTAGGTCTCAACCGCCGCCAGCCCTACTACATCACCCCGCCTGATAATGTAGCTCCAACAGAACCTGTTACCCCGCTACTTGAAGACAGCTTACTGCTGGGGTTTTGCCCCTTCCGCCTGCTCTGCCGTACCGGTGGACTCCACCTCCGCCTTCGCAGCCGTTGAGGACTTCACCCGTAACCCTGGGCATGGATTTCGCGATATACCCCGCGAGCTTGGGTCCCTGACCGAACTTCGCCACCTGTTCACTCCGGCCTGCTGAAGTGAAAGGTGCCCACCCCCGCGACAAGGACACGTCGGTCAGGAATTACCTAAGTGGAAGATAGAGAAGGTGACTCTATCTCCCCTGAGGCCGGGTTAATGATCTGGTATATATCCCAGACCAAAGGCAAATGGCCACCTAAATGTGTAATTTTTTTTATTGCCGATGTGATACAGTTATTTTTTATTTTCTATTAAATATTCTGCTCACAGCATCACAGCATCGATTGGCATAAAGCCGCTGATAACGGCCACTAAACACACCCACTCGTGTGTCACGTTGATAATAGGGCTCGCGGTCGTGTCCGTGTTTCAAGTACCCGTAGCCGGATCCCTTGTTACCCGAAAATGGAGATCCGGACCGTCCGGCACGTGTATTAAGATACGTAGCTCCGTGTTACACGAAAATGCGTTTCTTAAGTTTCTTAATTACACGCGGATCCGATCCGTCCGTGACGTTTTCGGTTCGACAAGCTTTCATTCAATACCCGAGCGGAGCTGAGATCCGCCGATCCGTAGCCGAACGCGGACACGGCTACGAATCTTTGACGTGTCCGTGTAGTACGGGATCTTAGGACCGCCGGTGATAAGAACACGGAGCTACGGTTTCGCGTGTAACACGTATATCCAAGTTGATAATAGGAAATAACCGTCAAATGAAATGATTTATTTAAATGCATGTGTGAAGTCGGTCGCCATTTGCAATCACAACTGCATAATCATAACTAATCACGAAACCCTACCTTTTCAGGCGTATTTATCTTTAAATAACTTATATTTATATATGATGTTGATCTGCTATTATAATAATACTGTATTTATCACAAATAATATAAAAGCAACTGAATTATTAATTTAAATGTCAAAATTAGATTATGATATGTAAAATAAAAATATAATTATAATGTAAAAAAAATTCAAAGTACATACTGTAATCTAGATATTCGCATTTACACGTGTACACACGTATTTATTAGCTTCGCGTGTAACTAAGCTTGTAACAAATGTAATCAGTTCTTAGAATGACTTCAAAGTCGCAACGAAATGAAACTTTGCATGAATCACGTTACAATACAATAATTTGAGACGGAAGGTGGACAGGATCTCTTAAACAGCACATAAAGCACTAAGCATTCGTGTTAGGGCTCAAGCTAAGGTATTAAATAACAGTTCACACACACGCACGCACGCACGCGCACACCTTCTATCTCGGAGTTTACCAGTTTCGCTTGCTTAAGTATGCAATTCTATAAGATATGCGCTAGTTTACTTAGTTTAATCCACTGTCGTGGATCGACATGCTGACGTGTTATTGAGTTTGTTTTCCTCTTAAGAAGGAAATAGTGAAGAATTTTACTTAGTTTTGCGCTATATGAAAACAAATGGTTTGGCCACGTCGACTTGACACATAGTGTTTTAATCCCCGACGAAATAGGAGGCGTGTTATATAAGTTTAACATGTGTATCTGTGTGTGTCGTATCTCCCATTGCATATTCATTTCCCCATTTCCATATTCATCCCATGTTTATTTTTTGTTTTCAATATAAAACTAAATAAATGTGGTTGATGCTACTCGTATAATCTGATAAAACCTGCTTAAAATTAGCTTTACAGCGCGGAACATTTCTAAAGACTGGGCTGACAGGATAGTGTCATCCTAGTGATCTACAATCGACATATTATAATTGTAAAGCTGGATTTAAAACAAAAAAAAGTCATCAAAATAAAATATTTTAATATCAGTGCCAACCCTACTAATTCAAAAGTTTTATTTACATTTTAAATTGACACCTGTCTAATTTAAGCGATGTTCAAAATATGCTAAGGTTGATATGTGCAGATAGTTACACTAATGTTTAACAAACTATATCTCATAAATGGATAAAAAAAATTACGTAGTTCATTGGTGAAAAATGAAGCACTCATTCTGAACAATTCTCTGTTTGCTTAAAAGTCCCTCGATCTGTTCCACCCTGTATCTATATTACTGTATCGGATATATCCCCGATAATCGATAGGTACCTGCTATAGTACCTATCGATTATCGGGGATATATCCGATTTGGTTTCAATCGAATTGGGCCTTTTTCCGTTAATTATGGCCGGTGCAACTAGCCATGAACCTCGACTGTCAGTTACCAATATGCCGAAATATCTGCGTTTACGTTTCCGAATAATCATGCATAATAATTACTGTAAAAATCACCTTATTCAAATGGGTTCCAGACGTTTTTTGACCCAAAAGCTAACTTATAGTAATATGGCTAATGAAATATTACTCAAAGTTTTGGCGGAAAATTTAAAAAATCTGCGTATGGTCACACTTTGTGTAGTAGGAATTATAGTTCTGATACTAAAACATATTTTTTATTTTCTATGCACACGTAAGGTACCTAAAGAAATAAGTTAAATATATATGTTGACGTGGACTCATAGTCAGCTCACATAATTTCTACCACGATGTACAGTACCTACAATCAACGACAAACACATATGTTTACACTTTCTAACCATACACAAGGCAAAAAATTAAATGTAATGTAAATAAGACCTAGCTCGATAAAACCCAGTCACCAAAAAATTACATAAGTACTATGCCAAATTTCAACTCGATCGGAATGTCAGAACTAGTACATTAAGTATCAAAATTATTTACCAACTAAATTGTTTAAATCATAGACAATTAGTAATACCACAAGGAAATATCTGTCAACATTATTTGGCTTGCCAGACTCTATGTACTCTGATACTCAATAGTCTGATACTCAATATACTCTGATACTCAAGTATACATTCACTTAGGCGCAAATGATCCACAATTATGACGGCATAAGTGCACCCTTTCCAACTAGTTCCAGCTTGCGTGCGCGCCGGCAGGTACGCGAGGCCGGCCACTTTCTAAACTTACCGTCCATGCCATAGCCTGAAGCGATAAATGTGACGATAGAGTCCATAGGGTGTTCCACCAGTACCAGGCGCGGCTCACTCCGCGAATTACGTTCCCCGCTACAAGTACATGCCGGTCGACCCTGCCCAGGGGCATATTTAGTGACTGCCACGCTCTGTCTCGGAACGCACGCGCACGATACTCGCGCGCTCACGCTCTCCCGAATTACGTCGCAAGTGAACGTTTCGCATTCATCTGTTGATACCAGTGTTTTATACTAGTATTTAAATGAATAAAAAGATAGCGTAAATATATTGTATCGCAGCGGGTTGTAGGAACAATGATCGAAATTCGCTCAATCTTTCTGAAGTGGGGAAGCTAATGGAAATCGGGTTCTATAGACGCCACGACACTGGTACCTTTACATTTTTAAATTATGTAGTAACTGGTTAATTCAATTGACTAAATACGAAAGTAATTTAAAAATTAGGCGTTTGCAGGTTATTGACTTCTTTATACAAGTTGAAGTTTAAAGGTTTAACGCTTCTTTACAAATATCGCAAAATTGTGCCACATAAGAATTTCCTAATCTAAGTTATCAATTTTGCTACTTTTGCCTTGATCACTCCTACGTTTGAGTTTAAACGAATTAATTATTGGCTGCTAATCAATAAAAATCTTGTAAAGTAGGTACTTACATATATCATCATCATCATAATCAGTCGATAGACGTCCACCGCTAGACGATGGCATCCCCCAAAGTTCTCCACAACGACACCCATCGACCGCCGCTGCATGCCCTCATCCAATTTCTGCCCGCGATCCTAACTAGGCAGAAGGTACTTATAGCCCAGCAGGGAGGTTTTACAACCCACGCCATATTGCGGATTTTTAGTGGTACTAATTTATCTAACGGGCAACGTGAAATTTTTGGTAACTGTCGTTGAAAGTCAACGAATGTCACTGTCACTGATGTAAACAAAGAGAAAACAGGGCCAAATATTCCGCAAATTTCAAGTAATTTTTGCATAATAAATCCAAATCCATCCTCATGATGTTTTTTTTTTTACAATAGGATTTAGTATTTATTTCGAAAGAAGAACGAAGGGTTGAGCAGCATTCCGGTAAACAATGTTTGGAATTTGGTTTATGACAAATCGGTATGACGTTTAAAAGTGCAAATATATGACGTAGGTACATGCAATTATTGCCATATGAAATCTGTTCGTAGCGCCACTATCCCTGGGCTGGACCGACACTTGTTAAGCTATATACGAGTATTGAAACTCATAATTTCTAAATCCTGGTAGTTTTCCTCACGTTGTACTTAGGAAGTTAGCAGTTAGATCTCATTGAACACGTGCAGTCGTGCACAAGTCTAGGTATTAGTTGCAGGCGACAACGCAGAGGGCAGAATCAATTACATTAATATGACGCATTATTAGGCGTGGGAGTCAGGAAAACGAGGGGTCGGCTAGATTCAAATGGATCTAGACCTAACCGTTGTATTATGCGTAGTTTGTTAGTACTTTGAGAGAGGGAAGGGTCCCTCTTTTACGCTGAAAATCTTTCGGCGAATGCTTCATTTCGTGGACAACTATTACCTGAATATTTGTTTTTTCAAGGTCTGAAATATCTTAAAGAAGCTATTAGATTAGGGTGTTGGCAAGCAGTGAACGTTATATTGGCGCATGATGTACATAAATATGTGCATACTAAACCAGGAAATTAATAAGGAATTTGTTATCTTTGTGTAATAATCAATGTACCTAAATGAAATGTTAATCGAGGAAAATGGTACAGGGGAAAACCTTATTGACAATATTTATAAAACTAAACAAATTACGGAAACAAATGAGGATTTCTCGAGTAACACTCATCAGCTTTAAACAAAAAACCATAGAACCTTACCGTGCCGGGGTTGGTAATAACTTTTATTCAAATCTTATGTTTTAGTTTGTAACTACTTCATCAAAATCACTAAGCTAAGCTTTTATCATTACTAGGGCAATGTAGCACCTTAAGCTCAGAGTTTCCTTGCGTAATAAAATCTGAAACTTATAGATGTTCGGGAAAATATCAACTGATATGATGATGATTAGGAACGATAAGTGCAAATTAAAATAGAGTTAAAATTAACGATGAGACTCTTGATAATTTTATATTTATAATAGTACTAGTACTTGACCGCAAGTGTTATCTAATGTCGCCATAACATAGATTAATGAAGTACAAGTCAAAACTTGTGCGCGGGAATCACTTTGAGAAGTTCTAGGTAATTGAGGAAAATTATTATTGCTTTTGAATGTAAATGAGATGCATTGATATAATATAATATTTATTACTTATGAAGATGGTAAAATCCATCGATTAATTAAATATTCTTCCTCGGGCTATAATTATAATAAACTCCCCTAGGTATGTAAAGTACTAATATTTAGTTATGTTTTCTCAAACTATTTATTTGATTTCATTTTAATACTTGCGTTGTCTCCGAAATCTTTTTTGTTAGACCTATTAGAACCCAGCAGGTTTGTACGTATAATAAAGTTTACAGTTTAAGAGAAATACTTAGTTGGCGGAACCAAACAGTTAGACATTGAGCAGCCTGAAAGAAGCCTTGTTGCCTATTCGTCAGTGAACCCAAAAACGTTCCTATTGTACCAACCCGCTATCGCTTATAACTTGCGTTACCCGCTTTCCGCTATCAGTTGCGCCGGAGCACCTGACGTCACGGAGGCGCGTTGCTCTCAGCCAATCAGCGTCGCCGATTCCAGAGGCTTGGCAACTGTCATGGCCGCTGTCCATGTGTGGGTTACCTTAGTAATTTGAAATAGCGTAACGTCTAGCGTTTTGGAGGTACTTACGTCGTTTTCCGATAGGGAAGATGTATTGAACGTTCGATCTTGCGACGTGCATTCCTTAGAATCAACTGGCCTTTAATGGGATGTTTTGCAACTGTTCTAGTGGCGGCGTAATAGATTTGTTTCCTTCTGATGTTAATCATAGAACTATAATGTATAAATAGCATGTAAGGTTTCCTACGTCTGAACCTAACTCATTAACATAGAAGGGGTTGTACTTACTTGACTATAACCTGTAGAAGATATCATATACATCTCTGTAATTTTTTGGTATGTGCAGACAGCGGAATGAGTTTTTTCATGAGATTCACGTACTCATGTGGGGTTCCTTTAGAAGCGAGTAAGCATGGAGTTAGGCCTAGAAAAAGTACGTCATTATAGCTTCGTGAAGTGGCTAGGCTAAAACGACTGGGGATTAAATGGGAGCCAGAATAATATTGTATATAAAAAAAAAAACTTGTTAGCGGATAATTAAAAACAAACCAACCTGATTAGACGGACCTTCATTTTTGATCGTATGTCAGCTTCATAAGCCCTTAAAGTATATAGAAATATAAAAACCGCCTACAATTGTGTATAGCATAAAACGCTTGTAGTAGGTTAAAAAAATCAATGAGTTTTTAATTTTAATTTTTAAATATTTTATTTATTTTCTCGCAGTCGAAGTGAAAAGCAGAGTGTTTAACACGTGGTTAAAATCCATTATGACATTCAGATCCTCGCTCATCACTTCGTGTCATAATGGCTTCTTTTAGCCCCGTGTCAAATAATCTACTATACACACGTACGGAAATAATACGTTACAATGCATACATGCTAAGCTAAACTATTTATTACAATACCTAGTAGGGCAATTGTGTGCCGTCTATAAATAAACTGTTTGTAATGCATATAATGCGACCGGAAAACCATAGAATTTAATGAATTGAAACCACTTTTTACGCGGTTGGCGTAGGCCGTAGTGGTAGCTCAGTTGCCTACTGAGCCGACGGTCCTGGGTTCGAATCCCGGCAACGGTAACTATTTGTGTAATGAACTCGAATATTTGTTCCTGGGTCATGGATGTTTTCTATGTTATCGTTTAGTGCCCATAACACAGGCTTAGTAGAGCTTACTGTGGGACTAGTAGATCGATTTGTGTGAGGTTGCCCGCTATTTATTATTTACTAGCTTTTGCCCGCGACTACGTACGCGTGGAAATTGATAAAAGGGATTATTAAAAGTGCCTAAGCAAATGTAAGAGCAATTGTGCTTTTGGTCAAATAATTACATTTCCTACAGGGTCACGCACCCCAACAGAAATGTTCACTCACTTTTCAATCTTTTTAGGTATAATTTCCAGGATGAAAACTATCCTATGTCCTTCCTCGTATCTTAAACTATCTCTATGCCAAATTTCATCAAAATCGATTCAGCGGTTTAAGCGTGAAGAGGTAACAGACAGACACTTTCGCATTTATAATATTAGTATGGATTCCGTTATTTACTAGGGAAAACTATGAATATTAAATTCATAGTTTTGCCCAATCTATCCCTCCCCGAAATAGCTACATATCTGCCTCTATGTATTGTGTATATTTGGTAGGTAGCTCAGAAACTAATGAAAATATATTCCCATTTCAAATGCACATTATTTTGTACGAAACCAAAGCCGCGAAATGAGACGAGTCACTATAATGTTGATGTAAATTCCATTGGATACGAGTTTTAATAATAGGCATGGCTATTTAGCGCATTTAAAATAAAACCGGCCAAGTGCGAGTCTGACTAGCGCACTGAGGGTTTCGTACAATCACTTATATGCCCTACCCTAACTGCCCGGGTGAAGTTAAGTTTGCATCTGGTATGTATGGCGCCGGATAAAAATAAGGTTTTACGTTTAAAGTTTGTTGTATGGAAGCCCCAATTAAATATTTATTTTGTTAAAAAAAATCTGTATAAAATTCAACTGTAGTTAGGTATCACCGTTCATGAGATACAGCCTGGTGACGGACAGACGGACGTGGAGTCTTAGTTATGTCCTGTTTTTTACCCTTTGGGTACGGAACCCTAAAAAGTATGTTAACATTTTGGCAATTTTCCACAACAATTGTGTTGTGAATTCCTATTATATTAGACAATATCATTAGATGTCGTCAATTAAATAGATGGAGAGATGGGTGGAATAATAAAAATAACCTACATTGTTTACGAGCAGGAAATAAATAATGACTTTAATCACTACGTTAGGCATTAAGCCAAATTGTAAATATATGTTTTCAAGTATGGTTCTTTATGTGTTTGTTTTTAGTTATTCGGAGATAAATGAAGATCTCTGCGCCTCTATCTCTAACAGCGGCAGTCTCCAATTTAGGATGGCATATAAATATATAGCAATATCGGTGTTTCTTATAATAAATCGTTCTCGGAAATACGACTTTTGCTCGTTGAAGTCGGTTTTTTTTTTTTGAAAAAGTTAAAAGAGTGGTGTGTCTGTCTGTGTGTCTGTCTGTGGCTTCATAGCTCCCAAACGGATGGACCAATTTGAGTGTGTTTTTTTTTTATCGAAAGACTTTTCCGTCGAGATGTTTCTTAGCTATATTTGGTGGAAATGACCAGTAGTTTACCAGATATTCAGCTTTAATCGGATGTGTCAAGATCTCAGCCAATAATGAAGCTAAGAATTCCAAATTTTGTAGTTATGTTCAGTTTTAGTAGCATTTTCGATAGTGCTTATTGAATGAGGGTCTCATGATTACCAGCTGCTAGTGTCGGGGATGATTTAATTTCTATTCTTCCTTGCCCTCGAACAAAGTGTTTGAGTAGAGAATAAAATAAATGTATCTTTATCTTTATCTTTAATACAACCAACTGACGGCACGTGACTAAGTCTCGTGTAGGTTCCACGTGGCACAAACACAATTACGTGCCACGTCTCGGCGTGATGTCGCTTATTTAAGGCATGATATCGGACTAGTGATAAAAGATGACGTTTTTATATTGTGTTATTTTTTATGTTAATTTCTTTCGTCTATCTTTATCAACTCGTATAGCATATACAGTCGTTCATACAATTGTAAGTTGATTTTAAGATCTTTTATACAATGGATTGGGTCGTTTCCGCGGGAAAACGAGTCTGCAGGGTTGCTGTTATGCTTGGTGAGTGGACAGTCTTGGATTTGCCCGACGTCTTGAACTGCGTCTCCACAATAACATTCGCACGCTGATGAGTCTCCTCAGCCACATTTGTAGAGAAAGTCTTGGGATCACCTACTCCCAGAGCCTGTTGAACTGGCACTACTGTTTTCGGAGCGGAGTGAAGCCGGGAGGTTTTGCTGTGGGGTTTATATCCGTTCGTCTGTCTGCCAAGACAATATTATCAAGATCTATAATGGTATTTTCCCGTTCATCTAGATGTTGTGTCATGTGGCAAGAAATGAGATCTTATAATACGAATTAGGGAAAAAACGTGAAATTACTTTGTAGTTATATTATAACACATGAAACAAAATATTGAAATGTGAGTGATCCGCTTACGTTTAGTTTGCACCTCATTCGTATTTGACACTATATACCGGGTCATCAATCAAAATGGGTCAGTAGGGAGAAGTCACAAACTATAAGAGATAGGGTAGTTTGTGCTTTAGGAACCATGGCGTCGATTTTAGATTTAATAAAAACTGCATATTTTTTTTTTATAAATCTCATACATAACCCGCTCAAAACCGCTGTAAAGAATGTTAAATGCGACATGCGTTTACTTTCGGAATTTTAACCAGTTTCATTTCCCGATTATGTATAAGATTTATGAAAAAAATAGAATGCAGTTTCTATTAAATCTATAATCGACGCCATGATTCCTATAAGAACAGATTTCACTATCTCTTGTAGTTTTTGTTTTCTCCCTACTGACCCATTTGAATTGATCACCCTGTATACTACTTAGTACTCGTATATATAAAATCTTTTAATAAGATCTTTTGTATTACCTTCTAACAATCTATGGACTCTGGTCTGAAATAAAAGATTTGAATTGAATACACTCTCGCGATTTTTAGGCACACCATTATTAAACATAATAATGTACATAGTAAGATAATGAAAGTGTGCATTTAAATCTTTTTACTGACACACGTTAACCATATAAAATAGTATTTTATGCAATCGTTGCACAAGGGAGGTTCTTAAAGTCGAGTACCGCGTTTAGGTCACGAGGCTTGCCGACTTTAAGACCTAATTGTGTGACTATTGCATACAATACTTTTTATACGAGCAATACACAGAAAAACATTTTTTACTTTAATCGTCATTCTCAAATATGATTTTTATTTTTGATGTAACCTTTTCGATCAACTAAAACTGACCTATTAAAAAAAAACATGATCGCGATGGCCATGGCGGGTGCCTCGTGATTGGTGAATTTTTTTGACAAGTAATTCCAACCAATCAGTGAGCAGCAAATAAGCTTATGTTCTCTTTTTGAAATTATTAGAGTTGTGTAGAGAGATGTCTTATGAATATTAAAGTTATGTGGCGGGTACAATAGAGTATAGAATTTTGTTACAGGATTAAAAAGTGCGTTATTGTGATTTTGTCTGTGAAATTATAATTGACAGATTAAAGTCTGCGAGTATAAAAATAACTTTTATTAATTGCATTTTACATAAACAACCAATGAAATAGAAATCTAGTGCCGATTAAAAGATAATCCAGCGTAATGAACCAGAATGCCCTAATAATTACGTGGTGCGAATTGCATTTGTTTTATATCTGTATCGTATTAAATCGCAATTAGATCACGAGATACTTAATTAGTCAATATATCTCCGTGTATTTTCCAATATAAGTTTAGCCAGCCACTAGACATAATTATATACTACGTACCCGTTGCATTCCTCGCTTGACGCTCGTTTCCGTATCGTAAGACACTGCGCAGCCAATCACAGTTCTACGCATGGACACACCGATAGAATAGCCTAAACGGCTTAAGTATATATAGCTCGCATAGGCACTTACGCCTTTTATGTACGGAGACACAATCAAACTAGCCTGAAAAGGCTTAAGTAGATTCAACGCCTATAGGCACGTACGCCCTTCACGCACGGAAACGATGTCACTACCCTGAAAAGGCTTAAGTGTGTTAAGGTTTCAATGACACTTACGTCTTTCTGGGTTTTAGGAAAATGCACAGCAGAACAGAGTATGTGATCGAGTGCGTCTCTCTCGTTGGATGAAATAGAGATATATGCAATTGATGTCGCATGACAAGTGTACTTAGTCGAATAGCAGGTTACTCAAATAGATTGTGTCATCTTTTTTTTAATAATCTGTTAGTTAAGTATGTATTCTATACATTTATTGCGACTTAACAACCACCAAACTTTGGTTATTTTTGTGACAAGCTGAATAAATATTAAGGGACAATCTTATTTACACAAATCGACCTATAGTCGCAAACTAAGCGAAGCTTATACTATGGGTACTAGACGACGATATTCATAATATATAATATAAATACATATATAGAATTATAGATAAACTCCATGAGTCAGTAACAAATGTTCGAGTTCATCACACAAATGTTGCCCTAACCGGGATTCGAACCCAGGACCGCCGGCTCAGTAGGCACTAAAACTGCGCCAACCGCGTCGTCAAAGATAATTGACGTATGAAGATAAAACTAGAATAGCAATCGTAAATGATCCTGTTATTTCAGTAACACTATATCTTCAAGAGCCTGACAAAAATAGGTTTCCGCCAATTCGCTTAAGTCTATTACGATCAGTTTAGGTGGGAATTATTTGATAATCAACTCTGGCATCGGTCGTTGCTCTCGTGACTAAGTAATGAGTACCTATTTTTATGGCTGTGACACATATTTTCCTTAATATTAACTCTAACCCTTTAAAATTAGCGACTCTGGGATTTTGTATCAAAATGGCTGTACATACAATATGTAATTTTCAAGTTTCAACCTTCATATTTCCGCCATTTTGAATAATTTCGAAAAACTAAATCAACTAAAAAAATCTGTGTGCTTTTATTGAACGTCCTCACAAAAACGGAAATCGGTTGACTAGGAAAATACCCGGAAATCATCTAGATTAGGTAGGGGCTAAGTTCATAAATGTAAACTTTAGGATACTCACCTGCATAATTAATTAACAAACTAAAACAAGATTGTTATCGATAAATTTTTGTGTATAACAATTTTTTTGTGCTGACTTCACGTAAACTTACTTTTTATACTCGCGTACTTTAATCTGGCAATTATAAAATTTCACAGACAAAATCACAATAACGCACTTTTTAATCCTGTACCAAAATTCTATACTCTATGGTACCCGCCACAGAACTTTAATATTCATAAGACAATCTCTCTACTCAACTCTAATAATTTCTTTAATAGGTCAGTTTTAGTTGAACGAAAAAGGTTACATCAAAAATAAAAATTCATAGTGGGGAATGACGATTAATGTTTATTAATTTTTTTTCTGTTTTGCTCGTATTCAAAAAGTATTGTATGCAATAGTTACAGAATAAGGTCTTAAAATCTCGTACCTTACTTAGGTCACTCGGCAACTTTAAGAACCTTCATTGTGTACAAATAAATGATCACAATCCTTATGAGAATAAATGCATCATTAAACCTATTTCTGGACATACGGAGAATTTTATACCAAGCTGGCTCGCTCGCTCAGTAAAAAACATATATTTGAAATACTTATGTCACTTTCCAAACTAGGCCGATACTTTCAAAACTCTAATCATCATTCGCGCATAACCTAATTGCACAAGTTACGTAACCGTAACAAAAAAAAATGGCGTCTTTCAGTTTTCGCGAACGCGTCATTCAAACTTTACGTCACACGTCGCTAGACCGAATCAAATCAACAGTTGAGTTCAGTTTTTACCTGACCGTGGTACCGAACGCTCGTGTTTGTGTTGTGTTGTGCTGTGATTCTTGAGACGAATTCTCGGTAAGTCTCACGCTCTTGAATTGTTTACAAAAATAAAACTGGCAACGTCTCAGTTGTTCATCCTTGACGTACTGAAATGAGTCTCCAATTTTCATTTTCCAAATCACATTTGCAATTTCCAAGTTTCGCGATGTTATAATTGTGTTGGTTCTTGCGTCAATGTGCGAGTGCGAGCATTGTTCTTTTTTTGAATTTGTTCTGTTAACTTGAATTTAGAACATAATTAAGTTGTCAACGGTAAAAAACGGTTGAGCAATTTTGATAATTTCGACGTTTTAAAAAAAATTTAGATCGTATTAAAAACGCACACTCATTATAAGTGTGAGTTATCTTAACACTTCGGTGTATAAGTCACTTATAAACTGAAGTGTCACTAAGATAACTACGTTGAGTATTTGTAAAAATATTTAATTATCATTAGTGAAGTTTACAAATATTATTACGGGATTTTCAACACTGATAGTGATAATATATTATGTTAAAAATTAAATAATGTGTCAAGCGGTGTTAATAGCATAACTAGCGGAAAAAAAACGTTCATAATTTGATTCGTTTCATATTGTCACTATGATGTATAAAGTATTGGACTTATTATGCAAAATATGTATTATAAAAGACAACGCACCTGTTTCTTTCTGGCACATAATGAAAGTAAGAGAGAGAATCTACTCCTTTATTGAAGTCAGTTGAAATTTTTTTTGTGCCATCTCGTCTTTCTGGAAACATAATGTATTGCAATGAGCAATATATCTAATTTTGCCATATCTTTATTAGGTACTTAATGATATTTTGACGACGCTCTTGGCGCAGTGGCAGTGCTGCCTACTGAGTTAACGGTCCTGGGTTCAGATCACGACCACGCAAATGTTTGTTTGATGAACTCGAACATCTGTTCCTGGGTCATGATGTTTTCTATCTATATGGGTCATTGTCAGTTCAAAAAACAAAATTCGGCCCTCCGGTGGTCAAAAGTTAAGAGCTTGTATGAATCTAGGTTATGTTGCTATTACATCGGATACAAAAGAGGGAACGTTCTTAATTCTTACAGGAATTTTACCAGAAAATTTGGCCCTCGAATCCTTAATTTCGCCTAAATCTGACAATGACCCATCTGCGATATAATATCGTAAAAAAAAGAACGAGGTACTCTTAATTTGGGTATATCGCAAGGCATCGAATCAAGGCGCTTCGCGGAATTCGAATTCAAATCGCCAAATAAGCGATATCTCTGGTATATCGCCTTTTACTGTCATTAAAACACGCGTATTTGCGATTCGAGCTGTATAGTGACTGTACCTATACATATGTTTTGTATAATTTCTTCTTCTCTCTTTCTTTCTGTCTTTTCGTTATTTCTTTCTTTCTCTTTTTCTTTCTGAGTTTTCGTTCTTTCTTTCTTTCTCTCTTTCTTTATTTCTTTCTTTACTAGGTATATCACCATTTCGGCGATCTCTCTAAGATATTAGAAAAAAATATATGGAATTAGGGCCCAGGTCTAATATCGTTTTAACTACAACTATCTTTTTATCCATTTAATATAAATCCAATGACGTGTACAATACTTACGACTCAATAAAAACGTGTCCGATCGACTTGTCAATTGTCAATTCCGAATGTTTTATTGACACTTCAAAATACGTAACAGTGCAGGTGATAATTAATATATCAGTATCATTTATTTTTATTACACCACTTATTGCAAATGGATAAGGCTATAAAGACGTACGCAGTAAGAGGCAAGACCTGCATGTTGGAGATAACGTCTTCAAGGGGGTAGCCAAATTTAAATACTTAGGCTGCACTATCACCGACACCAATACACGCGAAGAGGATATAAATATCCGCATTCAAAACACTCTGCGATATAGCGCCGCCCTTCATCAAGTGTTAGTGTCCAAGCTGCTCAGCAGATGCACAAAGATCCGCATCTACAAGACGGTCATAAGGCCCATACATATGTATGCATGTGAGACTTGGACGCTAACACTTAAAGAAGAAAACAAGCTTTTGGTGGCTGAGAGAAAGATCCTCCGGAAGATCCTGGGACCGGTGCGAAGGGAGGACGGTAGCTTTCGAATCCGTAAGAATGCTGAAATTGAGGAGCTGTTCGCCACTCCCAATGTCATTGGGGAAACGAAGGCCCACCGTCTCCGCTGGCTTGGCCACGTGGAAAGGATGGACGAAGATCGCGGCGCTAAAAGGGTATATTTGGGACGACCTATTGGCCGAAGGTCGGTCGGCCGTCCCAGGTATCGCTGGATCGGTGTCGTAGAAGCCGATCTGCGTGAACTCCAAGCCGGTAACTGGCGGGAAACGGTGCTAGATCGGGACAAGTGGCGTAAACTCGTGTCGGAGGCCAAGATTCGCTTTGGGTCACTGAGCCATTAAGTAAGTACTTATTGCAAATGCTTTTATCATATATTACGATGACGATGCACTTGCCGCAGTGGTAAAGCGGCTGCCTACTGAGCCGATGGTCTTGGGTTCGAATCCCGGCAAGGGCAAATATTTGTGTGATGAACTCGAATATTTGTGCCTTGGTTATGGATGTTATCTATATCTGTGTTTATATATTATGTATATCATCGTCTAGTATCCATAGTACAAGCTTTGCTTAGTTTGGGACTAGGTCGATTTGTGTAAGATTGTCCCTCAATATATTGATTTATGGAAATTTTAACGTTCTATAAATCAAGGGTAAACCACTATTCATGTACACTTTTTGTAGGGTTCCGTACCCAAAGGGTAAAAAACGTGTCCCTATTACTGAGACTCCGCTGTCCGTCCGTCCGTCCGCCTGTCTGTCTGTCACCAGGCTGTATCATAAACCGTGATGGCTAAACAGTTGAAAGTTTCACAGATGATGTATTTCTATTTTCTGTTGCCGCTATAACAACTAATACTAAAACTAAAAAAAAACTAACTATGTTGGCTCAGTGACCCAACAGGATCTTAGCCTCCGAAACGAGAGTACGCCACTTGTCCCGATCCTGCGCAGTTTCCTGCCAGTTTTCGGCTTGGAGCTTACGCAGATCGACCTCCACCACACGTCTCCCCAGCGATACCTGGGACGACCAACCGGACGTCGACCGGTTGGTTGCCCCAAGTATGCTCTTTTTGCCGCGCGATCCACAGAAAAATTAATACTAAAAACAGAATAAAATAAATATTTATTTTATATCCCATAGAATAAACGTTTACGTCAATTTATCTGCTTTGCCCGAAGGTTGACTGGTAGAGAATGCCTCATGGCATTAAGTCCGCCTTTTGTACGATAAGTTTTCTTTTGTGCAATAAAGATTAAATAAATAAATAAACGTGATCGGTTACGTTAACTTTGCACCTCATTTCTATCCGGCTCCATACATACTAGGAGAAAACTTAACTTAACCTTGGGAAATCGTTGCGCGAGTACGACTCGCACTTGGCCGGTTTTTTAAAGAATCTCGTGTTTTCTAGGTAAATTCTTTTATCTTTTAATCAGCGCTTCCTGATATTAAATGGTTTTAAGATTCAACGCATTAAGTCTAAGGTCGAGTCCCCTTCACTATCGGAGATGCGACCGAAGCTTCCATAGTGACCGTGTTTATTGTTTATACAGATAACAACGATAAACAAGATAATGTTGAATTGACAGCTCATTTGCTAGGTGATTGATTGCGCACTTCCGAAGATTAGGAAAGTTTTCGACAGTAGAGAACCGAGAGACATTTGGATCATCATCATCCTCCTAGCCTTTTGTCCCATTTTTTTTTTGAGAATGAATTCTCAATCGGGGTCGGCTACCTAAATCCCAAGAGAGACATTTGGATATGGTTCTTTATTTTGTTAACCGTTTTATCGGTCATTAACCAGGGGGCATGATGGTTGCGTTTATCACGTAACCAATAAGTGACAAAGCATCTCACACTCGCATTTTGTCTAAACGGGGTGCTTTGTCATTTATCGCGTGATAAAAGAAACCATCATAGCCTGAGCATTTCGATTGAAATTTCTGTGCTTAAAGTTTCAGACATATCAAAATCCATATGCAACGGATTCAAATTTCAAAGCTCCTGAAGATGAATCGCGTACCGATTCGAAACACGTCGAGTAATATTCGACATAAATGACTCGAGTAAACCCGTTTCACATTTAATACGTAGCATTTCTGTTGCATAAACCTTGGTACGCGTGTAGTATAATAACCGTGACAATGCAGTAGCTTAGTCGCACGTGTGACAAACTCGTGCCGTTTCGCGACTCCTAATCTGCTGAACTGGTGTTCAAGTTAGCAACGACATGTGTCTATATAATTCACACATTCATTGAACAACCTAAATTAATCATACTATATTGTACAGGCGAAATTTTGTGAGTTTTTAAGTGTACGTTTGTTACTTCTTCACACTTAAACGGCTGGACCGATTGTGATTAATTTTGGTATGAAGGTAAGTCCTCCCTAGTTGTCGTCGGTTCTACGACAGACCGACCAGCCTACTGCCACTTCAGCTTGCTGATTTGCTGTCCTATGTACTTACTTTGGTTCTCACTAGAATCACCAATTGTCTTGCTACTAAAAAACTTCTTGTACATTTAAGTATACGATACGATGCCAATATCAGTATCCAGTGTCGTCATCACTTTTGTGATGCCTTACTTGTTGCTGGGCGAGACCAAATGACGTAGGTACGTCATACGTCAATACAAAGCTATATAACAACAAAAAAACGTGACCCTTTGACAGGCTTCCTTTACCAGGCCTTTATTAGGTTACGTAGAGTTGAAAAAGCTGAGAAAGGTTACTTTTGATATATTAAATTTATCCCTTTGTAAATATAACAAAAAAAGGTTATCAAAAATAACCGAAATCACTGGAATCTATATAATAAATTATACTGTTAGGTATTTAATAAAACCTAATCTCAGGTCAATAGAAAGCGCAGTAGTCATTTAAAATGCGCATTGAGTTTGACACCGCTCGATGAAAAATTAAAACACCTTCACCAATATAACTTTTCCATAATCTTGTAATATTTTCATTTCTATTATGCGTAGTCGGGTAAAAAAGCATTAAATTAATGATAATCTCGGACATCACCCAATAGTAAATATATTATACGGTTTACACTCACGTGAAATGGTAAGGAACGGCCCGACATGAGTGACAAAGTTACCGCGAGGCTGTCTGTCCCTGATAAAGAGCTCCATCCATACGAATTCGAAACATGTCGGGCCGATCCTGATAATTTCTCGTGAGTGTAAACCGCTTAAAACATGTACATATTAAATATGTCTCACGATAGTTAGAATAAGATTATCACCCATTAAGTTCACTGAGCAGATGCCTAAAGTAGGAAGGTTTTACAGTAAGTTTCTTCCTGCAATAACTTTGAAACATCACGAATCTCGCCTTGATCTTCAACGGAACGGTATCAACCGGAAATGTAGGTAGATAGTCGTGAGTGTCACAGCCACAGAGAAATAGAGATACAGACATTGCAATCTGAACCAACACAATCTATTAAATCCATTTAACACAATCTTTCAACAAAAGGGCGCACTCCCAGCTGAAAGGCCGGCAACGCACTTGTGACTCCTCTGGTGTTGCAGGTGTCTGGGCGACGGTAATCGCTTTCCATCAGGCGATCCGTTTGCTGGTTTGCCCCTTATGAGATAAAGAAAAATAGTATGGAGAGTCGATAAAAGATGGAGTTCCAAAGGGAATCCTCAATTATAAACCTTTTTGAAGTCCTTTGTACATAAGCTAAAATAACACAATAGAAGGCCGTATTAGTTAACTTACAATTACAGTAGATTCCAAGAATGATATTTGTACATATACGCAAAACATCAATCATTGCCCATAGCTAAGTTACTTATTGGAATTGTGTTAATATTGCTCGGAAACGATTCTCTTGTTTGAGAACGTGCAAATTTCCAAGCAGTGAGAAACTTCTTTTGGAAAGTTTTACAAATTACGAATCTACCTGTCGACGTATCGTAAACAGAACTAAATGAGCATATCCCGTGATTCAGAATATTCTATACATAGGTCGTCAATTTTGGCCACAATGAGACAGAACGTCCGTGGGTGGCGATAACAAGAAAATTAGAGCAATTTGCTCCCGTTTGCGACCGCGTTCAGGCGTGTAATTTAATTCTAGACTGATTTTGAGCCATTTATCATTCTGCTGGTTTCTTCTGTTCACATAAACCCACTAAAAATATCATGTGAAATAAGTTATAAGACCATTCGTGGCAAGCGTCACATGGCGTACGCGCACCAACGCGCGCTTTTTCTTTTTCTTCATTATTGAAGATCGTATCCTATCTAAAAAAAATGTGGAGTAATTAACTGTTTCATTCCACTCTATCTTCTGCTTTTGTAAAGATTTTGATCTGGCCAGACTCCCTCTTCCGAAATCTATCTCGAAATTTTTACTTTACAGTTCATCGGAGCTAATAAGGAGGTATGGGCGTATCAAGTTTTTGACCGACACAAATCTGTCCACATCCTTCACCTATGTTTAAATTTATGGTTTACGTAAAAAGTTCAATGTCCCATCTGTTAAACCTAAAAAACAGAAAATATAACCCCAATTTCATGGTTACTCCAGAGACATTTTGAATAACGCTGGAAATAGTCAAAATTGGCTCTAAAAGTTGATTCCCCTTTATTGTATTCGACCTTACATAAGATATTTTATGAAGACAAGTCAGGCACTTAAGGTTATCACTTTGCCGTCCTAGTCTAATCCATCAACCGAGTGATTAGCAACTAAGTGTACAAATATACTCAAGAACATTAAACAGTTTGATGTTGCGCCTCTGTTTATGAGTAGAATGCTAGAATAATTTAAGAAACTTTACAGATTACAGAATTGTTCTAGAGCAAAACTTTAAACAAATCATGGAAAACATGCAGGAGCAGGACAAAGAAATGTCGTGATTTTGGTACTAGAAAGTAATTGCTACTTTCTAGATGTAACTGTTAGTAATACTACAAACAATTAAAAATGTTCCTCTTCATCAGTAATCATTTTTATATTGCCTTTTAGCCGTAAATTCGAGAGAGATTGCACTGTTTTATTTACTCTGAAAGCAGAAACATTTCTGAAAATAAGTTTGACTCATATTTGAGAATTTAACTGACACACATATTCGAATTTATACAAAACACGACAGTTTTGATCAGTAACGGCGAATACACACCAAACCATAAACTTTCCATTCCAAGGCTCTAGACGATACAGGACGATACACAATACTGAACAAGTCCCAGTTATGGATAATTTTCCGCTGTTTAATAATCTGTTGTGCTTTTCCAAACATTCTTTCAATGGAAGAAGCGTTGCGAAATTTTCCTACGCTAGATTGGGAAGATAAACAGATCCAACACGATCGTTCTTCGCGTTCGGTTTAAACCGCTTCTATATCCTGCTCTACACAATGTGCTCAATGTATAAACGCTGTAATGATCTGTCAAACTCATATGGACATACTTCATTCTGAATCTGGTTGTGTCACCGCTGTGACTCGACAAGATGCAACTGTATCACAGCGCAAAGCCAAGTGGGTTATTTTTGCTGACCGCTGCTATGGAGGTCTATAACTATAAACGAAGTTGTATTCAAACAGAACATCCCCTAAAAAGGCTGGCGTAGCAACAATCATCCAATATGGATGCAATAGCCAATGATGATGATGCTGAACTTCGTCTGCGAATCTTCAAGATGATTAATCACCCCTGTTAAACAGTAATTTGTTATGAGTTTTGGCTGACTCATGGAAATATGCCAGAACAGGTGCAATTAGGTATTCGAAATCATTCAGGTACTTGTAAGGGGAATATAGAATGTCGTTAACAAGATGCACGAACTTGAAGCCATCCTTTACTCTGGGTCGCCCCCACGACCATGAACTTACCATGACCATGCACTTCTAAATCAAGGATCCATAGTTCACAATCAATTCATATTCAATATAACAATAAAATGAGCTTAAGTAATTAAAAACTAGCTAACATTTTTACTGTGATGTGTTTAGTGTTTACGCTATTCGTGGTGTCAGGTAGCCGCCCCGCACAAGCACCGGAACTTGATGATACCCTTCGTCGAAAAACTCTTCTTTGGCGAAAGTCGCTAGATACTCAGTAGCTTTGGGCTTCAAAGTCACAGCACGATAGCTAGAAGTACCGTTTCGAGATCTAATTAGAGATCAGGAAACTCATAGAACTGAAACAACCAACAGTATGAAGAAACGCTTAAATTAAGTAGCAGTAGCCGGAGCACAGATAACTGAGCTCCTTGTAGAACTTTGCCGTTCTTTTTTGAGCGATGATTGATGAGCTTGAATAATAAACTCCTGAGGCGCGGAGACATTCCCGATAGTGGGTTTGTACTCCCACATAAAGTCCGACTCACTGGCAGTGAGAGCTAAACAGCCCCTGACACAGTTCAAATCATGCTTAATAAAAGTCTTGGCAAATAAAATATGTCCCTTCACAGGCCAGGAAATGGAAACAGAGATCATCATAATATTTGATCTCCTTGACTGGATATAGTCAGGACCTTGGTTCAGTTTTATGATTCTTACGAGGTAGTAATCTTTAAAAAAAATGCCTAAAGATTTTTGAATTCAAAGTCTAACAAGTTCATTTATTGTCTGGCTATTGGCCGTCAAGTCAACGAACTTACATTAAATATGCGGGAGAATTATAAACTTTTATTTTGGGGAATATTTAGACAGCTTGTCGGTAATAATAATACAGTGTACAATCCACAGTCCAAGACTGTCAGTATTTTGGGTTATATAAATAATGAAGTGGAAAAAAATTATATGTAATTACTAATACCTACAGCGTAACTTCTATGCGGAAATCTCAAGAAAAACTATTTTCTAGGTGCCGAATAAAGAAGTCAACCCCAGATTCGCAACCTTGAAGTCTGTCAAAAAGCTATGCGAATACTGACTTATTACTCTTAATGTTTTATAACTTTGTTCGGTGAAAGTACACCGACAAGGTTCTATCGCGGCCTTGCGCAGATTCGCTGATTTGCAACATGATAATGACATACGACGCTATGTATATTAGTGATAATATTACTTCGCTTTGGTTCGATGCTCTTTTGAATTAACTTATACGGCGCTACAACTCACTGTGGGTCTTCGCTTCTACAACGATCCTCTTCTATTTTTTAATTAAGGATCTCCATTTTTGGCTTTCCTTCTCCAAGCTGTTTCCTTGTCTATGCTCATTAAACTCTCCTCTACACAGTCCATTTACCGCTTCCAAGGTAAGGCATTGGACTTTTTTGTTACGAAGTTCACTGAGATATGAATTCGACAGGTCTGTTGGTTTTGATTGATACATGAATAATGGAAAGGGGCTTTATTTTTTTTTGTCTGTGTCTTTATCCAAAAGGATTTTGTAAAAAAATCATTCTCACCTCATCAGTCATCATCATCCTCAGCCACTTAGCCAGTGTGGTTATGCGTATCCAGAAGGATTTTGTGTGGTTGAGGATTTATAGTACAGATTTTTTAAGCTAAGCTCATCCACTTACCTGCATTCATAATGGCATTGTGTCTAATACAATCCTATCTGCTTTTGTTCTCGTAACCGCCAACCAGTTACTTACAAAAAAAAGGTTAGAAGTACATTCCGTGGATATTGAATTTTCAACCTTATTCCATGTAATTTAAAATGGTTGATGATGAGAGCTCATAGTCATAGTCCTTTTTCAAGAGAACACGTTCTTGTGGAGTCGCGCGGTTGTAAAATTCCAAAAAACTTATGATTACCATTATTCTGTTAGTGTATTTTGTAGTCTAATGTCCAAGAAAATAGAGTCGATAATCTATATTAACCTTCCATGGTGGTTACAATCTGCTTTTACTACGAGCTCGCTATCTTAATTTGTGGTTAACCACTCAATGGTATTCAGTTCTTAAGTGGATGAGCTTAGCTTAGAAAATTTGTACTATAACAACCCACCACTTAAGCCTACTCGTAGTCAAACTCTGAGAAAGGAAACAAAATCGTTTTACTTGAAAGTAATCGCCATCACATCAATGTCATTGTAGTTCCACATTTAGCCAACCGTCACGGAAGATCACCGCTAGGAGCTCTGCCAATTCTACATCATACGATTGTATGTATACATACAACTTACGCAACTCTGTCAGAGTCAGTATTCTGTAAGACACACCCACTTAATTTTTGTATTTTTAGATGAAGGGTTTTGACTGCGGGGTTATCGTAGAGGTCATTTAGTTTCATTCTGAAAATCTGTTTTCAACCACGTAGAGTTCGTCCCGAGTATAATTAGGCAACGATTATAGACACGTGAAGTTATGGTTCATCTACAGATGACATAAAATAAAGTCCAACAAGCAAACGATAAAAAAATGCCACGGTTGAGATCTATGGTTAAGAATATTGGTACGTGGTTGATATAATTATTATAGTAGATATCATATGAATATCACAGCATTATCAGGCTTGCTAAAAATGTTCGTTCTTTATCACTGTATCAATTGGATCACTATCAAGTTACATTACTCAGCTGCAATGTTTCTCTGTAGCTCTAAATTCAACAGTAACCAAATAAATTTTAGTCTGAATTTAGACAATCACGACATATTCTGGTTGTTTTGAAAAGTTTGACTGTATTTTCTTCAATATTTGAGTTAAATTGTTGGTCGTATCAAAACCATAAAAAAAAAAACAAAGTATGTTACGAATGCTACGACTTATGGTATTTTACCGATAACTTGGCTTAGGTTTTATGTCATGTATCTGTGTACCTATATGTACACACATGTACTTATAAATAAACGCGTAACTCAGTAAACGAGCTGCGGTTTACCTCAACAATCCAAACGAACACTGTACTGTCAACTGAGGGTGTGATTCCCTGGAAATGCGCCCGGTAGCGATACGTGCGCTTGCGCACGATCACCATATCCGTCCCATTCCCATTTCTCCGTGGGCGGGGCTCGCACGTGACCTTGTGACGTCAGAGACATGTGCTCGTGACGTGACGTCACGAGGTGTTTTTAGACGTTTAAAAACAACGCTGATGATAGACAAGACAGAGCTTATTGTTGACCGTTCTTCAAATGTTTTCAATTAGACATGTCAGCTCGGGCTCTAAATGGCTTATTGAGCTCCGAGCGTTAGTTTGACCTTTTAAGTACTTGGATTGGTTATACGTATACAATTCAGTAGTTCTATTTTCGGCTGCCAATCTCGGCGTCAAAGTGGCCTGACAATTGGTGAAATTGAGATTTATGGAGCACAGGTAATGACTAGGACATGAAGGGCCCGCGTGATCGCTTTTATAGTTAAGAATGTGCACGTTTTTGTGTTCAATCTTGGGTTTTGTATCTGTTGAATTAGGTGATTAGTTTTTGAAAAATAAAGTGAAGCAAAAGGCATAATGCTGTTCAATCAATAACTAGACAAGTTGACGTACTTCATAAGGTGTTATTAGTAAGGCCTCGAATGTCTTGATCTCTATTTCTCAATTATATTAGAAAATCACATGCTATTCAGCCATATTCATTTTTCATTACTCACTTTATTATTTTTACCTGGAGATATCCCATCGTGAACAAAAGTCTATCAGATTCTGTGTCGGTCTACCCGAATCTATAACTTTCACTTGGCATTTCCAGTTTCGTATGTATTTGGGAAGGCTGATTGTATTATTTCCCATTGTTATTAACATTTTCTGACACTAAAGAGATCTAAAAAAGTATGAGTTTTTATACTTCTTTTAGACAGCGGCCTTTCTAGAAAATTCAAATGAGCCAATCTTGTCAAAAACTATTTTAAAGGCGAGATTTGAGCACCCAAGGTTCAATCCGGTTACCAAGGTTAGCGCAAGCAATTTTCCAATTGATAAAGCTATATACGACAATTTGTCGGCCGTATATCATGCAACGGATATTCGCACTTAGTTCCGTGTATTTTAGCTAAAATCTTTGATCAGTCCCTACCTTCCGTAGGTTTCGATTCTTTTCTTTGGGTTTGGTGTATTATTATGAAATCTCTCTTGATTCCTTGACTGAACAAATTTTTAACGACAATCGTTTCAGTATTTGCCTACAATTTGGTTTCTTAAATACTAAACTTCCTGTTGCAGGTATAAAGATGAATGCTTTTGAACGTATACTTATTGGAGTTTGTAACACAGTTTCTAGAAGATTTTAGTTAAGCTGCACATTATCTTAAAATAAATAGAGTTAATGTAAATAACAAGCTAGAATAATGATAATGAGTAAAGAATAGTAGTTACGATTCAAAATTCACAATCTAAGATTAAAATAAATCTTGGTATTCCTGATTGCAATCGTTAAAAGGTTCCCAGTCTGTCGCCCCAGATTAGTACCGCCGCTGTTCAGATCATAATACGAGTAGAACCCCTGGCAACGGAAACACCTTCCCCATTATACTTTAAAAAAAAAAGTGTTCCTGGTTGCCTCCTACATTCCCATCGAAAATAAGTCTATTGTCACAAATAGGCAATTGGCATGACCAAATCAAATTGGCGAACAAACAAAAACAAAGCGGCACCAACATGACGCTCCCCACGTCCTGGCTCGGCGTCATTAAGCCAATTGGCGATCCGCTAAATTGCAATTGACGCATTGCGAACCTGCCGGCGACGCCTACAGCTCTGATTACAGTATTGCACGACATGTTCTGTTCCCGTCATTAGAGGATGTGGAATCTAGAACCTTCGATACAATCGAACCCAAGATAGTAATATTGCAAGAAATAGTCTGCTCCCGCCACTATGGAACCTCTGACTCTCTCTCTCTCTCTCTCTCTCTCTCTAACTTTCGACAATTTACAGAATTTAAATTGGGAACCTGCCTTCTATTGAATTTGAACTGACAAAAGCTTTTGATACCATTGAACACCTAAATTTTTCCTAAACATAGGTGACAATCTACATTAAATTAGTGGATTACTGAGGTCAAAATCTTCCAAAGGATATGACGCACATATTCCTTTACTCAAATTCGCTTTAGTCACTATGTATCGAAGTTGGTTTAGTTTGCCCAGGTGTCCCACAAGGCGGGATGATGCGCCTTTTTTTCTTTACGGGTTATATAAGTTGGAATTGATTTAAAATATTCATGCGTATTTACGTAACGAAACGGGATGACGGGTGCCTCTTCGTATTTACGGTTTAATGAACTTTAAATGAAATATTTATATCCATGTATTTATAAATATACATCGATATAATTAATTGTTGTATCAACAATTGTTTGTACCAGCATTGCACATTGAGTGCCATGCCTTTTTACAAGCTTTTATGTGGTTTTTATTATAGTATAACGAAATATATTTAAAGATTGTATGACTTCAAGGAATCGCAGTGGAAGCATCTGATTTTTTGGTCAATCGTTCACTACTACTATACTATTGGCACGTTGTCAAGTATGTCTGTTACATCGTTTGCTGTTAATTTTGTACGAGTTGTTGATGACATCTTGAAAACGGTGGTCTTGAAACAGTTTGTACTTCGGTCGGTGAATGATGATCCTTGGGATACTTTATTTGACATTTCAAAAATTCATCTTGTGCTGGCGTCGATCTCACATCAACATTTTTGTAATAATGAAATAATAAACTGTATTCTGCAAGTAGGCCACAATGCACTTTTACATGTCTGAATCTATCGGCATTTCACTAGAGGAGACCACTGTTGAGAAGAAACGCTGAAAGAAACTCAATAGTCAGTAATTATTCAGAAGCCTGATAAAAATAAATAACACACTTTTTCGTATAAAAACTACGCATTCAAGGTCCTGTAACGGTTAAATTCATATTGTAGTTTGATGCTCTTAAAAAATAGATAAGTACAGTACAAAAATAAATCTGCAAATGAATAGTTAATTTATACTCAAGCTAATTTATAACTTTACGTAAACTGGAAAATCTAAATAGTGTTAGTTTCATTTGGACATTGATTATAACTATAGCACCAACGATTGGATGGTTTTTTTTTTTTATTTTTTTTTACCAATCTTGGGGAGAAGATTGCGAGACACCACATGTTTTTTAGGAAGAAGGGTTAGGCAGTTGCGAGCATCTCCAAGTGTTTTATAAAGTGATTCGTTTTGCATAACTTTCAATACTAGTGTTCATTACAATGTACTCGTTACCTCAAAACATTCGTCATCATCATCATAATTATTATTTTGCAAATATTGCAAGGTAATTACAACACATTGTATTACACCTTCATTTTTTGCTTACTAACAGATATCTGATATGACATCACTTTAGAAAAACAGGACAGGATAGTAAGCAAGAAAGAGGGATTCAATTCAATAGTTATTCTGTATTTTTACTGACAATTAAGAATTAAATAGGTACCTACTAGATTATATTCAAATGATTTATCTTTATACCCCCTTATATGATCAAGGGATCAAAAGTAAAATTGGCAATTGATTTTATTCCTATTGGGAATAACTGTCTGTATGGGACTAACCACACTTAGACTGCTCTAAAAGTCAGAAATGACCGTAGTTCGATTTTGCTACAAAGCGCTAAAACGCTCCAGAAAAATGGCGTCGAAACTATGACGTCATAGTCTAGTAAAGCTACCAATATATTTTTGAATAATGAGGATTCAGAAAACCAATTTCAAATTTGCTTCTTGTCTAACAAACATGAATCAAAAAATATATATTTTAAAGTCCCTCCCTTTATTGATTTCATAAAATATGTTATTTTTATTCATAATAACAGTAATTTAATTTTGCTTCTGGTCTAACAAACATGAATCAAAAAATATATATTTTAAAGTCCCTCCCTTTATTGATTTCATAAAATATGTTATTTTTATTCATAATTACAGTAATTTAATTTAATACCAGTCACCATCCCTATGCAGTCATTATACTTAAACGTATCAATGCGATTTCTCCGCTACCCAAAGATTGTCTGGTGTCTACCATTGTTTAATTTAAAGTTTCTATTGTACTATTTTTCTTGTTGGTGTGCAATAATAAAGTGTTGTATTGTATACACATTAAAAATCAACATGATAAAGTATCGACCATAAGTCCATGATATAACTAATTACATCAGTGACCATACATATGTCATAATACTGTCGACTTTGCTGAAACGTTGTTACCAGTTATCTGTCGTAACACAACCATACAATAAGTGTCATCGTAGAACGTCCTCGTCCGACGTTGCCACTCTTGGCTATTGTCCGGTCCCACGTGTATTCGAACGGCGTGAAACGCAGGTTGCAGCGGTTTGGCAAGGAGTGAATATGCATTTACTGAGGCGTTGTTATCTTTAGCCATTCTAATGTAACAAATATTGTTTTTTTTTTTTAGGAGAGCCAACACCTAAAACACTAAACATAACTTAAATAGAAACATAGAGCCAATTACAGAAACTCGCAAATAGTTGTTGTACATGAAACATACACTTAAGTAGCAACGCACATCGATGTGCCGATACGCACTTGCAGCAAATACATATGTTAAAACTATGAACATCAATTAGAGCCTTATTGGGCTGATAACCTAAGTGCCTAATCTAACCTAACAGAAGGAATACACAGTTGAATATATCAATATCAAGCTCTCGTCGTATTATTCTTATAATATTGTTTAAATATTATATCATCATAATAGTAAAACTTTATAAAAAGTTATAATATAAAAACTCTGTTCTTCCTCGCCACATTCTCAGAGTGGAGAGTCCTTCCATCCTGGACTACTGAACACAATATCCAGCGTTGCCACCTTCATTTCTACTCCGGTACTGCTGAACGCCTGGAAATTTTTACATCTGACGCAGCTAGCTTCAAAATCTTAATGCCATATGTTGATTGCTTTGCTTATAATTCTACACGGTTAAATAATAATGTAAAAAGTTTCACTTGAAACACCCGTGAGTCTTGAGTTAATGAATCGCGAACAAATTCGAAACATTTCGAACGGAATTCGACTTCTACGACGTGAGTAAAGCTGTTTCGTATGTATTTTTATGTAAAAAGTTATTTTTATGAACCCAAACGACGCGTAGTAAAGTCCCGACGCTAAATCTAGTTTGATCGCAGTTATATTAAAAAGAAGCACTGCACAAGACGACAATAATTAAATGACGTTATAGCGACGCGGTTAAAACACTTGGTTGAATGAATAAATAAGTCGTGAAATTAAAGGTTTTCCTTAGATTATCCAAGCATATAATGTTTACAACTTTATTACGGTACAGTAAGTAGACTGAAATTTGCCCCCTATTAAAACAAAAGGAAAACGTTACAAAGATTTTAGAACATTTTGTTTCTCATATCAACAACAGGTTTACTTGCCAAAACCAATTCAGTTTAAAGTATATTGGCACGTGGCTAGCCAATGTCAGCCTTTAACTAGGACGGGTTCTGGAGCATAGGTTATTGATATTTAACTCCGGTTATTTGCGGTTTCCCTTTGGAAAACTTTGAGTATTTCTGAAGATCGGTCATTGGACCATGAGTTTTGCTCTTTTTGAATATTCTTACGTTACTTGAATTGGATTGTATCGTTTGTGTCATTCACGAGGAAATATGTCGAGGGCTTCATGCTATAGGGGCGTATGCGCAAAACCCCTACTTTTCAGGAGAGGCAAAAAACTTAATAACTTATCGTCCCTACGACGGATCTTTTTGCAAATTTGCATGGAGTATTTATATTGTCACTGTTTTTATCTAGTATGATCAATTTTACGTAAAGTAGATATTCTAAAAGCTAGTAATTATGCGCTTACGTCTCTTTACGGCGGCGCAAATATTCGAAATGACTGTCGATTTTCCTTGAAAAACACTTGAAATTGAGGGGCGTATAAATTAAATCTTTTCCTATTCAATTATTCAATGACAATTGGTCTGAGTTCTGTTTTTATATCGAAATACTTTCTTTTTACAGTAATTTTCACATTGTTACGAATCTCCTTCAATTTTTTCTGATTTTTTTTACGCCTGTTTCGCCCGACAAAAAAACAGTGCTAGTGGCTTTTGAGTGCGGTCGTATAGTAGTGATCTAAGGCAAATTAAAACATTTAGCAAAGAAAGAATATACATTTCACTGATTAAATTATTCGTTTCCTTGATTATAACTTTTTAGAAGAACTTATGATTATGACCCAGCGCCGCTCTTGAATCGGCGACATTCTGGGATGTTAATTAATGACGACAGATGTCGATCTCCAGTCGGCTGACCATCTCGAACGATTATTAACTGAGCACTTCAGTGCTAAATAAAGTATCTCTGTCTACCCGTCGGTCTTTGCCTAGAACAGCAGTCATAAAGTCGTGAAAGGTGTCTTCTTTCGAACTCCAAGCAGTTGAGGTGCCCACTCTCTGAAGAAATCGGATTTTACGAAATCTTAATAGGTTCTAGTAATCTAGTTTGTAATGTGATAACATCGTCGTTCCAATGCTAAACTTGCCAATCTGAATTTTCGCGAACTTGGAAATTTAACCTAAAACCCTACAGAATTAGGTCTAAAGTCAAAAGAATAAAAAAAACAGATTCGCAAGTTTAGCATTGGAACGACGACATGACAGTCTTCTATAAAAACGAAGCATTAACCGTACGCCGTGGCGAGTTGATGGCACTACTTTTGCCAACCCAACTCCATCAGAAAGCCCAATTCTAGGAGACCCTTGATGTTGCTGACGAGTTATAAGATAGACTACGGAAATCGGTTGATGTTGTGCCCACTATTTGTTCACTCGAGGACACCTTATCTGCTCCTGAGGTTCTGTTTTCCCGTGGCTGTCAAGCAAATCAACCTCTGAAGTGATTGTAGTTTAGCTTCAACAGTGAATAGTTTTGTTCTCAATTAAAACTTATTATGCCGGGCATGCTACGTTTTTTTTATTTACCATGCTCGACAAATTAGAGCTCTGTATTGATCATTTTGGGTTAGTTACCCACAAAGTATCTGTTAGCGAACATTACCAGTTAAGTGTTTTCGAATAAACTCACAGTTTGTTGTTAGACAGCCAGTGTAGAGCGGGTGAAGTCACATTCACATACTCTTGTGATTACCGTTCGTTAGTATTACTATGTCGCAGGATATGATGACTCTGTGTAATAGTGATGTTCGTTTAGTGTGGCGATGATTCCACAAAAGTGGTGAGCGTAGCTTCGAGGGTTCTTACTTTGCTACCACTGCCTTTTTGAGTGCACCAGTTTTGGCTTCACCAGTTTCGATGCCCGTGAATCTCTTTCATTCCGGCTCCTACCAGTGCCGCTTTTATGCTGGTGAATTTTATCCTGTCGTTGCCGTCGACGTCCCTCAATGTCTATGAATGTGCCTAAGCATAAGGCACAGACTTGTTTTTAGTATTTTGCAGAATACTTTATGTTGCAAGTGTTTAAGCAAAAACTGATTAATCTTCACTGAAGAATGTAGAAGGTTTCTACCTGGTTTTGAATGACAATTACTTTGACTTGTCTACGCAGTACGCAGGCAGCCAAAACAATAGTAAATATCTTGATAATTATCTCTCTTCCCTTCTATTCCGTTCGGTTCTGGTGATTTGTATGAGTCAAGCAGTTGAAAGCCCTCTGTATTTTTTGTCGCCATTCTCTCTCCGTTGGAGTATTCTCCTCATCCACCCAGCTCACTAACCGTTATAACTCACAGCCCGAGAAGTGAGTCTGTACGAGGGTTGTTTCTTCCGCCGCTGAGCTGGTGAAGGTATTATCTGGCTTGTGTAGGGATCCTAAAACTGCAGTTACCTGTTTGTAGAGGCGACTTAGTTTGGACTTGACTAATTTGTGCCCGTGCTCAAATGTTCATTATTGTTTTGAGTTTCCTCGTCCTTTTTCTGCTTATCCTAAACTTCTCCAGCTTGACTAGTTAGCTTTGTCCCCGCAACTGTCTGAGATGGATAATTATGCATGATGGTAGCAATCCATAATGGTATATGTAAGGACAAGGACGCCTGTTTATCTATTTCTTCAGCGCCCCCCTGCCCCATATTTCTTGGGAACCTCTGTTTTCAACAAAGTTGGACCTAGTCGGCTCGCATATTATGTGCCATAGTGCGATTCATGCTAAGTGGGTTCGCCTTTGGATGATATCGAGCATTTATGATCTTTTTTCATTCATTCATTTATTTTGATAAAACATAGTTTTACATGTCAACATAATTATAGGTACTAAGTTTATATATAAATTAATTATTTATGTTGGGTAGCGAACCGGTTAAGGGTGTGCACTCAGTTACTTGAAAAAAAATTCGTCAATAGAGTAAATCGCGTCTACTGCTAGTTTGGTCTTAAGTTTGTTTACAAAACAATTCATGCTAGGAGAATTCCTGATTTCTAAGGATATTTTGTTATAGACTTTAGGGCCTATAGTGTGCAGGCACTTTTTCGATTTCACGAGACGTGTCCAAGGCGGGCGCAGCTCCCCGCGCCGCCTGGTGTCGCGGTCGTGTGAGTCACCGCGCGTCGGGAATTGTTCAAGGTTACCTCTCACGTACTTGGCTACTTCGAGGACGTACAGGCTGGGAAGGGTAAGAATTTTGGTTTCCTTGAACAATTCACGAGCCGGGTGATCCCATGGGGTTCCACTTATGCAACGAATTGCACGCTTTTGAAGCTTGAATGGTCTCTCACGATCGGCAGCATTTGCCCAAAGATCTATGCCGTATGTTAAGAGAGAGTGAAAATAACCATAATAGGCTTTTTTTAAATTGGCAGGGTGTAGACTTGGGCGCAGCCTGCCGTCTGGATCTGGATATTGAATCGAATCCACCTGGGATACGAGCAGGATAGTTCCTTAGAAACCTACCAGTTAGAGATGGTTTTCGGAGAAAGGTGTGACGTTCAAGGACTTTGCGTCCATATGGTGCGACGGTATATGAGGCTGAAGACTGATACTATCACTAAAAAGTATGGTAAATATGGTCGTATGTACATACGCCGCTATTGTGCGACAATTTTTGGTAAATAACACACTCGAGTAATAGACGTATGAACATATACGCCTTTATACTCCGATCATATTATGAGATTCCATTACATTATTGCGCTTACGCCAACTGTACGCCTCTTTGGATCGATAAAAATTTATGACCTACAATGATACGCCAAAACATATTTTATTTATTTTAAATAACTTATAATTACGATAAAATTATGAAAAAAATTGAGCCGATGTATCGCTATTAGATGAATACGATGCCATTAAAAACGAAAAATCGCATTTTTGCGCATACGCCCCTATAGCATGAAGCCCTCGATGTGTACCTGCATACTGATACCGTTTTAAGTATATTGACACGTGTCTTTCCATTGTCAGCCTTCAACCAAGACAGGTTCTGGAGCGTAGGTTATTGATATTTAACTCTAGTTATTTACCGGTGTCCTTTGGCAAACCTTGAGTATTTCTGAAGATCGGTCTTCAGATCATTGGACCATGATTTTGCTCTGTTTTTGTGTATTACGTTTCTCGATTTTTATCGTTTGTGTCAGCTTCATGAAGAAATACGGCTACATATATATACTGATACAGTTTTAAGTATGTTGGCACGTGTCTTGCCAGCCTTCAAGCAAGACAATTTCTGGAACACTGGTTGATATTCAACTCTGGTTTATTTTTAGCGTCCTCTGGCAAACCTTGGACATTTTTGAAGAACGGTCATTGACCATGGATTTGTCTTGAGTTTGCGAATATTCTACATTTCTTGGATTTTATCGTCTGTATTTTACGGGAAATTGTGAATATCAAAGACTAGCGGGAATATAGAAAATATTCTTCTGCTTGGATACTTATTTGTTTATTCATTGTTATTTTTTATAAGCATGCCAACTGTCAGCCTAGTTTAAAATCACTCGTGCTTCGAAAATCCCGGCGTATGTTTATTAGGTAGTTATTTAAACCTCAGAATCCGATATATTTCGGTATTCCTCATGAAGAACTTTAGTAGCTATCTTTTTGCTTTAACGACCGCGAAAACTTCACGTTTTGGAGAACCAATAATGTACAGCTAAGATATATCCTATCCTCATAATCTGCGTCCACGTGGACTGTTCTGTACATACTATTATGGCTGATTTTTTTATTTCTTTTTTTTTGATATACGTACACACTTATATGTATAAGCATGGTTTATGATCCATACTAATATTATAAATGCTAAAGTGTGTCTGTCTGTCTGTTACCTCAAACTGTTGCTTAAACCGCTGAATCGATTTTGATGAAATTTGGCATGGAGATAGTTTAAGATCCGAGGAAGGACATAGGATAGTATTCATCCTGGAAATTATCCCTAAAAAGATTGAAAAGTGAGTAAGTAATTCATGATGACATTGATGATCCTGTGGGAAATATATAATGATTAGACCAAAAGCACAATTGCTCTTACATTTGCTTAGGCCCTTTTAATAATCGCTTTTATTAATTAAGGTGATTAGGTGGATATCTATCGTGTTGTACGAGGTTGCTTCCATACTTCCAAGTTCCACGCGGACGTAGTCGCGGGCAAAAGCTAGTTCTTTATAATTTTATTAAAAACTGACATTGGCGAAAGGCACGAGCTGCCATTCCTGGATTAATATATATAATTCTATGGCTGCGCATTGACCAAATTCCATAGTAATGGATGGTTTTAATCAATACATCGAAGCCTATCTCATGTAACTTGGACCACCTGTGTAACAATGGATCAGCCAGTCCATGTGACAATCCAACATTCTGCGCTACACTCGCGCATTGCTTTGTACTATAGTGTGGTACTACATTTGTAATGCTTGTGCCAATTTGTCGACAGTTTTACTGATGTATGGGCTAATTTAATTATACAATACACTTCTTTACTGCACAAATTAATGTACAGTGCACCAGTAACAAGAAAAATAACACAATTGAAACCCTAACTTAAGTAATGGTAGACAAAAGGCGAACTTATAGCTTAATAGCGATCTCTTCCATACCTTTGCGTAGCAGAGGAAATTTAAAAGAAACGAGTAGGTGAACTAAGTTTTTAAAGTTATGTTCTCAACTTTTATATTAAAATAATTCATTGAAAAGTAGCTCGAAAAAAAGCGTGAGTTGGAAAATAAACTCGTTAAAATAAAAATAGATCAGTAAAAATGTTATGTAAATTGGAGCCAAAAAACTTTCTCATCCTGTTGAACATTAACATAAGCTGTTTTGATTTGACATATTATTTCTGGCTGACTCAAGAGTCTCAAGAAAGAAGATCTTAGAACCTATTTCGTAACACAACCCATATTTTAAATGCATAGTTTCCTATTTAGGTCAGACAGATTTTTTTAACGAGTTAGCGTTTCATAACCGTGCCATTACCTATTGTATTCTCCACAAGAAAGAAGACTATTTTGTAACATATTCTGTTTTTCTCCAAAATTCTCTTGACAAATTTAATAGAGTTATACAGTTTAAATTACAATTCAAAATCACAAGGAGAATTCAGTTAATAAAAAAATTAAAAATAAATAAAATAAAATATGTTTATTTCAGACCTAGTTCCATGTTGTGTTAGTTACAAAGAACTTATTAACTATGTAAGCGCATACAAAACAAAAACAATTACACTATACTAAAACAGGGAAACTGCCAGTCAAATTAAAATTAAAATTGCATTGGCCATATCAAATTACTTTCTTCCTACGGATTCCAGCGATCGTTTAAATCGTTCACGGATCATATTTTGACACCTTCTATAACCACTGTTCCTCACACGTTCCTCACCACTGCTTTATAAGAAGAAAAAAAAACAACTTCTAGAAACTTTATTTCACAATCGACTAACTGATCCTTTTATTGTTTCAGATCAAAATCAGGCATGTGCTCCATCTCTGCCTGACTTCCCTGCCATAACCAAAATGACCAGCCCCTTTAGAAGGAAGCCCTTTAAAATAACAAATACCTACCTAAACACGTAAAAAGACCGACTGTCTACCAAATACTTTCAAAGTGATATAGCATAAGTGTAAAGTTCCTTTTGAGTGATATTAGTGTAATAGTGATAGTGCCATTAGTGAAAATGATCAGTTTGTGGTGGTTCGTGATGGGGATGGCGGTGGTGACCGCGGACCGGAGTAGTCTACCCCCTACCTGTGATAGGTGAGTTATCATATCATATTTTAGTATTACTTGAGCGTTATTTAAAGGGCAATATCACAAAACAAATAGATGCAGAAATCAATCTACATGCAAGCGCGCTCGAGCAAACGCACACATACACATTGCTCACAGACACATCATGCGTATGGCACTTATGGCACTCGCGCTCGCACTGGTCCGAACTGGTCCGAGATATCGTGTCCGTGAGCAATGTCTATGTGTGCGTTTGCTCGAGTGCGCTTGTATGTAGATTGATTTCTGAACCTATTTGTTTTGTGGCAATATGGAGGGAGCTATGCTCGGAGGAATACATTAGGAGATCCGTGAGAGAACCAAACGTATTTGTCCGCTCATCACGGTTAAACGGCTGGACGGATTTTAACCAATTTTGGTACAGGGATAGCTTTTTTTTTTAAATCAGACAACCTCACACAAGTTGAACTAGTCCCAAATAAGCTCAAGCGGGCTTGTGTTATGGGTACTAGACGACGATATACATACTTATAAAGATAAATATATACTTAAATACATAGAACAACCATAACCCAAGCACAAATATTCGAGTTCATCACACAAATATTTGCCCTGGTCGGGAATCGAACCCGGGACCGCCGGCTCAGTAGCTTTTATAAGAAACAAATAAGTCGTTTAGTAAAATTACATATAGACGACATCAACTACTTCGAAGCTGTCTAGTAGGAAACTGGTCTTGGCGAACCATTCAATCCCGCACTGAATCAGATCTATTTTTACCCGGGGCCACGTGAATCCAGAGAATGATCAGTGCATCGCTGTCGTGTTACGATGAATGATCAGTGCATCGCTGCCGTGTTTCGGTAAAAGGTATCTTTATACGGATGTCATAGTAAGATACAAATATTCGAGTTCATTACACAAATATTTGCCCTGGCCGAGATTTGAACCCGGCTCAGTGCCTACTGAGGCAGGTGCATTACAAACTGCGCTAACCGCGTCGTCTAGTTAATAAACATTGGCATTTATGGTGATACTAGCTTTTGCCCGCGACTACGTCCGCGTGGAACTTGGAAGTATGGAAGCAACCTCGTTAAACACGATCGATATCCACCTAATCACCTTAATTAATAAAAGGGATTATTAAAAGCGCTTAAGCAAATGTAAGAGCAATTGTGCTTTTGGTCTAATCATTACATTTCCTACAGGCTCATCAATGTCATCATGAATTACTTACTCACTTTTCAATCTTTTTAGGGATAATTTCCAGGATGAAAACTATCCTATGTCCTTCCTCGGATCTTAAACTATCTCCATGCCAAATTTCATCAAAATCGATTCAGCGGTTTAAGCGTGGAGAGGTAACAGACAGACACACACACTTTCGCATTTATAATATTAGTATGGATTTTTAACGTGAATCTCACGTGCAGAACACCTATAGAACACTTATAGAACACCCATCGTAAGTCGGGTGCGCGTGAGCATCACGCGTCGCACGCATGCGTCGGTCACTGACATGCGCAAAAACGCGACGAAAAAATGAAGAATTAGGAACTAGGCATCATTTTTTTATGTTGTAGCAGCACCTCTAGCGCATAGGGTTGCCAACTTTTTTGACAAGAAATAAAGTACATTTAGGTCTGTTAAGGAAAAGTAGGGCCTCGTGCAGGGTCCGTCCGGATTGTTACTACCGTCTTGCCTGCTAACCCACCGCCAAACAGCAATGTTCGCATTGTTGTGTTCCGGTGTGGGGGTAAGATAGCATAGAGGCATTCTATCTTCGTCCTCAGGGTAGGCAAGCACGTGTGACTCCTCTGGTGTTGCAGGTGTTTATGGGCGACGGTAATCGCTTTCCATCAGGCGATACGTTTGCTCGTTTGCCCCCTGTCATAAAAAAATAAATAAACAGTATTTTAGAAAAATGAACAGAATTCGTTTTTTTGTTTTAAATACATATTCTCGCACAATTTATAAATTTTTAACAACTTTGTACCTAAGCCTCAACACAATCTCGTCCCACTGGGGATGTAACACGCAAATGGCTGTAGATTGACTCTTATATTATAAAGATAATACGTTGTCAGCGAACAATGTTAAGGTAAATTGTAGGGATTGCGATCGTGATTCGATTTACGTAGTAGCCCTGCAGGTCTATGGATACTTGTGCCTTATGATGCTGAAAACAGTATTTTATACACTTTATTTTTGTTCAACACTAAACAATATCATGTAGTGAAAAGCAGTATAATACTGTTTTAACAGTATGGTTGGCAACCCTAAGCGCAACTCTGACACGCGACTCTTTCTCGCGCGAGAAATGTTATCTATCTCTTTCATCGCTGTACTGTGAGAGAGTGACGGGCGATGATATGTCGTGCGACAAGATCCGCGATGCGTAGTTGTGCTACGGGCAGGGCTAGCATATCTTGCCGAGACTTCGCTGTCGACTCAGCATCATCTGTCTTGCTCTCACGGTATTGAAAGGAAAGTGACAGCTAGTATGAGTCGCGTGACAGACGCGTGTCACAGTTAGCACCTCTAGGTCCAGGATAGAAATTATCAAGATAATTACGCTTCTTCATAATTATCTGATAATTATCGGATAATAATCGGAGAGTTACTCGTATCTATCACCAGTCACCACCAGTGTAAGAAATTAATTTGATTTATTGTTTCATAACAAATTCTTACAAAAAATGTGAATGTTATAATCTTTAATTAATACAATATTTCACTTAACAAACCAATAAATAAATAAATATGGGACAATCTCACACAAATCAATCTAGTCCCACAGTAAGGTCTAGTAGGCTTGTGTTATGGACACTAGACGACGATAAACATACTTATATTTACATAGATAAATACATACTTAAACACAAATAACATCCATGACACAGGCTCAAATATTTGCCCTTGCCGGGATTCGAACCCGGGACCACCAACCGCTTCGTCAAATGACACTCGAGTTCACTCAACTTAGCATAAGAAGTGGTCTCGAAGGTCGAGACCATGACCCTTTTTGCGCACGATTAAGTCCCGTTTTGTAATAACGTGTCAATATCAGCAACATTCGATAGTAATTGTACTGCAATAGTCTCGCCACGTAGTTCACTAAATCCTTCCTACATCTACAGGGTCACGCTGGAACTTCTGGTTCGTAGTCTCCACTCATTTCTCTATCCTAAGTCCCAGCGTCTTAGAATAAATACGCCTAGAACGAGTCTTCATACAAAAGATTTGCGAAAGTTGAAGCCGGTTTTGGGTATTGTAGAGTTTTAACCGCCTAATAACCGCGTCCACTATATTTTGATGAACCCCGTATGATCAAAGGCGCCAATGGCGCCATTTTAAGTCTTGTGGTAGACGCAGATTTTTAATACTCTTATCAAAATGGTGTTGGCCAATATTGCGGTTACTCGGAATAAGTAATCACCGTTTTATTTGTGTGTGTCTAGTGTCTACGAACCAATCATAGAGACATTTTGCTTGCACAACATTGACGTTGTGACAGATGCAACGGACGAAAAGTCCGTGACAGGCCGTGGCATACCAAAACTGGCTTCACTTTCAAACATATACTTAGGTTTCTAGGTGTATTTATTGTTAGCCCAGCGTATTGGAAGAATTTGCTCAATGGATGAGGTTTAAAGATGTCTGAGACCTCATTAAAGACCCATGTAAGACCCAAACTTAATTTTAGCACTCTTAAATTAGTGCAAATTAAGTAATAACACAATAGGTTTAATAAGGTTAACAGTGCTAATGCTAATTTTCGTTTGCAACACTTTGTCTGGCGTTATCTCTTAATTGTACGCCTAAAAGTTTCACCCTTTTTTACTTCATCGTAATGAGGTATGTGCCGTATTATTTATCGTAGTCGGCCAAAAATATCCTATAACCATCTTTGAATGTCCAGATATCCCTGTACCAGTTAAAATCCATTTAGCCTTTTACTGCGTGATGAGCAGACAAAGAATTGTCTACCAACAGATGGCACTGTAGGGCTCGTACTAAGCCTGCATCGCGCTATTGTGATTTTTTCTGAAATAATGAAACCCATAGAAAATTGATTTTCAATACAATTTTAGATCTTATAATATACCTATAGATAACAATACAGTACAGTCCTTGGCAATCAATGGCTTTTGCGAAAATCTATCTTCTGTTAGCAATAGACTGATTTATATCATCTTCGTAACTTGAATCGCGCTTTATTTGACGACTGAGACAAATCGAGATACTTTTCCCAATATAAAATATTACCTCTTTATTACCTGATACGATCTATTTATCAAAAGACACCTAAAATAAGTAAAAAACACAAACTTATGTAACAAATCTCTTTACGCAACGCAAGCTCGAGACGGCATCCAGACTACGTTATCAACAGTATGAAACCCGAACCGGCTTAAACCGGATTCATGTTTAGGTTATCAACTAGCCCTGTCCATTGTCCATGCTAATCTAGACCATAATACTATAACAATGAGAGCTATAATACAACGCTAAATGTGGTGTTTACAATGTCAAGATCGCTTAACGTTGAAATTATGACAATTTGCATCGAGTGTTGCTTATGTATAAAATGGGGTATGTTTCTTGGGAAAGATTGTCAGTTAAGTCTTTTTGTTTCTGCGTGTAGACTAGGTGTAGTACGATATAGGTTTCCTGTAAGTATAACAGTGCCTTATTCGTGTCGCCAGGTGTAGTATTCTAAGTACACGAGGAAGAGTATAGAGTTGTGAAAAAATCTATAGATTTCACACTACGCGCTATTATCGAAGGCATTGAAAATGTAATTTAGAAATAAAGCACATTATAAAATTTGTCAAATTCGTTTTCTGACCTCGCGCGTAAAGGGCTACTGCCTACATTTTTTATTCGCCCGTCTCCTAAGACGACTCAAAGTGTAGCCTAATTAAATCACGAGATTTTTCTGTTTCTTAAAAAGCAAGCTCAAAAAAATATATTGAGAAACTATAACCATATATGTATAACTTTGACGACGCGGTTGGCGCAGTTTGCAGACACCTGCCTACTGAGCCAGCGGTCCCGGGTTCGAATCCCGGCCAGGGCAAATATTTGTGTGATTTATTAATTTATTTATTGAAAAACAGGTTACATAACATTACAGTTTACACCATTGCGTTATGAACCGAACAATGTTTATTTTGACGGCGAAACGGCGTGGCCCCGTTGTTCCGACATCTCGGGTGTTGGGTTTGGTACGAGGGCAGTCCCAGAAGTACCCGACCTGACACACTTAAAGAGGTTTTTATTTTGAGTAAATACTCTTTGTAAAAAGAACGCATTTTATAAAGTTTAAATTTGAAATTCGAACACGTAGCGTCGTTTGTGTTTTGTTTAGTAGCCATCAATAGTGGACGCTGTGAACAAATTTTCAGACATGGAGAAAATTGGCCATCGTTATGTGATACAATACTTTCATTTGAAAGGTTTTAGTCCAACTAGCATTAAAGCGGAGCTAGATTCTACTTTGGGGGAGTCTGCTCCATCGTTTACAACAGTAAAATATTGGGTAGCAGAGTTTAAACGAGGTCGCTCTAGTTGCGAAGATGAACATCGATGTGGTTGACCAAATGAAGTGACTACGCCAGAAACAGTTAAAAAAGTCCACAAAATGGTATTAGATGACCGTCGATTGAAAGTACGCGAGCTAGCAGACATGGCAGGAATTTCAAAAAGTGCTGTACATCGCATATTAACTGAAAATTTGGGTATGAAAAAGATGTGCGCAAGGTGGGTGCCGCGATTGCTCACAGACGAACAAAAACGACGTCGCGAAGATATTTCAACCGAGTGTCTGGCTAAATTTCATAACAATAAAGCGGAATTTTTGCGGCGTTTTATCACTATGGATGAAACGTGGGTGCATTATTTCACACCAGAGACGAAAGAACAGTCGAAGCAATGGACTCGAAGAGGAGAACCGACCCCAAAGAAGGCAAAAACCGTTCCATCAGCAGGAAAGGTCATGGCCTCCGTTTTTTGGGATTGCCGTGGGATAATCTTCATAGATTATCTTCAGAAAGGAGAGACTATCACTGGCGAGTATTATGCTAACCTTTTGCATCAATTGAGTGAAAAAATCTGTCAAAAACGACCACATCGAGCGAAAAAAAAAAATTTGTTTCACCAAGACAATGCACCAGTACACACGTGTACCAAGGCCATGACCAAAATCCGCGATTTAAAGTTCGAATTACTTCCTCATGCACCCTATTCGCCCGATTTGGCCCCTTCGGATTATTTTTTGTTTCCAAATTTAAAAAAATGGCTTGGTGGTAAAAGATTTGCCAGCAATGATGAAGTGGAGGCTGCGGTTGATGGGTATTTCGACGAGCTCGACCAATCTCACTACAAACAAGGTGTTGAAGCTATCGAACATCGCTGGGCCAAGTGCATAGAACTAAAAGGAGATTATGTAGAAAAATAAAAAATAAAAATTTAGATTTTCTTTTGTTTTCTTTGTCAGGTCGGATACTTCTGGGACTACCCTCGTAGGTTGCCCCGGAACCGACGAAACACGACACCTTTCGGCCAGAAATCAGCACACGCGATGGTGTCCTGGAGCGGCCGCGGCACGCGCACTACAAACGAGCTGAAGTGCACGTAGTGATGAACTAGAATATTTGTTCTTGGGTCATGGATGGTATCTATATATGTATTTATATATTATGTATATCATCGTCTAGTATCCATAGTAAAAGCTTTGCTTAGTTTGGGACTAGGTCGATTTGTGTATGATTGTCCCATTATATAAATATTTAATATATATATTTATTAATGTAATATTTCAACGTGTTAATATACCATCATGATAATATATATAATATATATTTAATATACCGGGTAGATTTCCACGAGGGTCCTTTGCGGAAATATAGCGTCATTTAAGTGATACACAGTATATATTTATCGATACCAGTCAGCGAGTATTTTTGTAATTTTGTCAAATTTTAGAAAATCTCAAAAAGTCACAATTTCATAAATGGGAGCACTATACTTGATCAGGAAAACATAAATATTTTTAAAGTTAAAATTTATTATCAGTTGCGAATTAATCCTCTATGATATCTCTCACTTGTTCACTCTGAGGGATCGTGGAGTGGTCGTGGGTGTATGATGAGACTTATCTATTGTAGACTAGCGACCCGCCCCGGCTTCGCATGCAATGCTGATAAATTATGCATGTATTATACATATAAACCTTCCTCTTGAATCACTCTATGTATAAAAAAAACCGCATCAAAATCCGTTGCGTAGTTTGAAAGATCTAAGCATACATAGAGACAGCGACTTTGTTTTATTCTATGTAGTGAATGCCTAATATCTAATTGACTAAACCAGCTCCATAGACAACTGATATTCAATTCAAATTTCGATTCTTTAATTTAAACTAAGAGTCGCCCACAACTTCGTCCGCGTATTTTTATTCCTTACCGTAGACGGGTAAAAAGTAGGTATCCCTGTACCAAAATAGGTTGAAATTTGTCCAGCCGTTTTGGCGTGATGCGAGGGCACAGACAACCCCCCCTAGACGGAGCATGTAAGGCGACCCGCGCGCACCAACGATATGGTACGGCAGAAGTCAGAACATTAAAGTATCAACACGGCGGCCACCGCTTAGTTGCGTCCTTGTTTATGATCCATGCGTACGTCAACGAAAAAAGAAATTAAATAAATAACATGGTAAATTGTAGTGTTAAGTGGTGTAGAGAGACCTCATAAACATGGACGCTACTAAACGGTGGCCGCCGTGTTGATACTTTAATGTTCTGCCGTACCATATCGTTGGTGCGCGCGGGTCGCCTTACATGCTCCGTCTAGTGGGGGTTGTCTGTGTGCGAGGGCAATGGAAATGATGACCAACAGATGGAGTCTTACTTTAGCACGTGCTCTAAATATAAAGAAAGGGGGCGTGTCCGGTTATTCACCGATAGTAATAAATTACACTGGATATTGCACGCTTACGAGATATTGCTTGATTATTTAGTGGAAGCAACGTCCCGCGCTATACCATATTTAATCGTTGTTCACTGTCACTGACGAGAGGGATGTAGCAATATGTGAGACACGTATGGAGATAACTCCATCTCACTCCTCCGTGTTGCTGCATCCCTCTCGTCAGTGACTAATTTAGGAAATTGTAAGAAAATTAAATTTTAAATATAACGTAGGTAATATATAGTGTCAAAAAAGTGAAATAGGTTATTAAGTAGTAGACCACTGATTTGTATGTATTACGTGTTTTTTGCGTTCACTACGACTAAACAGTTAGACTTATATCCACTCTGGACTGTCATTTTACTGTCATTCATTCATTTTCACCAGTCCGGATCGTCAGTCCATCAGTCCGAGAGGATTATGTGATTATTCTTTCGATATTCTCACCAGACTTATGAACTGAACTGATACCATACCACGGTTTGATAATTATGATCAAGATAATTATGCTTTTTGATAATAATCTGATAATTATCGGATTGTGATCAGATAATTATCACCAGTGTAAGAAATTCATTTGTTATATGTTATGTTGTTTCATTCATAACAAATAAAATAAAAAAACAAATATTTTATTATTTTTAATTTATTTAATATTTAACTTAACAAACCAATGACACTCTAGTTCACTAAATTTTTGTTGGAAGCGAACTCCGATAGCGCGGCACGCTGACTCTTTACTTCGAATACAGTTCACTTTTAAGAGTGCATTTTTTTGTTATTATTAATCGATAATCATCCATCCGTTATTACCACGATAATTATCATGATATTAGATGAACCAATAATAATTATATCATGATATTATATGAACCAATAATAATTATATCATGATAAATATCGTGGTGCAGGCACCAGACTAAGCAATCAAAGTAAATGTAACTGCTGTCATACAAATTATTAAATGGTGTTTTTTTTTGTATTCCAGTTTAATATACTGCCATGGCCCTCTGCTGGATACCGTGCAGATGGCCGGGCTCTACAACGACTCCAAGACCTTCGTGGACATGAAGATAAAGGTGTCTGCTCAGATCACCATGGAAAACTTCCATGAGATGATGAACAAGTGAGTATCCTTAACCCTTTGAGCGCCAAGTACAAGGAATCACGTCAGACCATAGTTATGCAGAAAGCGACCAAAGATTTTTTTTTCATAATGCAAAAAGCGACCAACCTCATTCATTGATTAAGACTTAAGTCACTTTGACAAAAAATCTACGCTGGTCGCTTTCTGCATAAATATGGTCCAATAAAAAGCTGTCTTTCAATATATTAATTTTATTGAAACCTACACGATTTTCACTCATTATTATAACATAAAACTTAACATTTAGCCAATATTTCGAATTATTGACTTCATTATTAGCTGAGATCTCGTCACTTGTTCCAATTAAAGCTGAATATCTTGGAAACTACTGGTCGTATTTCCAACAAACATAGCTAAGAACCATCTCGACGGAAAAGTCTTTCGATTAAAAAAAACCGCGCTTAAATTGGTCCATCCGCTTGGGCGCTACGATGCCACAGACAGATACACAGATACACATGTTAAACTTAACTATAACACCCCTCTTTTTTCGTCGGGGGTTAAAAACGGGACTCAATCGTGTTAAAAAAAAATGAAAATTTAACTACCTCGACGTTTCGAATGTGATGTTAAGTTCGAAGGGACACGAAAGGAAAGGGTTCCTTCGAGTCCATGAACGCCCCGTATACCCTAGCTCTACACTACTCGAAGTTGGCTGAGGTTGGGTGAATATGATAGTGTGGAGGGTCACTTCACCTCCGCTAACTTCAGTTTACTTCGCGAGTGTGGAGTCGCAATTATAATGTGCCCCAGATGTTGGAGATGGCACAGTCAGACAAGAAAGTGGTCTACCACTGAGACATGAAATAGTCGAAAGTGGAAGACCACTGGATTAATGGCACGCTATGTCGTATTTTTAACCGACTTCAAAAAAAGGAGGAGGTTCTCTATTCGAACTAATTTTTTTTTTTTTTTTTTTGTATGTTTGTTACTCGATATCTCCGAGAACCGTGAACCGATTTTCATTTTTTTTTTATCGAAAGGGTATAACTCCGAGTTGGTCCCGTTGGCACTAAGTCGGGATCTGATGATGGAATCTTGGAGAAATCGAGGGAACTTTTCAAATGTGATAGGGACATGTACGGCGCTTTCGGTAATTTATTGATAAAGTCAAGAATTTACATTCAGTAAATAGGATTTGGTGTAAGGAAACTGATGATGAACACCACAGATCTAGTTTTTTAGTTTTACTGAAGTCGGTTCTTTTTTTTGTTAAAAATTATAGTTATTATTAAAAGCTTTTATTTAACTTGCAATGTATGTATGTAAGTATGTTTGTTCGGGTGGAATCTTGCAACTCAATTTTGAAGCAGATATCGTCAACATTTGAGCTGAAATTTTACATACTTACTTAACTTTCATGACAATGCAATAATATGGTACCATGGGGCTGATCTGATGATGGAGCCGGAAGGTGGCCATAGGAACTCTATAATAGAAAAAGCAATCCTACCGAGTTTGGGCTCTTTAGAATCGTCTCAGTGAGCATTTGATGGATATCCAAAGAAAAGTACAGTTGGCTATAAAAGCTTGTCACTAAAATGATTTTTTTGACAGAAACTTATTCATCAGTCCACTGTCAGTCTGAACAGATCGTGTACCGTGGTCAATCATTCTGGTTATCTGATGACGACGTGGTTGTCGCAGTTTGTAGTGCACGTGCCTACTGAGCCGGCGGTCCTGGGTTCGAATCCCGGCCAGGCCAAATCTTTGGGCGATGAACTCGAATATATTTGTGATAGTTCATGGATGTTATATATACATGTGTATTTATATGTTATGTATATCGTCGTCTAGTGCCCATAGTACAAGCGAGCGATTGATAGAGAGGGCCGAGCGAGGCGGCCATACGAGTGAGCGAGACATACGTAGGTACCGCGCACCGCTCTGCCGCTAGCCGCTAAGACCGAAGTCGTGGTCGAGAATAATACCCAAATGTAAATTCTAAATTCATATAAATGGTCGATTTCCTTCAGGACACGTTCCCGGCCGACGAAGGCAGACATTATGGAGTTTGTGATCGAGAACTTCGACCCTGAGGGCTCGGAGTTCGAGAAGTGGATACCCACGGACTGGCATGCCGACCCGGGTAAGCTATCTGTTTCATAGGGCTTGTGCACAAATCCCGTGGGTTTTTTCGGCTACTTTTTGCCCCCTATACTCACTATTTTGAAGTATTTAACAAGTGAAGATTAATAGAAACGGTTCCTACTCGTACTCCATGTGGTTGATTTTCTTAGTTCGTTCACTGTAGAAAAATACACGTGAGGTCTCCTTATACCCCTCCCTCCGCCAACGTGATCTGTCGTGATTTTTTCGTGACCCTCCCACCCCCCTATAGAACCTCGCCTGATTTGTGCACAAGCCCTTATCATCGGGGAATACCGCGAAACTAACATATTTAGATAAGATTGATAGTCCAGTAAAAATAGGGTTTTCACTAATGTTTTTAAAACTTTGGTGAGAGATTTTAATTGAAGTATTATGTGGTTTACACTCGCATGAAATTGTCAGGAACGGCCCGAACTTTCGAACTCTTATCGAGCTCTTTATCTTTGTGTTTACCTTTGCAAATTTTATAGTCTTTGATTTTTGTTTGATTGCATTATTAATGTCAAGTGAGAGCTATATTTAAAAACTTAGATGTACTCTTATTTATTTTATTTATTTATATATTTTATTCAAATGTCAAGAACATGTCAGGTAAGGTACATCGTCCCACAAAACTGTTTTCACAGTTTGACTGTGGGATCCTAAGATCCTATGCTGTATTGCTTTATTCCCCTACTGCCTGGCGAAATGGTAGTCAGCAGTTTCCAGTTTAAATGCGTCTAATAACTCCGTACTTAGGTTAACCTGGGCAAAGTTTCTTTTGTAAAAATGCATTGCATAAACTGCGGTAGGCTATAGTTTATTTCAGTTTTTTTTTCATAATTTCACATAAGTATCTTAAAATGTCCAAATTGCTATAAATCATATTTAGATAGTTCTATGTACCAAATTATTACCATATGAAATTACGTAATTTTTTTTTCATTAACAACACCCAAAACTTTAAGAAAGAATCCAATTGTACCGAACGCATAAGCATTAGATTTTCTAAAATTTTGGAAAATTATTGAATTAATTGAAAATTGAAAGATTTATGTATAATTGCCAAAGGTTGATTTTCTATTTCACTCTATTATAAAATAATGCAGGCATTTGTTTTGTAATCGGATCTTTATCACAGCAGGGCTAGCACATCTCAGGTGTTAAATAGGTATAATATGATGTATTTAGGATTAAATGAGGCAAATGCTTGCATGTTTCCGAAAGTGATTGTTAGTGTCTGAATTGGGAAATTGTGATAAGTTGTGATTGAAGTCATTATTTTAGTTTTCCAGTGTAAATGTGATGTTATTTGACATCAAAGAAATGAAATTATATGGAGTAATTATAAAATTGTAAATGTGAAATATCAAAATAACAATTGTATTTATTACAACAGTGAATTTAAATTAAATAGTACCTATGCAGAATAATTATAACATTGTAATTGTGCCTTCTTATCAATCTTATCATATTATAATCATTCAAACATAATGTATATTGTTCAATTAATAAATGACTTATGAGCGATTCAGTGTCGACTTGGGTAAGCCTGGTATTGACGACGCGTTTGGCTCGGTTTGTAGACACCTGCCTACTGAGTCGGCGGTCCCGGGTTCGAATCCCGGCCGGGGCAAATATTTGTTCTTGGGTCATGGATGTTTATCTATATATGTATTTATATATTATGTATATCGTCGTCTAGTACCCATAGTACAAGCTTTGCTTAGTTTGGGACTAGGTCGATTTGTGTATGATTGTCCCTTAATATTTATTTATTTTTATTTATTTAATTATAATTTTGTAATTGTGCGTTCTTATCATATTATAAGTAATCATTCAAACACAATGTATATCGTTCAATTAATAAATGACTTATGAGCAATTCAGTGTCGACTTGGGTAAGCCTGATATTGCTTCCAAACATGCAATGACTTTTGGCATTTCTGTTCCAGCATTCCTGAAGATGATCAAGGATCCTCAGCTGCTGGACTGGGCGAAGGAGCTGCATCAGCTCTGGCTGCAACTGGGCCGGAAGATGAAGCAAGATGTGAAGGCGAACCAGGATCTGTATTCAATTATCTACGTGGATCACCCTGTGATAGTGCCCGGTAAGCTCCAACTTGTATATTAGTTTCATCATTTCTACATCCTCGACCCCGTAGTCACTTTCCATCAGGTGATACTGAGGTCAATCGCCGGTCAGTCTGTGAATAAAAATAAAAAAACTGTCCTGCACTTCTAGCACAACTGTCACAAGCGACTATTTCTTGCGCGAGATAATTGCCTGTCTCTTTCTGTGCAGTAATGTGAGAGAGTGACGGGTAGCGCTATGTCACGCGACAAGAGTCACGAAGCATAGTTGTGCTAGACGGGCTGGGAGCTAATAATGTAGGTAAAAAGAAATTAATGGTGTTCCAAAAATTGTTCTGGAACATGATTAAATTAAATTTTTGTTAGACCTTTTTGTAAGGATAAGGATACACTGCTCTTAATTTTTCTGTACCATGCTTTTTACAAAATATTTCTTTTTAAATTGAAAATTTGACGGTCGCAATATCGCCTTCGAAACCTAAAAAAATCTTGCCTTGGGTTGTTAATGTCAAACCATTGAAATGTTGACACATGACAGTGTCAAACCGTTTTATTTTTGTCATAAAAAGTGTCAACCATCGACTTTTTTAATTCAGTCGAAGGCAAAGATCACTTCAGCCAATTATATTGCGAACTATCAAATTGTCAGCTTAATAAAATATTTTGAAAAAATCTTGCTAAAGAAAAATCAAAGGGCTGCTGTTTGTAGATCCCTATAACAAGGAATATCGAAATGATTTCGATGAAATGAAATTTCTATGAAATGTAAATTCAATCAAACGTTCATCATAGTTTTCTTCATCTAACTCTTGGTTATATAAAAAAAAGCAATTTTTTATTGTAAACAGAAAAGCTACTATCTTAGAATTACCATGATTAATGTTCTGCTTTCTTAAGATAGCGGTGCCGTCATACGTCATATGGCCGTCTCCATACTTCGAACTTACTTCTTACTAACCCTAGCTTAACGACTACTTTGCCCCGTCTCCAGGTGGTCGGTTTCGCGAGTTCTACTACTGGGACTCGTACTGGATCATCCAGGGTCTGCTCCTGTCCGAGATGCGGTCCACGGCGCGGGGAATGATCTCCAACTTCCTGGACATCGTGGACAGGATCGGGTTCATCCCTAACGGCGGCAGGATATATTATGTTATGAGGTGATATTCGTTGATTAGTACATTATTGCTGAAGCCGGGAAAAAAGAGCTTGCCGGGTGATTTGGTATCTATAGACGGACTAGCTGTGCCCCGCGGTGTTTCCCGCTCATCCCACGGGAACACTAAATTTATTCGGGATGAAAAGTATCCTATGTCCTTTCCCGGGTCTCAAACTATCTCCATACCAAATTTCATCTAAATCGGTTCAGCGGTTTAAGCGTGAAGAGGTAACAGACAGACAGACACACTTTCGCATTTATAATATTAGTATGGAATAATAAATGGTATTCTATTCTATTCTATGGAAGTATGGATGGTGATACGAAGCCGGCAAGCCTTTTCAGTCAGGATTGGAAGAATGCACATGTCCATGTCCTCAAATATTTTTTTTTTAATTTCCAGATCTCAGCCCCCACTCCTGATCCCGATGGTACTCCAGGTGATGCAGGACTCGTTCGACGAGGAGTTCCTCCGGCAACATATACACACGTTGGACAAGGAGTACGACTTCTGGATCACCAACCACACCGTGGAGGTCGAACATAAGAACCATAAGTAGGTTTCCCCACTTTCAGTGCTTATTGGCATTCCTCATATCGTGCCACGCCTAGAGACCTTCTACATCTCTGATAATTCACTTTAGTATACAGGGTGGAACAGATCGAGGGACTTTTAAGCAAACAGGGAATTGTTCAGACTGAGTATTTCATTTTTCACCAATGAACTATGTAAAATTTCTATCCATTTTTGAGATACAGTTTTTTAAACATTAGTGTAAAAATCAGCACATATCAACCCTAGCATCTTTTGAACATCGCTAAGTTAAATACAGATGTCAATTTAAAATGAAAATAAAACCTTTGAACTAGTAGGGTTGTCAGTAATATTAAAATATTTTATTTTTATGACTTTTGTTACTTTTTAATTCAGCTTTACAATTATAATAGGTCGATTGTAGATCACTCAGATGACACTATCCTGTCAGCCCAGTCTTTATAAATATTCCACCCTATATAATTATTACTGTAAACTTTGATTTGGGGAATCTTGTACATTTCGTCTGCTGACAACCAAAACTCACTAAGTAACAAATACCTACTTAAAACAAAGCTCGTATCTCGGTCTCAGATGCTTAATAGATACGAGGTTTTGAAGAGCAGTGACATAATTTTTTGTCAGTTTTGGTTGTCAGCAGGCGATCTCCTCTAACATGTATCAATTACCTAGTTATAATTATAATTGTAGTAGTTTTAAGTATAATCTACGAAAAACTTGACTTACTGTTGAGTTTCTTTCGGCTTTCTTCTCGACAGCGGTCTCCTCTTGTGAAATGCCGGTAGATTCGGATTCACACATGTGAGAGTGCCCTTGTGGCCTACTTACAGAATAAACGTTTCGATTTAGATTTTTGATTTTGTGAAAACCTGAAAAAACAGCAATTTTCCGAAATAAGGCTTTATATGTAGTAGTTGTATTTATAACGTGTATTGTCATTCAGCCCTGCAGTATGGCATTATGATGTGGGGTAAATTTAGTTCAAGTTCGATGATATCTCTCATATCATTGTCTTGGTCGACCATAAGGACCATATTTGATTCATTTCAGACCGTGTATAAAATTATAATAAAAGTTCATTCTTTGCCTCATTCCAGATATAAGTTACTCCGGTACAACGACATGTCACAAGGGCCAAGACCGGAAAGTTACAAGGAAGATGTTGATGTCGCTAAGTAAGAATTTTCCTTCCTTCCTTCCTTCCTTACTTATGTTAGCTGAATAAAATAGCTCATATTAGTTGAGGAGTGTCTTTTCAAAAGGACATTTCTCATTTCGACGAAGCGGTTGGCGCAGTTTGCAGACACCTACCTACTGAGCCGGCGGTCCCGGGTTCGAATCCCGGCCGGGGCAAATATTTGTATGATGAACTCGAATATTTATTCTTGGGTCGTTGATGTTATCTATATATGTATTTATATGTTATGTATATCGTCGTCTGGTACCCATAGTACAAGCTTTGCTTAGTTTGGGACTAGGTCGATTTGTGTATGATTGTCACATAATATTTATTTATTCAAGTCATACAAAAATATGGCTTAACACCCAGTTAGTATCAAAATGTGGAACTGTGGAAGTGGTTTTGCAACTGCCCACTGAGCCAGCGGTCCTGGGTTCAAATCACGGAAAGGGCAAATATTTTTGAACTCGAGTGGATATTTTCTATGTTTGCATTAAGGTATGTATATTATATTCATCGTCGTCTAATACCAATAATGATCAATGTGGGATTGATACTGGTAGAGTATAAAGAGCTGGCTGATAGACGATTAATGCTAGTTCGAATATAATGAAATAAGGAATGTGTTAGATTTGACGTATGACGGAGAGAGTCAGACGATAGAATGATTTAGTTGTGGACGGACGAATTTTTATATTATAGTTGTAAATATATAAATAAAAAAATAAGAAAAGACGTTACGAACATCTTGCGCGTTTTCCCTGCCCCGTATCCACATATATGTACATGTACAAGCATAGCTTAGTTTGGGCTTAGATAGATTTGTGTAAGTATGCCCTCTACTTAATATATGTTTTTATTTACATGACTTCTCCTGATCAAAAAGTAAGTTATTAAGACTGAATTGCTCGCTTTTCCTGATGTTTAAATGGAAACTATATACCTAATTATTTCTTGGAAATTTTATAAGAAAACTTTTGGGTGACTTTATCCAACAGTCGCCACTTGTTAGCTGGTACAATATTAACAATACTTATTTTTAAAGACCCAACGTCAAATTTATTTATTGCACACATGTTGTAAATAAAGTAGATCTTAAAATGGTAAAGTTTCAAACATGGACCCTGCTAGGGTATGCAATATCTACAAATAAACGTACAGTTGTATTATACTCATTAATAAGTATTTATAAACTATTTTTCTTTAATTCAAGGTTATGTATACGAACTTTGTAATTTAATTCCGTGTAAAATAGACTTATATTAAATTAACAATCAGATTTTAGAACTAATAGGTACCTTGTTTATTTTTTAGATAGTCGATTACAGAATAACAGGCCCTTTCCAACAATAATCTTCTCAAAGCTAGCTTAAAGTCCAAGATATCCTTATCTCTAATGGTACTTGGTAGTTGGTTCGTACACTTTTGAGAACCAATTACACTTTTGGACATGAGACGCGCGCATAACTGACACGTGAGCACCCCACATACATAAGGCGTGCGGACAATTTTTTAGGGTTCCGTGCCCAAAGGGTAAAAACGGGACCCTATTACTGAGACTTCGCTGTCCGTTCGTCCGTCCGTCTGTCACCAGGCTGTATCTCAAGAACGATGATAGCTAGACAGTTGAAATGTTCACAGATGATGTATTTCTATTGCCGCTATGACAACAAATATACTAAAAATGAAATAAAATAAATATTTAAGGGGGCTCCCATACAACAAACTTGTTTTATGGTACAAAACCCTTCATGCGCGAGTCGGACTCGTACTTGCCCATTTTTTTTGTATTTCAATCAATTCTATTTTATATTGGGATCAAATGTCTATATAGTACTAAATACACTTAGACTGCTCTAAAAGTTAGAAAACACCGTCACAGTCCAGCATTCTTACAGAGCACTAAAAACGCTCCATACAAATGGCCCATCTACGTACGTATGGCGTTATCTGTGGATTGGGTACTAATATTTGTATGGAGAAATAAGTATTTTTGCCATTTTCACAGTGAAAAAGTGCATGATCGTCGTACAATTGTTGTCTTTATAAAATATGAGGATTCTGAAAAGATTACTTTTGGATAAGAAAAAACCTAAAATGTCACATACCTTTGAAGTCACATATTAAAAAAAATATTAGTTTTTTAATTATTTTTTCTTTGTTTCATGACATATTGAGCAAATTTAATTCATATAACTATAACTACACTATGTAGTATAATTCAACATCAGTTGCATCTCCTATTGTAACTGATTAGTGATTACCGCAGGTGGTCGGGCTTTCGGTGTTTACATACATGCATTTAAAATTCTTGTTTTCTTCTCTCCAGAAATTTTGATTCCCCGGACAAGAAAGAAGAGTTATACGCGGAGTTGAAGGCGGCCGCCGAGTCTGGATGGGACTTCTCTTCACGCTGGTTCATCCTCAACGGAACCAATAAAGGTAAGAACCACGTACGTTTCTATTACAGTATAGTCCTCATCGATTTCGACGACGGCGACCCAATGCAAGAACTATGGACTTCCTCTATAGTGGGCTCTGATATGCCTAGCTAGGCCAAATTAAGTTTTAAACTCTCGTTTCTATTAATACGATATGAAAGTTACAGGGGAAAGAGCATGGCTTGTCACTTTTTTATGAGGCTGTTTTTGATAATAAAATCTGATTAAAGAGTATTTCTCAAAAAGTTTGTAAACAATTAAGGGCCTTATCACACTTGCGATTTGCGAGCGTATTTCTATACAAATAAGCGACGCGGCGAACACGCTGCGCGATCGCCTTCATACAAAATACGCTCGCAAATCGCAAGTGTGATAAGGCTCTAAGACGGCAGTTAATGTTCAATTAATTTCCTATTTGGTTACCAGTTATTTTAGTAATCTTATATCAATGTTACGGCTATAGGTATGTTTGATAATTAAGGTTCTGTTATGCTTACACTTTTTAAATGATATATATCATCAATCTGAAATCAATGTATTGGAAATCACAAATAAAATTAGTAACAAAGTAGAAAAAATTGAACATTAATTCACGTCTTAATTGTGTACAAACGTTTTGAGAAATGCTCTAAAATGGTTACTTATATAAGAAGTTTAGAGACTTCGGCTTGTGTAATTTCATAATTTGTAGTTTCCTAAGGTCCAGTTCTTTCCCTGTATCATATATAATATGTTAGCAGCGGCCACACAATACGCAGTCTTAAAATACTTTTATCTACGCACATATCATTAGTGCTCTAAAATGCGTTCAGAAACCGTAGGAAATGGCCAGCATTACTACAACCAATTTTACTATGAGAACTTTCTTATCTGTGGCAGTAGGTAAAATCTGTACTGTAATGTTATAACAGTATCAATTTTTGTAAGGTTATGAGTTTAAATTTGGAACAGCTGTCAAAACTAAAGTAGGTCTCTATTCTAGTATCCATAGATATTAATATTGTTATCGATACGAAACGTCAATTCAGTATGTTTTTTTATAAAAACCGCACGACATTTGATCTCGAGTGACATGAGAATATGGATACATTCGTTTGTATATGATTTAGAAAAAAAAACATTCGTCTTGACGGAGGTTCGAATTGCCGCCATTATTGTTGTCATTTGTTTGTTGGTTCTTGGCTGTTACGAAAATATAATTGTGATAAGTTTATTGTAATTCACATTTTAGTTGAAAATATTGTTTCAATGTAAATGTAAATTACAACAAATAATCTGTTTATGTATTTGTTCAGATTTATTTCTTACTGCATTAGTATATGTCGTTTTTAGATATTTTACAGATAGCACTAGTGGTGCCGGTCATTTCCTTATGGCTTCTGAACCCATCTTAGAGTACTTATGATATGTGTGTAGATAAAGTAGTGTATACAACTGTACATAATTAGGCCTTAAAACACTCGTGTGATCCTATTATGAAACTCGCTGACGCTCGTTTCATAAAACCACACTCGTGTTTTAAGGCCCCTCATTATGTATCAGTTGCATAAACTACTATTATTTAGCAATCGAATCCTTGTGGATTCGTGTCTGTCAGGATGGCGTGAGAGATGTCTGAATAGTCACAAAATTTGCACCAAATAACTGCACCTAAACTGTACCTATGTGAAAAAAAACTGTACTGTCACTGTTAGTGACATAGACACGCCGTTCTGACGTCAGCTTGACGCGCATAGTCGTGTATCGCCGCAACGTGTGGAAACTATGTTCTGGAACATATATCAATAACCTGTACCTAAACTGTACCTCATAAAACTGCCAATAAAAAAAAAACACGTGATATCTGTGAAATCAAATGTGAAATTGCTGTTTTTCATGTTATAACGTCTTATAAATCAATGAACGCCGGCTGCACGCACGAAAAAGCATGACTCAATGTCACGTTCCGCCTGAGCCGAGCGTGCAAGCGAGAGCGCGGAACAAGCGATAGGGAGGCACGATCGGCCTAAGCGTTCGTCTTGTGACGCATCTATCTCTCTTCCACTCCACCGGCCGGCATACGTTATCACATAAAATTATCGTCCGTAAACCGACTTTACAGATGACCATTTTTTTTAAGATTTTCACACCCTATGCCATTCCCACGCGACGTCAATGATGATGATGATAATTTTACATATGGTCAGAAATGTGTAATCGAATATGGTCCTTATGGTTGACCAAGTCAATGATATTAGACATATCATCGAACCTGAACTTACCCCACATCATAATGCCATATTGCAAGGATGAATGATAATACACGTGATAAATACGACTACTACAAATAAAGCTGTATTTCGGAAAATTGCTGGTCTTTGACAGGTTTTCACACATTAATTTCAGGCATTCCAATGCGTCGTCAATGATGGTTATATTATTTCCAGGCAACCTCACGAACCTCAAAACCCGCTCAATCATCCCCGTGGACCTGAATGCGATCATGTGCTGGAACGCGGAGATCATGCACAACTTCCACGAACGACTCGGAAACATCGACAAAGCGGAATACTATAAGAACGCGCATGCGCGGCTCATGGAAGCTATTGATAAGGTGTGTAATTCCATAGAAAACTCCCAACTCATTCACATTTATATTTTTGTTCCGCCTATAGGTATTCCTACCTATGTTTTACAAAATAAAACACTTTGACTTTGAAACTCAGTCATGTTAAAATACTATTTCGTTGTTAACATTAATATTTCGTTGTTTCAGGTGTTGTGGCACGAAGACGTTGGGGCTTGGTTAGACTTCAACATGGAGTCAGGTCGGCGGCGAGACTACTTCTACCCTTCTAATGTGGCCCCGCTGTGGACTGGCAGCTACGATCGAGCAAGAATGGATTACTACGTCAACCGGGTTATTAACTATCTGGATATTAGTAAGGTTAGTGTGACTATACATCATGGAGTCAGACTACTTCTACCCTTAATGTGGCCCCGCTGTGGACTGGCAGCTACGATCGGATGGATACGCAAGGATGGATTATTACGTAAACCGGGTTATTAACTACATATTTAGATAAAAGGTTTAGACCTGCGTAATACGGTCAGTTCAATATCTTTTATTTCTTTTTAAGTATAATATTTCCTCGCATCGTTTGAGAAAAGCACTGTATATCTTCGGTCGGAACAGGGATTGCAGGACTCTTTTTATCCGGTCTATCCCTATCTCGTCCAGCAATCCCTGTTCGCGACCTCTGCAGTAATGTACAATTACTACCCTAGTAGCATACTGCATAGGCGCTTATAAAACCCTTATACATCGAATTTATGATGTATTATTGCAGTATAAACGCTTATCCAACTTGTGTGCCACCTGAATAGTGTATAATGTGTGCCACCTGAATAGCGTATAATGTGTGCCACCTGAATAGCGTCTAATGTATGCCACCTGAATAGTGTATAATGTGTGCCACCTGAATAGTGTATAATGTATGCCACCTGAATAGTGTATAATGTGTGCCACCTGAATAGCGTATAATGTATGCCACCTGAATAGCGTATAATGTGTGCCACCTGAATAGTATATAATGTGTGCCACCTGAATAGTGTATAATGTGTGCCACCTGAATAGTGTATAATGTATGCCACCTGAATAGTGTATAATGTATGCCACCTGAATAGTGTATACTGAATAGTGTATAACGTGTGAAACGTTCCCCAGGTGGACATCTACGAGGGCGGCATCCCCACCACGTTCGAGCACTCGGGCGAGCAGTGGGACTACCCGAACGCGTGGCCCCCGCTGCAGCACATCGTGGTGGAGGGGCTCGCCGCCACGGGGCACGCGGGCGCGCAGCGGCTCGCCACCGAGATGGCCACCAAGTGGGTGCGATCCAACTTCGCCGTCTGGAAGCAGAAGACCGCCATGCTGGAGAAGGTATGCCCTTGCATCATCATTCACTGCTAGCATATCTTGCAACGACTTCGTTTATCGCGCGACTAACCATTTGTTATGCTTGTACGATATTAAAAGGATACGGATAGTATTTGTTGCGTGACAAGTCGCGGGTCACTGTTGTGTTACACGTACTGTACGTAGGCCTCCCTCAAACAATGCTACCCCGACCAGTCTTGCACCGATATCATCCGACATACTCCAGCAATCTTGGCAAGAGCATTAGTCCACCACGAAGACTTACCTTCTGCAGGCAGGGTACGCTTTGCCTTTAGGACATCCTACCTTACAAGTCAAGTCAAGAACATCCTAACTATTTTCAGAAGACCGCCATGTTGGGAAATTTATGTTCTTGTAGATATTTAAACTAGTCGTCCTCATCTGTCTTATTTAGTTGATAACATCCGACTGACAATCATTGCCAAAATCTAACTGCATTTTGTGAATAATAGCCTACCAAGCTGCGGTTGCCCTAGGTTAGTGGCGTTACAAACAGCATTGATATGACAATAATGTGCTTGTCATATATATGCATTGTAAAATGTCGTTAGCGATATGTCATCGACCTAATTCAAAACATTGTTCTATTCCCGGAAAAGGTGTCCGCAACATATCGATGACGCAAAGTTTAATTTTAACTACCCAGAAATAAATAAATAAATACCTAAATAAATAAATAAATATCAGACAACCTCACACAAATCGATCTAGACCCAAATTAAGCTCATGAAGGCTTGTGTTATGGGTACTAGACGACGATATACCGACTTATATAGATAAATATATACTTAAATACATAGAACAACCATAACCCAAGCACAAATATTCGAGTTCATCACACAAATTTCTGGCCTGGCTGGGATTCGAACCCGGGACCGCCGGCTCAGTAGCAGGTCTCTACAAACCGAGCCTACCGCGTCGTCATAACACCCTGTTGTAACATAGAACCCTGTATTGGGCCACCGATATGTCGCAAAAAATAGTATTTCCTAATGTATTAGGTAAAAACCAACCGTCTTTGCTTGCAGTACGACGCGACAGTATTTGGGGGTTTCGGCGGCGGCGGCGAGTACGAGCTACAGACTGGCTTTGGATGGACCAACGGGGTCGTCATGGCGCTACTTAGTAAATATGGAGGTGAGCGAGACGTCACAGTCCAGATAGACTTCAGAATACCTTCAAAGTCGTCCTAACCTTTTGAACATCAAGAGGTGAAGCAGCACGACATTTCATATTTCTAACAGCCCATTCGCGCAGCATAGTTTTGCTAGAACTATGCTTCGCGACACTTATCGCGCGCGTAGCATCGCCCGTCACTCTCTCACACTACAGCGAAGAATGAGATAGGTAATATTTGTCGCGCGAGATAGAGTCGCCAGTTTTTTTTTTTTTTATAACGGCACAACATAGTGGCTCCACTTCGCCTGATGGTAAGCAAAAAGGGGAGCCCAAGTCGCAATGGCAACTGACGAGAAACCAACGGTGCCAAGTCAGTTGACACTGCCATGCTGGCCCGAGAGATGCTTCTTCACGCTTCGTTTGAAGGGTCCCAAGTTATAAGAAGGAGGAAACACATGAGCCGGCAAGGAGTTCCATACTTTAATAGTTCGGCAGATGAAGGAATTGCCAAACTTCTTGGTACGGGTGGGAATATTCTCCACGGTGAGGCGATGACATCGCAAGCTGGCACGTGTGGTTCTAGAGTTACAGTTGTGCTAGAGGAGCAGAATACCTCTTCAAAGTCGTCCTAACCTTTTGAACGTCAAGCGATGCAATTGACAACATTTCATATTTTTAGGACTACATTTTTATTACCTTTCTGTATTTCGCTTAAAAGAGGACGATATCACTGATTTTATATTTTTCCTGAGATTACTAATTACTTTATAAAATAGACTCATTCTAAAATGTTATATGTCCAAAACTATGACACAGTGGAAAGGTTACTTTGGTGTTCCTTGCTGTGGTGTCAACTAAAAAAAAAACTAGTGACGTACCTAGAGCTTGACATTATTGACAGCTTTTTTTCGCGGATAGGTCGAAGACTACGACTCTATGCATACATAGTTGTCATAAATTTCGGTTATTTTCTTATATTTTTTTAAATACAGAAAAATATAGGTAATCAAATATTTTTTTAGGGTGTACAAGACGCAAAGCTCTCTCGAGCTCACCTGTTAGAAATATAAAATGTTGTCAATTCACCGTGCCTCTGACGCCAGAACAAAAAAATAAAGAAGTGCTCCATTATCAACAGTTATTATTATTTTAAGTGTCATTTCAAACACAATCATTGTATTGTTCATGAAATAAATAAATTAAATGAACAGGGATTGAAAAGTAAAGTACAAACTTTTGATAATTGATGTTGTTGGCCGCAGCCCGTGGCGTTCAAAAGTTTAAACCCTCGTTTGCGATGCTAAAAATTTGCTTACTAAAATATGAAATCCTAACGTAAATTCGTTCCCGAGCGTACGAGGGGTTAAGTGGATATAGACTTTTGGATAACTTGCATAGAATTTGGCCGAATATCATTGTTCATTTTGTTATTAACGGCTGATTAAACGGGAGATATATGACTAACTTATCGTATTGATTTCTATCATTATTTAATTTTTTCAATAAGTCATGTGTCAATAACATAATTTTTTTACGATCAGTTATTATTGTTGTAAACATCACTTCAAATTATCGAAGTTAACAACTCGTAAATATTAGTTTTTAATTTACGGTTGCGGATTAGTTTATAATTAATTAATAATTCAAATATTAATTTGTGTGTTTGTAAAATAAATGCCTGGGTTTACATTAGTTCAAAATAGATAAGTTTAATTTTAAAGAAACTATATAACATAATTATCTGCTGTTAAAATGTTTAATTTTCAACTAATATTTGAACTTATATAAACTCAGGTCCTGTAATGCAATTAAATTGTCACATTTATTTTTCCATTCACTCATTCACCATTCACCGAGGCAGCTGGTGAGATAGGTATGTCATTCGTTCTTTCGGTGATGTCTACGTAGTTTTTATTTTTTATGTGTCTATGTATTTATGTAAGAAATATTGAGTGAAATGAAATGTTATCTTGCTTTATTTATTATCTACTCGTATTTATAAATATTGATTAAGTAATTCGTACAAATCTTGCATGCATTGATAGGTAAGAACAATATTTTGATGTTTTCACTTATATCTGAGCAAGCTTTTTTTTTACTAATTGCCCATTAAATTTAAATCCAACTTTTCGACGCCGAATGCCTTCATACATTCCTATCTCATGTGAAATGAGAAATAGCTTTTGTATTTGACAGAGCATCGAAAAGTCGTTTTGTCTTCAAGTATTTTATGTGAATAATCACTTCAGTATTTTGCAGAGTACTTAAGTTAAATTTCCTATCTTCCTATTTTAAATTAACCAAGTTAAAATATTATAATTTAACCATATATAAATATTTTAATTTAACAAAGTTAATAAAATATCTGAAATAATTATACAAACTGTTTAAACTCACGTAAAAATTGTCAAGAACGGCCCGACATGTTTCGAACTCATTTGGAGCTCTTCATCAGCTATCTGTGCTGCTACGCGACTCACTAGGAGTACAATTATTAAAATATCTGAACATAAAATAAATTGTGTTTTCGATTGCATTGTTGCTCTTATGTAGAATTTGAGATTTGTAAAAGATATATCATTTCATAACACGACCATTCTCATATTCATATTGCACAATTGTGTAGTATTCCACACTATATCATTGGATGAGAAATTGAAAACATAGTTCGTCTTAAGACACACGCTCATTCAGGCGTCAGTTCAGTCCATCATTCTCAACTGTCTGTTTACTGTCATTCACTCATTTTCACCAGTCCGGACCGCGAGTCCGAGAGGATTAGACGATCATTCTCTCGTTATTCTGACCAGACTCAAGGACTCAACTGACACCAGTACCTTTACTATGAGTTTACAGTGACTGTACCTACTCACTAGCGACTTTTTTTTAAAACATGAATTGAACTGTATAATGGCTGGTTAGTCCTCACTACGGGCTTGTTCGGACTAGGCTAGTATTTTAGTCTAGTAGCGAGTAATTTAGTAGCTAAACGTGTCTGAACACCAAAAAATTGGTTGAGTAGATTAGTAAGTAATTTAGTCGAGTCAATCCATTTTATTCTATTTTTTTTAGTAGTTTAGTAGTGAGTAGCACCCCCACCACGCGTCCGTGCTTACTCGGCCGCCGGCTAAACAACTCCGAACCTGTCGATTTAGTCGTAGATTAGAGTGTATTATGGATTTAGTCCAGTTCATTAGTTGGCGTGAAAATGTCGTTTCGCTGGAGCGAGGAAAACACTTTAAAATTGCAGAATACCACTGACTTGTGAACTGTACTCGACTGTAATGCGAACGGTTTTTAGGCAGTAGCGAATAGTTTAGCTACTAAATTACTCGCTACTAGACTAAAATACTAGCCTAGTCCGAACAAGCCTTAACAGTGAGTCGGACTTTGTGAGGGACTATAACTCGCTGATGGGATTATCTCCGCGCCACAGACTCGCTAGTGACTGCGTAAACGATTTGCATGGAGAATAGGCTATTTGACTGATGTTGAATTCTACAGCGTACTGTAGTTATATGAATAAAATTAGCTAAATATTTCACGAAACAAAGAAAAAAAATCCAGTAACATATATCTTTTTTGGAAATATGTTACTTCAAAGGTACGCAAATTTTATGATATTTTTTTTTTATCCAAAATAAATTTTGAAAATGTTTTCATAATCCTCATAATTTTACGAAACAATAATTGTACGACAACTATGAACTTAAACGCACTTTTTCACGGTGAAAATGACAAATTTCTTAATTTTTCCATACAATTATTGGTACCTATACCGGCCTGTGACGTCACTAGCCTGACGCGTTTTGTATGGAGCGTTTTTAGCGCTAGGTAGGAATGTTGAACTTTGACGGTCATTTCTGACTTTTAGAGCAGTTTAAATGTAGTCAGTCCCATATAGACATTTGATCACAATAAAAAATAGAATCGATTGATATCCTCAAAAAAAATTAGTCAACATGCCTATTGTAGTTCTACAAAGTAACCGCTAGGAGCGCTGTACTATTAGGGTTCCGTACCCAAAGGGTAAAAACGGGACCCTATTACTGAGACTTCGCCGTCCGTCCGTCCGTCCGTCCGTCCGTCTGTCACCAGGCTGTATCTCAACAACGGTGATAGCTAGACAGTTGAAATTTTCACAGATGATGTATTTCTATTGCCGCTATAACAACAAATACTAAAAATAAAATAAAATAAATATTTAAGGGGGGCTCCCATACAACAAACTTGTTATAGATTATATATATGTATAGGTACGGAACCCTTCATGCGCGAGTCGGGCTCGCACTTGCCCAATTTTTCTACATACAAATGGTTTACGCTGACGCTAGCGATTGCGGTCACGTTAACTCAAGGTAAAGGTCTGACTGAGTGTGTCCTTTTCTAAGATATCCGTTACTAAATTATAAGTAACTAGCTGTGCCCGCGGTGTTACCCGGTCATCCCACGGGAACACTAAATTTATTCGGGATGAAAAGTATCCTATGTCCTTGCCCGGGTCTCAAAATATCTCCATACTAAATTTCATCTAAGTCGGTTCAGCGGTTTAAGCGTGAAGAGGTAACAGACAGACAGACACACTTTCGCATTCTAATATTATAGTATACTAGATGTGCCCCGCGGTGTTACCCCGCTCATCCCACGGGAACACTAAATTTATTCGGGATGAAAAGTATCCTATGTCCTTGCCCGGGTCTCAAAATATCTCCATACTAAATTTCATCTAAGTCGGTTCAGCGGTTTAAGCGTGAAGAGGTAACAGACAGACAGACACACTTTCGCATTTATAATATTACTAGCTGTGCCCCGCGGTGTTACCCGGTCATCCCACGGGAACACTATATTTATTCGGGATGAAAAGTATCCTATGTCCTTGCCCGGGTCTCAAAATATCTCCATACTAAATTTCATCTAAGTCGGTTCAGCGGTTTAAGCGTGAAGAGGTAACAGACAGACAGACACACTTTCGCATTTATAATATTACTAGCTGTGCCCCGCGGTGTTACCCGCTCATCCCACGGGAACACTACATTTATTCGGGATGAAAAGTATCCTATGTCCTTTCCCGGGTCTCAAACAATCTCCATACCAAATTTCATCTAAATCGGTTCAGCGGTTTAAGCGTGAAGAGGTAACAGACAGACAGACAGACAGACACACTTTCGCATTTATAATATTAGTATGGATAGTATATAGCATAGTATAGTATATAGTATGGATTGATTATTTGATATTTTATTTCAGATTTTTTATATTACGATAAATTTCTTTTTTAGAATTTTACTCATCTGCCTAACATTATTTTTATGGTTTTGCATGCGGTGGGCGATCTTTAGGTGGTTATGGTTTTGGTATTTTCGGTGTTTGATCTTAAACAGGTATTTGGTGATCAGCTTATTTTTTTGGCACCTAGCTATTTGATATGACGCACTTAGTTAGTGTCTTAATATAATATTTTTAGTTTAGTTTATTATGTTATAAGATTTGATAAGTACTAGAAGTTGGTAATCAAAAATATTTTGTTCATTAAATTGTTTAGTTTTAGAAAATTACAACCGACGATAAGTAATGTGATTCAGTATTTATCACTGCCAAAAATTATTTAAGTACAGAATTCATTTCACAGATATTCGTTAATTATCAGCAGAACATTTAAACACTGTTAATTGATTATTTTTGTATTGGTTGTATTTTTTTTTTTTTGAGATCAGTTATTATTGGTCCCCAAAACCATATGCCCAAATGAGACGCCCACCGGTGCAAAACGTGCTCCACACGCACAAATGGATAAGAAAATCGTTTATTCCAATTCAATACCTGAAATGACAGGCAAAACAATTGATAAGAATTTTAGCAGCGACGCAATTTTTAACTATGTAAAACCATAAAGAATTAAAACAAGCCATTGTAAAAAAAAACATCCATGTTTTTTTAAGAACAAATTTGTTCTGTTTTCGAACGTCTATGTTCTTTTTATAAGCATCTGTGACCTCTGCGTAAACGAAACCTCAGGCTGCGCTCAGTTGTAACGTATTTTGCTTTTGAACCTTTGGTGAGACGACTTACGTTAAATAATGAAATAATTAATGAAATATGATTTTTATTCTGTAAGTAGGCCACAAGTACACTTTTACATGTCTGAGTTTACCGGCATTTCACAAAAAGAGGCCACTGTTGAAAAAAAACGCCGAAAACTCAACAGTCAGTCATTTTTCAGAAAGGATACTTAACTAAAAACTTAAAAATAATTGCAAAACGAAAAAAAAACCAATCCTAGAAATCAATTCCGACCAATTTTTACATGAGTTTAAGCCGTCTGTATAATTATTAGAGATGTCTCACGATACTTTTAATAATATTATTCTTTTTTGAAGTATTAAATATTGGACCTATGGGGTCTGCCTCACTGATTATTTATTTTCGGAATATTGAATTGGAACAACATTTTCTTACCGCGCGTGCCCAAGTAACAGACGCTGCATTATCCAGCCTTTATTCAGCTTTTAGTTGTATAAGTGCTGTATAAGAGCTGCTGTGCTTGGGTGGACTCGTGACCGGTGTCCGTTTCACAGATACAATGTCGGCAGCGGACGCGTTCGGTACGGGCGGCGGCGAGTCGGCGGCCGTGGCGGCCCACGTGGGGGCCGGCGGGGTGGCCACGGCGATACTCGTCGTGTTGGCTTCGTTGGCTGCGGGGACGCTTGGGTGAGGTGAGTACAAGCTTGAAAACGGTTTCCATGGAAAATAAGGGTTTTTTTTTTATTCAAGATAGCCATGCATTTAACCTCGATTGCACCTGATGTTAAGTGACAATAAGGTTTGAGGAGGTAGGGCTGTTAAGTTTTAGATGCATTAATGTATCTCAAGACGTCTTCGAGACTCAGTTTTTGACGTAATTACGTCTTATAAATCATTGTCTCGTTCCGCCTGAGCCTAGCGTGCAAGCGAGAGCGCGGAACAAACGATAGAGAGGCACGATCGGCCTAAGCTTTCGGCTTGTGATTGTGACGTATCTATCTCTCTTCCACTCCATCTGCCGGCATACGTTATCACGTAAAACTATCGTCCGTAAACCGACTTTACAGACTACCAGTTTTTAGCTTACAGGATGTCGGATGAAATAAACGAATAAGCGAGATAAACGAATTGCACCATCGCTGGTAGGGTAGTAAAATAGAAGATCTTGCACACAAAGGTATATGTGATCGGATCCTTTGTGTTTGAGCTTATAATGGTCGTGATAAACAAATGACAAAATATCCGATTGTCGTACACATACGCTTGTCAGAAAGAGAACAGGTGCTTAGTCAATTATCTATAGTGTGACAAACTTGACCATAATCGACCCGGTTTGATCTCAGAAAATCCTCATTAACTATTGTACTATAAGGCACTAAGTCCTAAATCCTCATTAACTATTTTACTTTAAAATAACTTATAAAAAAGTCGCTAACGTTGGATAAGGTTACGGTACATGAAAGATTCATTTCACGGATATTGAAGACTTTGTTTCGATAAAACGGAGTCACGACTTCGATTCTCGGTTAGAATAGTAAATCACTCCTGTGGCGCAGACGCATTCCTGTTAGTCGGTTTGTACTTCCACACTAAGTCCGACTCGGTAGTGAGGGCTAACCAGTCCTGATACAGTTCAAGTTCGCATTATAATCGCGTCAATATTGTGTTTTTTTTTTATGCCTAGATATTTGTATTTAATTAATAATTATGTTATTTATTTACAAATTTCGATCGACGAACAATGAATCTAACCTATTTATTTTGTTTCAGATATCAATTATTTTTCTACTATTGCGTGACGTCCACAAGGCCCATTCAAAGTAAGATCTTTCCATTATTTATAATTATATTTACAACAATGGTACAAAACTTCATTGTAGGCTTATTATATTTACATTTTTCTAAAGAACTCAGGAAAGGTAGGTAGACTTATTTAGTTAGATTAGCCTATACAATCAGACGAAACACATCAGTGGTATGGCGTCTGTAAAACCCCATTCCCACCGGCTTGCCTATTTTCAAGCAAATGATCCTCTTCTACAACTCCAGAAGAAAATGCGACCTAAATCTGCTTCGGCTTTGCCATGAAAAAGTTCGACGCCACGCCACTGTGTTTATTAATATATAATAAATAAATATAATTGTTTATTTCTGACCATATGTAGTACATCCATAATAGTTTAATAGTGAATTGAAACTGGGTTTCATTAAGTAAGAATGAACCAAGCTACACAAAGATGAAATTAAGAATTATATGATTATATTGGTCTAAAAAGACGTATAGGTGTCTACATTCCAATGAATTTACAAGTATTTGAGTTTAGGCACTATGTTATTTTTTGTAAAATGAAATTAAATCCCAATATAACACTTGGTTTTCTCTAGTTTAATAATAAAGACACTGAATTATTATATTGTTTGTATATGTTATGCTGTTAAAGGCTATAGTTATTTTATTTTAGTTTCCAGTCATGTCGATATTTAAATAAATGTTTATAATTATGCATAATAAATGATATTTACTTTTACTTTGATAATAACATTTGCTAGGTACTTTATTATTTTGTAGTCATTACAGTTCAATATACAAGAATCATGAAAATAAATAAAACTGTACATTATCTAATTTTATTAACAGTTTTAATTTATTTTGAAACTTTATTCCGCTTTACCAAAATAAGATATGGCTACATTTAGATTTAAGACAAATTAATTTATATATTGACTTTGAATGTACAGTCAACAATAAAAGGAACTGACTGTTTTTCGTGTAGTAAACACGTGTACACTTAATATTCTTTACAATATACCGCTCACGACTGTGAATGGTTTTCGGCATTTTGCTTGGATATTTTTAAATATTTGAATGACATTGACATTGTTGGCATACAATCGTGAAATCATTGTCAGTATAAGAAATTAGTTCCAGTAAAATTCCGCAACATGGCACATCCTCATATATTTGAGGTCCGGCTTTATTTTTATACTGCGTAACTTTTTTTGCTGACTGCACAGTCATTCTGTTAAATAAGTATTTAGGCAATTAACTAAATTGTTAAATAACTATATGTTTCGATATGTTACCGACTATTGTGATACAATGTAATTATCAGTATTCCATGTATAATATTACCTACGAATTATTAATATGTACAGTATTTATACATCAGATTTAGTTTGTATGAGCAATTATTATTTGTTCTAGTTTCTTAGATAGTTCATAAGATATAATATAAGTACCAAGTGTGTCCAATTAGAGAAATAAATGCAAACATACTTAATTAAATTTAACAAGATTTCAGAGTTATAATAACTGTTTTCCTTTTAATAAGATATAGTATAGGTATATGTATGTATGTATGTAAACACTTTATTACACATAAAACAATATTGACAAAAACTCAAAAACAACACATGTGTACAAGGGCGGAACTTATCCCTGTAAGGGATTTCTTCCAGTTAGCCTTTGAGCAAATGAGACAGAAAACTAGACATTGAAGTGATAGACAAACGAACAAACTAAAACGTGCAAATATACTAAATGTAAATATAACCTTAAGATAAATAAATATACATATAATTACAAACGTATATATTGTATTAAACATAAACTAATAAATATAAATGATATAATAATAATAACAAATATTCAGTCTTATTAGCATTTAACTATAATATTAATGGACGAGATCAAGGATTGAAAAGCCATAACTTTTTTAAATTAAGGTATAGGTACGGCAAATGATGTACGCCACGGACTTAATACTTTCACGGACAGTACGTAAGACTACGTGATATTATAAAGCGGAACCTTTTGCCTTCCCGTCATCATCATCATCATAAAAAGAGTCAAACTCTCGTCGGTGTACCTGATGTAGTATGTAGCTGTCTCCATCTATCGCTTTCCATAGCCAACTCCTTGATTTCCCTTCTTCTTTGATTGATTTTGATACGACATGACGTACCTATACCTTCTCTTTTATTTTATTTATGTAGTTTATTCTTGGGTTTGTGTATGTAAGAAGTTCAGCAATAACATTTGTAGAAATATTATATAGAGACTCACACCTGCAGACAAACAGTACAAACCGTTTTGCAGGGAATTGTATATGTTTTAGCTTTACGCTTTAATAAATAAATAAATAAGATCGCCATTAAAAAGTACATGGTCCTTATATGCTTATATTTATTGAGCAGTATAATAAGCTAAAAATTGTTTTTCTAACATACGACTATGGAATAAGGCGTATGTCAGAAAAAGTATTTATAACTAATTGAACAAAAGCAATTTTTATCCCGTTAAATGAATAAAATGGCAGGTCAGTGGTCCAATTATCCTGTCCCCACTTGTCACGAACATTGAAGGAAACATCAATTTCGAAATTGCAAATTGGCCCTTGCTTTGATTGCTGGACGCATGCAATGCAAGACTCATCTTCATACTGCATCGTCGATTAACGACACGGTTAGCGCAGTTAGTAATGCACCTGCCTACTGAGCCGGCGGTCCTGGGTTCGAATCCAGGGCAAATATCAAGGGTCAGGTCAAAAAATAGCCACGAGCCCACGACTTCTTCAATACCTACTTCCATATTCTCTTTTATCCTCTTAATTTTCAAAACCTTACCCTAACCATACATTTTGTTATGATTTTCCCCGAGCAAATATACCTACCAATTCCCATTATCCCGAAATGAAAAATAAAAATGTAATCTTTCGAAAACCCTTTACAGACCGACCAAAAAGAGTAGAAATTAAAAAGTGGCAATAGGTACTGTAGTGTCGTATCCGTTTTCTTATATTGATTAGAAAGGGAGGACACTACAGTATTGCCACTTTTTAATTTCTACTCTTTTTGGTCGGACTGTAAATAACGTCTCTAAAATTACTAACGAAGGAACGTAGTGCAAAATCCATTTTTCGATCCGGGTTTCGTTTCATTCTTGAAAACTACATTAAATATAAGTGTTATGTTAATGTATTCAATTTTAATTGAACTACTTCCTACATATAAATGCACGAGAATAAAGATAAGAGCATCGTGATATGCTACGGAGTTAGGCGGATGTTACACTGACATTGAAAGTGACTTTAATAACGTAGGTACACTCGTACACGATATTTAACAGAGCGCTTCCTTTAAGCTTATTACTCATTATTCATTTTTAAGTAAAATAAAACCGGTCAAGTGCGAGTCGGACTCGCGCACCGAGGGTTCCGTACAAACACTTTCCATCTTTAAGTGGTTAAGTTAAGTTTGCACCTGGTATAATGTATAGCGCTCCATAAAAATGAGGTGCAAAGTTAACGCAACCAATCCCGTTTGTTGTATGGGAGCCCCCCTTAAATATTTATTTTATTTTATTTTTAGTATTTGTTGTTATAGCGGCAATAGAAATACATCATCTGTGACCGTTCTTGAGATACAGCCTGGTGACAGACGGACGGACGGACGGACGGACGGACGGACAGCGAAGTCTCAGTAATAGGGTGCCGTTTTTACCCTTTGGGTACGGAACCCTAAAAATTAGGATAATCGTCATGGTGGAAGAAAACTCCAGCTTATATACTGTGAGTAGATAATAAATAAATAATAAATAAATAAATATCAGACAACCTCAAACAAATCAATCTAGTCCCACAGTAAGCTCTACTAGACGACGATAAACATACTCATATAGATAAATACATACTTGAATACATGACATTAGGTACATCGTCCTACAAAACTGTTTTCACAGTTTGACTGTGTGATCCGTGAGTCTATCAATATTTCGATCTATCTATAATTAATAACAAAATATAGGTTGGTACTAGGTAAATGCCGAGATCCACCTCACAAAATTCAGTTAGAAATAAATATATTTGCGTATTAAGCGATTTAAGAGCTCCATATACGAGTTCGAAACATGTCGGGCCGTCCCTGTCAATTTCACGTGAGTGTAAACCGCTTGATACAATAATTAGATATATTTGCGCTTCAAAAATATACCTATATATACATATATACCTTCATTAAACCTAAGTATTCACTTCCTAAAGTGTATCAGGCTCACGTGACTCCATTAATTGTAACTGGCGCACGTCTTGCCGCCTCCGGTTATTTTTAAACATCAATTTGCGGTTTTCGCGTCTGGTTCAGTCTGGATCTTTATTAACTCCAGGAAACAGGGAATATTCCGTTCCTAACACTAGGTAGTATTAAGTACGGAATATATCCAGTTCTCGTAATTTCGTCCTGTATCGTCGACGTTCTATTTTGGTGTAATTTTAACTCGTAATGGAATTGTCCAGAAAATACCTAACTAATATTTAGCGATAAAACCGCCTGTTTACCTCTGCCTGTTTTTTAGTGTATCTCTCATGTTTTGTTGTGTATTCCTTGATGTTTGAAGTGTGCAATAAAGAGTATTTTGTATTGTATTGTATATTACAGAACGCTACATCTAATAGCTCTCCACGTTAAAAACTTATATACGTCACCCTAGCCCGTAAAGTAGGTTTTTCTGGCCGCGGGAAGTAAAACATACTGACCAAGGCAAGATGTAAAACTTTAGACAAAATACGGGCGGTAATTCTTTAAGCCCCGGATCGCATATTTATAGCCGTCGCCTTCGGTTTGGGCCACAAACACCTTTGATCTGGGACATTCACGAATTCACCGCACTAGGTATGTAATATACTGTTTGATGTCAATACGTCGTAAAAAGAGGAGGATCTCCGTAACTGTACTAAGATCTCTTAAATGGTTTCACTTTGGATTACTGTCATTCTATCTTGCTATTCATGGATTAATCTCGGACCTTTTGACCGCATTCAAATATCATTGTAGTTTCGCAATTCTTAATACAACGGAAAAGCACACCGTCATAAGTTTGACTTACTTAGAACCAAAAACCTAGAAGGGTATGAGGGTAGATGTTCGCCTCCGCTGGTGACGCCCGTATCAGGCAGCCGCGACAAAACCCATGGTTATTCTTAAAAGTAATGTCGGCCCTCTTTTAACCGAAATAGACGCATTTTAAAAACCTGGATCAGAAAAAAAAATTAACGTATGTTTCACGCATAAAGTTTAAGGCATATGAAAACCACTCCATCCAGCAACCCGCCGTTATTTCGAAAGTACTTCACACCGTCATAGCTATGATTTAATTAGATTTACCTACCCCGAAACCATGAAAACGATGATTTTCTTTACGTGTTGAAACCAAAATGGACGCCATTTTGGAAATCTCGAACCCCACGGACCTAATTCCACGTATGTGTCGTGCTATAATATAGGGCACTCCAACCTGCAGAAATAGCATTCATTTCGAAAGTACTTCTTCCGCAATTCAGGATTGCCATTCACGATTACGTAGCTCCTTCGAGTTAATCAACTGTAGTGGTCCTGCAGGACATCCCAGGTTTATACCGGACGTGCTATATATATAGCACGTATCACAGAGACGGCTCAAACGTAACGCGACTAAGTGGTTTCACTTTGGATCACTGTCATTCTCTTCCTATATATAGATTGATCTCCTCGTTTGACCATTTGTCATAAAACGGAAGAGCACACCGTCATAGTTATGATTTAATTAATGCCGGACTTAATGCCATGAGGCATCCTCTAACAGTCAAACATAAGGCCCAAAAGAGGCATAGTTGAAGCATAAAGCACCAACATAATAGCGTCTATTTTTAAGTATGTACCTATAGCTATCGGCGAATAATCCCAGGGCCATTTAATTCGATGTTTCAAAAAATTCGCAGTGTAATGAGTGTGTAATTAGGAGTTATGCCAACATTTTTGTAAGCCCAATAAATATATATAACAATTTTTTTTCTTCTAAAATCTTTGTGTTCAATTAATAAGTACTATTCAATTTATCATGTTTTATGAAGTGCCTTAGGGATCATTCGTAGACCGGGGTATATTGTCGATTCATCTTTCTTTTTGTTTCTTTGTTTAAAATGATGATGATGATGGTGATGATGATGATGATGATGACGATGACGACGATGATGATGTCTTCCCAGACGTACCCGTCGACGGTGACACCTGATTAGAACGGATAAAACGTTTGTTTTGTTTAAAATATGTAGATGTCGAAAAGTCGATACACCTATGAAAACAGTTCTGGCTGTACACTTATTTAAGTAAATAAATAAATATTGGACAACCTTACACAAATCGATCTAGTCCCAAATTAAGCTCAAGAAGGCTTGTGTTATGGGTACTAGACGACGATATACATATACAGATATATATACACTTAAATACATATAACAACCATGACCCAAGAACAAATATACGAGTTCATCACACAAATATTTGCCCTGGCCGGGATTCAAACCCAGGACCGCCGGCTCTGTAGGCAGGTCTCTACAAACTGCGCTAACCGCGTCGTTAAAAACAGTACACCTTGTAGTTATATCGAGTTTTAAGCCGTAAAAGCTGAGCGTTCACTCGGCCTTGCCCCGAATAGCAGAAATATCAGTTTGTAATTAAAACCGTTCTTTTTACATTAACAGCTTATCTACTTATTTCCTACTCGCAATTAAGATACTGTCAACACCATACAATGTCAAGAACTGCAATAAAAATATTTATTCATATTCCGTTATAATATAACTTATCGTTATCTTTTAGTAGCCAAAGGAATAGTTTTCGAATCAAGTTTAGTTGGGTGTGAAATCATCATACCACTAAACTTGATTCGAAAACTGATGGGCATAACAACATTTGATACAATGTTTCATTTAAATAATTTCATTGAGTATACTTTAAATTAGTATAAAAAACATTTGATATAACCTTTATATTCTCAAGATAACCTTACACACCTCGCTTCGCTCGTCGTCGTACTCTAACCGTACTCTATTGCAGTTTTACTTTAATGTTTGAGCAGTTTGAGTGTGTATCGAGCCTTTAAACTTGTTTGTCACTATAAACACTTGATGGTGACTTATTTTTGCCTTCTGTTAACATGATGATGTGCACCTTTAGCCACACGAGATTAACGCACTCCTAGCACAAAAATAACCAAAAGTAGATGATACTAATACTATAAAAATGTTATACAGTTAGATCAGAGCTAAATTAGTTGCGTGGTTGACAAGCAACGTATTATGTTGGATAATTAGAACTCCTGTCATAACAAGCACATGCCCTAAATAAGTAGGTACGGAAAGAGCGTTTTTCTGCGCTAGTGCAAATTATTCACAATTATCACGGCCCGCGGCCTTCTAACAACACACATCCCTTCATTGTTGTGGCTGTGACACTGAAATATGGTTATTTCGGTGGGTCAAGACATAGGCGGAAGCGATAGTGATTTTCATAGGTCGGACTAATCAGCAAAACAAGAATTAAGAACAAAAATAGGGGAAATACTCACAAACTGTAGCGTAGCGTAGGACGTCCACCTACAAGATGGACAGATGACCTTATAAAGGTCGCCGGAAGGCGCTGGATGCAGGTCGCTTCCAACCGGTATATATGGAAGTCCAAAGGGGAGGCCTATGTTCAGCAGTGGACGTCCTATGGCTGAGATGATGATGATGACTCACAAACTGTTGGCCAATTTTGGGTTTCATTTATAAATATAAATATGAATTATATTTTTTCTCGTAATCCCGTAAAAAAAATCTTAACTCTTGCTTTGCTATGATTAGTCTGACCTATGTGATTTTATATGAGAAAATCTGAATATTTACTAGGTTTGACATAAATAGTCTATCTATTAGCCACAGACGTCCACTGCAGAATATAGGTCTCCCCCATAACTCAGTGCAGACCGCGTCCATTGACTCCCCGCTACTCTCTCGAGGTCATCCGTCCATCTAGTCGGAGGCCGTCCACGTCCACTTTGCTGCCCCAACGCCCACCATTATCCGGACATTGTTTGACGTAGTATTAATTTAAAAATCCTATATCCTATATACATATAATATTACCTGTTAACGTGATAGTTTGTAGGAATGTACGTTCTTCCCGTATTTACTTACTAAACTTCACGAAAATCGGTTGAGGAATGCGAACAGCCGGAAATCTCTTCATCCGGAATTCGAACATACGAAAGAATTTTTGTCCAAGCTTCGGTCGATCAATAAGTTTGTACTTACTTCCCAGTTTTTGCCACTATTTTTTTGCGGTTCTCTTACGCTTATCTAGTAAGGTGCGACCTACTTTCACTTATTGTATTGTAAATTAGTTCGAGCAAAAAGTAATCATGTGCTTATTGCGATTTTTCGCCATAGCATTAGGTAACTGTTGCTTTCTAAAAGGTTTTTGCTTCGAAAACCGTTCCTTTTTATTTGTAACATATGATTGTTATTTTGCGTTCATTAAATACTAGCTGCGCCCCGCGATGTTACCTGCTCGTACCACGGGAACACTACATTATTTCGAGATAAAAAGTAGCCTATGTGTTAATCCAGGGTGTCAGCTATATCTGTACCAAACCTTATCAAAATTGGTCCTGGCGTTTGAGCATGAAGAAGTAACAGACATACAAGTTACACACTCGCAAACTGTCGTCTATATAATAGTGTGATTACACGTCATTGTTATGTTTTGTATAAAAAATATGTTTACATAGTAGATGTAAACAATATTGCAATTATTGTATACGAGCATTTGTTTTTTATACTCTTTCGCTGTTATATCCTACTAGTTATTAAGTTTAAAAGTCATGGAATAAATATAAATTAATGTAAAACACTTACAAAGTTTTAACCTTATAAGATCGTGTTTGGACCAGATTGAGGTTTCAAGACATGAACAATCCCTACATGATTCTTGGTAACTTTGCCGGTATAGTAGTAAAAATGGACCTGTTGCCTGTAATATATATCTTTGTAACGTCCCCTGAGGCTATTGCGTATATGAGGCATGTGCGACGTTTAATGATATCATAGATGCACAACATTTTAAGACCACCACATACCCTTACTGCCTAAAGTTTGGCACTATTTATAAAAAAGAGGGGTGGTAGTTATAATGTTGCCCTTTTATCATGTCATCAAAAGTCGCATTTGCCTCTTAGACGCAATAGCCTTATGGCCATATTACTGAGCCTCCGTTGTCTGTCCATCTGTAGGAAGATTTTGTATAAAAACACCTATATTCAGTTTCTGAACGAAAAACTGTGACTTGTACCATAAGCTAAATGGAAAAAATAACAAGAGTAACCTTGTACTGGCACAGTATTGTCTAGCGATTGCGCTATCTGATGTTTACATATGTTTATGTATCTACTGAACTGTACGTGTATATATAGGTATGTTGGTGTACATATTTGTTTGGAGCTTATTTCGCCTGGTGGCAACCAAAACTCACTAATATATCTGTCACTGCTCTTCTCTTTTGTTTAAGTATATATATATATAAGTAAAAGTATATATGTATATAAGTAGGTATTTGTTACTTAGTGATTGGTTGTCAACAGACGGATAGATTTATTTGTGCCTTGTAGAATTAATTAAATTTAAACATGAATATGTTTTTACGTTTTCATGTTACGTGTTTAATTATTTTTTAGTAGAACCACTGAAACATATTCGAGGCGTATTCACTCGTTTTATTATAAATTTATGAAACATGTAATGTCTCTTTTTATTTAGTTTTTTATAATAAACAATTGAAACAAAGATCAAAGCTCAAAGAAAATTCGTAACCTGGACTCTTCCACCAGGTAATTTGTATCAGTGGCGAATTCATTTTTAAATTTCTTTCCTCTACAAATGACATATATGATTAGTACGTAATATGCCGTTATGTCTGTCTTCTGAAGCGAAGTGGAGAAATTAACCAATCAGGCTGCGTCATTGTGAAGCCCGAAAGAAGTGTATTTAATCTGAGGATAGTGATTGATCCATTTTACATCGTTCCGCTTCTGTGTACAAGCTACCTTGTGAGAAAAATAGTTTAAAATTAAATAATAACATTAACAAAACTATCGTGAGACATCATTAATAATTATAAAAACGGTTTAAACTTACGTAAAAATTGTCAGGAACGGCCCGACATGTTTCGAACTCGTATGGAGCTCGGAATTATCATGTCGGGCCGTTCCTGAGAATTATTACGTGAGTTTAAACCGTTTTTATAAGTATCAATTAAATAGTGTTATAATAATAAGGTTAAGTGTAAATCTAAGTGTTATATTGGGTTGATATCAATGAAACACCAAGCAGTTGATAGGTTTAATTAGATAAAAAAGTATAAAAAAAACGTAACATAATAATACCACCATAATTTTCGAGTGCCATGAAGGTTAATAATATATTGTCCTCGGTAGCTTAGCTCACAATGGGAACGAGACAAATTACATTTTAAATTATGATACACACACACTTACAGCTTACAGCGTGTAATATTAATATAGCTACATACTGTAGCCAGACGTATATTTTAGTGCTAAGAGCCGATATTTAAACAAATTGTTTATTTAGTCTTAACTACTAGAGCGTAATAAATTTATGTTTTTTTTTCGAGTAGCAAATGTATTTCGTTTCAGTAAAATATATCTCTCACAAAAATTACACAAACCAGAAAAATATAACTAAACGCTCTTGTGTATTTTTTTAATAAACCAAATTTAAAGTAATAATAGGTAAAAATATTATTTGTATATAGCAGTTTAGATCAATTACTTACTTTAAATACAAAAACAATAAAAATATATATGATCAATTGATAAGCTTCACAAGTTGATTTTAGTATCTTATGAGTTCAGAATTCAAAACAGTCTTAATAAACCGTAAAATATTTTTACAAAAATTGACAAACAAATTTTTATGCCATAAACATGATATATTATTAACTTAGAATACTCACTTCAAAACTCCAAAATTACGAAAAAATGGCACTGAACTTTTGCTGATAGTTTTTCTGCAAAATCTGGCATTTATGTACAAGAATATATTTTATACGACGGTGATAAACAAGCATGCGGCCCGCCTGATGTTAGGCATTTGTCGCCGCCTATGGAGGCGCGCGTTGCAGACCCTTAAAATAATTCATATTTATTTTTTGATATAAATAAAATGGGCAACGTGTGAACAGATGAACGGCAGCTACTCGACTAGCGCATATTCGCCAGTCAGGCTGCGTCCGCGCACCTCTGCCACAGCTTTCATAATAACAGCGAGGCTACACGCATTATTTTTTTGTTTTTCATATTCAAATATGAACGTAAATAGGGACATAGAATTGCGTTTCTAATAAATAAAATAATGACTCGTTTAATGCGCTACTGCCCTGCTAGTAAATAATGTTTGTAACTTTGCAACTGAGGTAACTTAGAAAAACTCGCCCAAACCATGCGTTTACCAAATTCTCACTCTCATTCCGAATTTTAGAAAAAATAATTATTGAGGCTGTATTGTCTCATCATTTATAATATAATATTGACTCTATTTTCTCTCTTCAATATTTGACTCCTATTTTATTACTTAAAGGAATTATTAGATATTCTGCTAAATTGTGTTTTGTTACTATAAATTTAATTATAATTTGGGTCTCTCCAAGGCAAGGGTGAATAGGCTATACGTATACGTCGTCACTTACCAACAATGTGACACTAAGGTCAATCGCCGGTGAATTTGTGAATAAAAAAATAATTTTATTGACTTTCTCTAAAGTAACGCCTAACTATCCTATCCCATGTAACGCAAAGTTCGATGATTCCTGTGTTCCCTTATTTAAAAAAATGCACATACTCCCTTTACCATGTTTATACGTAAGAGAAATATGCATGTTTGTTAAGTCTCATCAATCTTTATTTAAAACACGAGGTGATATAATGAACAGACCGACACGGCAGAATATAACGAATTTACTGTACAAACCACGTGTAAATAAGAGGATGTATGGGAAGAATGTGTATAACATGTGTATTGCAATATATAATAGATTACCTGCTGACATAAAATTGCTTAATGGAACTAGTTTTAAGAATAATTTGACTGCATGGCTCTTAGAAAAATGCTTTTATAAGGTTAAGGATTACTTGGATCACACATGTGACTGACATTGATTATTTGGTTATTATTATTATATAGTATGTTATTTTCCTGTTTTAATTATCATGACTGTTTTCTTTTTTTTTCTGACATTTTCTAATCTTTATTATGCTCTTTCTGACATTTTCTAAATTAGTTAATAATAATTTGAAATAATTTCGTCGCCCCTCTCAACTATTTGCATGCCTATTTCATGGTTGAACGCACTGAACTTTTATGTATAATAGGTATATCACATTTTACTGTGTTCGAAGCAAATAAAAATCTTTGAATCTTTGAATCTTTGAAAACTTAACTAATCACCATGACTATCAATTTATGATTGAAATGTTCACGCATTCTTTTAGTTTTGTTACACATTTGAAACAGGTTTTTTTTTTGTGTAAATACTAGAGAAAACTTCTAATTAAAACTGTATGCCGACTCATGCCAAATATTTGTAATCTTAAATAGGAAGCTCTTTACGTCGTTTGTCTTGGAATTTTTAATATTCTTTCACGGCATATTATTACTAGTACTTTACGTTTTAGTGGCACAGCCATAATTTATATTATAGCTGCCTATTGTTTTTCTTTATCACTTCTATCACACCCATTACTTAATTATGTATTATGGTCACGTCACTATAATAACTGTATTTGTTTCTTTCTTCCTTTTTTATTTATTTATTTCTTTCATATCAAGGAGGAACCTAAAACGGGCTTATACAGTATTCACCTTTGCAATAATAAACTGCACTCGTTGATGTAAGCTGTGTCTCGCGATTCAATTATTTCACCTCTCTAGGACGTTCCGGATCCATATATGAGTCGTTTAAAACAAGCACAATATGAATCACGAGCACGATCATTTCAGGCCATATCTGTCACACGATAAGGTTCAAATTTAAAAAAAGCTTTTCTGTCGACATTGTACATTTTATTATTAAATGTATCTGTTATCTGATATAATAACATATTATTATTCGTATGTTATTTACTTTTTATATTTAACGCTGCGTTTTGCGTGAAAATGAGTCACAGAATATCGTGGGGCAAAATGTACTAAGTAACATTATTTAACGTCTCATTTTTAATCTTATTGGTATTACATATAATATTATTAAAATACAAAGTCATTCTTCTGGTCTCGAAAGTTCTTATACAATTTAAATATGTATAACCTTACATTTAAATCGTACTTTGCAACTTGTAAATGTCTATTATATTCTTCTATTTCTAAATTGTTATTATCGTTTCGTTATTTTAAATTACAGCAGTTACTTTTATTATCAGAACATTAAGAAGAACATTATACCATTGATACAAAAATCAAAGCACAAAGAAAAATTATAATGCGCAACCTTCCTTTTTTTATAAATAAATATCCTATGACCCAGGCACAAATATTGGAGTTCATCACACAAATATTTACCCTTGTCAGGATTCGAACCCACGACCGTCGGCTCAGTAGGCAGTTGCTTAACAACTAAGCCAACCGCGTCGTCAAGATAAACAATTCAAAGATCGACTCACAAAGCATAAGGAAAAATTGGGCAAGTGCGAGTCCGACTCGCGCTTGAAGGGTTCCGTACCATAATCTATAAAAAGTTTGTTGTATGGGACCCCCCTTAAATATTTATTTTATTTTATTTTTAGTATTTGTTGTTATACCGGCAATAGAAATACATCATCTGTGAAAATTTCAACTGTCTAGCTATCACCGTTCTTGAGATACAGCCTGGTGACAGACGGACGGACGGACGGACAGCGAAGTCTCAGTAATAGGGTCCCGTTTTTACCCTTTGGGTACGGAACCCTAAAAAGGGTTGTGGTCTATTAAAGATAATGAGACATTAAATGTTACATAAATTTATTAAGAAGAAAGTTTTTGTATTTAAAAAATAAATTAACCTCGCAGCGTAAACGTTTGACTGTGTTTCACCAATCATGAATAATTTTTGCGAGGTGTCTTCTTGCGTCAAACCTATTAACTATAAGTGTTGCCCATTTTTATTTAAATTCTTTTGTCTCTAACTCTTACTTTTAAAATTACGCATATGTGTACCAGATATGTCACTAGGCTAATTTTAGGTAGGAAGTATAAATTTACTATTTATAACGTAACTTGTCATTCTATTCCACTAGTAGTTTTCCTGTGGAAAATTTACAACCGTAATACTCACGGAAAATCACATATGAATAGATGAAACATTTAATCTAGATATGTATGTCTACTTGGTTTCTTGGAAATGCAACTTTCTAAGTTTGTCATATTGGATTATTAGGGATATAATTTTATTTACTAAATAAATGTATATAATATTGTAATAAAAACCTAAATATTGTGAAATTTCCATCAAGTCAGCCGTTATATTATTTATTACAAATGCTATTACATACATATGTTACATGCGCTCACCGTTTATTTTTTTGTCAGATCAATGTTTGTCTGAAATAAGTTTTTTTTTTTTTTTTTTAATGCACTAGATTGATGAGGAGAGCGGTGTGATGACTGGTACCTAGGACCAACCGAATTATTTTTTTACCTTTACATTGTCTACATCATTTTAATATTTATTTTCAATAAAACCGTTTAACTTAAAAAAAATTTTTACTCATTTTTTTTATATGAATGACGACTATATCTACTTATGACTATTATTCTTAATGGCTGCAAAAATGGCGCTATTTACGTTTCAACACATGTTTACAGTAAAATTAATGACATGCACGTCATGATGGCACCTGCATCTTAGTGAAGGTGATAAAACTAGGCTGCTGTGTAAAAAGGCTGTATCTTTGTATGGGTTTCGTAGTAACATACGACCTTTTACACGGCAGTGCTGTTTACAGAGTAGCCTTGCTGATATACTGAGTGTTCCATGTACAGAAGGGCGTAACTACTGCGCATACCGAGTGTGGCGTGTAATAGGAGCAGTAAATTTAAACATAGGTTCAATTAAGTGGACAGCATTTGTTTAGCTATTTTTTTTACAGGCTTGTGTTATTTTGTAACTTGTAAATTTTGTTTAATCAAAGAAGATGTATTGCGAAATAATCGATAATTAGTAGCGTGACAGCCAGTCAGTCAGCGCGATGTCAATACAGTAGAAATAAGTCAATAAAAACACTGCTTAATGTCTTCTAAAAAAAAAACTGACGTTTTACTTCAGTTTAAGTGAGAATCGAACTCACGCCTCTGTTATACCATATTTATAAATGTGGAAATAATATATGTTATTACCACATTAAAAAAATAGGTAATCATAATATTTCCATATGAAAATATGTTGATTCCGTTTACAATTTAATTTGTTATAAATATTAAATATACGAAAACTGTCTTATTTTTAAAGTAGCCATGTGCTGACAGGTAAGGAAGTTTCGACATAGGACGGGCTGTCAAGGAGGTTATAAAATATTTCAGACATGTTAAAAATACATATTAAACGACATCGACAGCCAGTATATTCAAACTTTAACTAATGTTGTTTAGTTTAAGGAGTGAAATCTATGTATTAATTGATTGCTCCTGTTACAGGCACACCCGGTATGCTATGATAATAAGGTTTTTGTAACCTGGAGAACATAGTCTTGGTGACCTTTATTCAAAAGGGCATAACTGCTAGTAATAATGTATGATGATATGCTATTTGCAAACTGGGTGATATATGTGAACAATTGAAAATAATGTCACGGACGTATACCTATAGGTACTCGCTTATTAGGGCCCATATCATACTGGCAAGTTGCGAGCGAAATTTGTATGAAGTCGAACACGCAGCGAGTCCGCTCGCACCTCACAAGTATGAATGGCCCTTAGAGAATCGTGTAATAATTGTTTTTGTGACTATCAGGGCCTTAGGACCAAATTCCATAAATGTCTCTCTAATATTTGGGAGAGATCTCCTAAATGGCGATATACCTGGTTTACGTGGCGATATACCGGTTGAGCGAGAGATCCGAGCGCGGCGGCCAGATGAGTGAGCGAGACACATGTATCGCGTGCCGCTCCTTTTTTTTTTTCAAATTCAAATCCAAAACTTTATTCTGCAAGAGATCTCTTTTACATGCCAGATTCTAAGATACATAAAAAAAAAACAACAATTTACAATAATATCATAGTAGTAATGCAACTTACAAATCACTGGGCATATTTTACAAGGAGATGTATATTGTCTCCGGATCTATTAAATTACCATAAACTTAAACTATACTTTCGGAGATGTAAAGGGTCCCGGGCGATTGGTAGAGTAGGTATGCTGATTCGGCAAACCTACGGATTTAACCAAGAGTGTGAAAAATATTTACAGAGCGATAACAAAGAGAACTAACATTTGTTTAATATACTTACGTAGAAGATATAATGAGATACCATTTGTTATGTAAATATGAAATAGGCTTTCGTCTATTTTAATGTTGTCTTCTTGTTGCTATTACAGGGCAAAACGTATGCGTAAGGGCCAAAACATAATTTTACTTTATACGGACGTGACGTGGCACGTTATGTAGGGTCCTTACCCTTGCCAAAACACAATTTTACTTCTATTCTATTATATTCTTGTGGTACCGTACCATCCCTCTCGATCTCGTGTCAAACAATGTTTAAGCGAGACGGCACGATACGAAATTCGAATTTGGTACACACCGAAGTATAGTCGGTCTCGCGGTCATTCTTTTACTTTAGATTTCTGTTATGCTATACCTATATTTCTAACAAAATATCTTTCTTTTACAGAATCCTGATGTACCGCAGGCGACGAGAATACCAGCCTCTGTCGTCCGTCGGAGAAAACGTCAAATTCCTGTCTCGGCCCTACACGGAACTTCGGAGCATGAACGGTGCCAAGACGAGACTCCGATGAACACTCAAACTAGTATTTATGACGTCACGATTTAATTTGGCGATTATAACTAGTGTGTATGACGTCACTTTTCACTTTTGGCGATTGCAATTGGTTACTGTAATAATACAAGTCTAGCTCCTAGCTATGTTACATTTGTGACCGCTTGGCAAAGATTGACTCTTAACACATAACGTAACGTAAACAACCCTATTATTGGCGCTATAGGTTCGTCTACTGTACTTTAAGGCAGTACTGATGACATTCCTATATAGGTGCCAATGACACAGTTGTGTAGTCATTGGGTAGTATCCTCTTTGCCAAGAAGGTCAAATTTGTCTCGGCCCTGCACGGAACTTCGAAGCATGAACGGTGAAGACGAAACTCCGAAGAACACTGAAACTAGTATCAGATTGATAATAGTAGTATGACGTCATGTTTCACTTTTGGCGATTGTAATTGGTTACTGTAACGATACAAACCTGATAGAATCCATCCTAGCTTAGTATATGTGACAAGACACGTTTTATATGTTCCACATGCTAACTTATGTTTGGCATGGTGACTATAAGTAGTCACCGATTAGGTACAATCAACATCAAAAGTAACTCTAATCATGTTTAGTACGTTTTGACATAAACTGCTTTGACACTATTTTTCAACTTACTTTGTCCTTTACTTTGTGAAAACGTTAAATTTATCAATCGATTAGAGAAAAACCAATTTAAAAAAAAATAAAGATTTAAAAACAAATTCGCTGACGTCATACCTATAAGTAACGTGTAGTTCTACTTGACTTGAATTTGATTAGAAACCGATTTCGCCTTGATTATGACCAAAATTAGGAATGTGAAGTTTCAGAACTTTATTTGACATGGGTTACCACTGGAAGCTAGGTTAACCCAAAAAACTAAATTTTGGAGCAAAAACGTCGTTTCGTATTTTGCTGGTAAAAAACTAAAAGGAGCTCTACCGTACAAAAGTCAGAATTGTTAATAAATTAATAATTTTAGACGACACGATTAACAAACTATTTTCATTGAACATTTTAGAAAATTTAGTATGTCAAATACAAGTTCTTCAAGTGCTGTGAATGATTTAAACCTTGTATATATAGTTTTAAGGGATATTCTGGCATGTACAATTTAATCACCATTTCAGTTATTATATTTTTTTTATGTATATTTAGATAGAAGCTCAACCTTGTATGAAGCAATATTTTGTATACAATTTTGTGTCGTATAGTGACGATTTGAAATCACATTTTAGTCAAGTATAGTTTGATGTTTTATTGTTTGAAAAGTTGACAGGCCCGAAAATATAAGAGCAAATTCTGTCATAATTATATAAAGGGCTCAGGAAAAGAGCTGGCTAAGTGCAAATGCAAAATTTTACACTATGCACAATTGAAGTTGTGAAATCGCCTTATGGCGTACGTAAACTTATAAATGAAAAACGGGATCCAGCAATTTTTTACCCAGTTTTAAATAGTCATGAACTGGGTAAGTTTGGCGCCGTAGAAAATAAAAGAAACAGCTTTAAAAAAAAATTGCGATTGCCAGTTTTTCCCCTTAGCCCTTCAAGAGAAAAACTACCTACCTCACTTTATGATATAATTTGATCTTAGAATTTCAGATGAACTATACAAATATAGCCTCTAATCTACTAAGTACCGAGACTTGTAGGAAGTTACATTGTGTTTCACAACTGGGATACGAAAATCTTCGAAAAGTTTCATAGAATATTTCATTTCATAAAACATTCATTTCTAGACAATATTTTCCCCTGAAGTCAAAAATCTTGAAAATGTTATCCTATAAATAAATTAGGTAAGGTTATATTTGTTATTTTATGATTTCAGAGAAAAATGCTTTGATGAAATTAAAGGTTATAGAAATAAACATTCTATAAAAAGAAACATTCTATCAAATAAACATTCTATGAAATGAAACATTTGATGATACTTTTGTCTACCTATAAAAGAAGTAGATCCAAGTTGTCAAACATAATGTAACATTACTTCCTACAAGTTTAAGTAGGTAGTGTTAAATTAGTGGCTATATTTGTATAGTACTCAGGCTAAAAGTAAATTCCTAGATTTATGCGTTTTTGAGTTTCAGACATTTTGGCGGGATTTACACGGTCGTAGTAACTTTCTCAAACAATATAATATTAATTTAATTGCTCATATGAAAAGCATGACGCTTTAACATTTTACTAATTCATAAGAGATTTAATTCATTTTAGCTGTTTTCATCAATGAATATAGATTTTATTAATGGAAATGTGTGCCGTACTACCGTTTGTTTTATAAACCGTGGTAGTCAAACGTAATTAACTTTTTAGTATTTTTTCGTGGTTTAGCTCAATATTATCTAGAAAATGTTTCGTAAATATATTTTATTAATATCGATTCCCTAGAGTACAATAATGTTCTCGTAATAATTTTGAAAGAAAATATGAGTATATGTACATTAGTGCACAAATCATCGCTATAATTTTATTGACCATCACTTTTTCACAAAAATACTTTCTTCATGGATACCATCATGAGATTTCTATTGTGACAAGAATGGGACTATTCGAAAAAAAAACAATATTTGACAGAGTTCTGAGGTAGCAAGAAAAACACATACCTACGCGTTCAACTTCAGAACCTCTTTTTTTAGAGACAGTTGAAAACTATATATTAATATGTGTATGCTCTATGGCCATCGATTCGTACTTCAAGGTATACATAAAGATTTATATGCATTCCCTGCATTGATCGTAGGAGGTAAAAAATTGATTTCGTTTCTTTCTTTATATGTATGGTATTGCCAGTTCATTATTACGGGTCTAAACTAGAAAGTTACTGAAATTTCCAAAGGCATTCAATCGGGTTTCTATCAAAACAATCTTACCGAACCTAACCTACAAAATAAGAACTCGTCAGCTATATTAATAACTTGGCATCTTTTCTCCGAACATCTAGCCAAGTTATTATTTTAGATGCCAAGTAATTGAATGCCAAGGTATTAGTTTAGCTGCCCAGAAAAAATAACTATAATATGAAAAACCCATTTCCAAATATTATAAATTCAGAATGCTCTTGGATCTTACTTTCTCTCTCTTTATAACCTTGAACAAAGTGCTTAGTCGAAATATTTATATATTTAGGTATTAACATGAGTATTATTAGGTGTACTAGTTGTTATCATAGCTTTAAGTAGACAATTTCGTTTTCAGTTTGCTGTAAATAGTTGTTGGATGTTTTTTGCATTTATTGAAAATGTGATTTCAAACCGTCAATTGTTGTTTTATAATGACACATTTTTTTTACCTGTTTTTTGCCTACAGTTCCACATTTCATTAAATTTTCATATATTTTTTGACGTATATTAATATGGTTTCAGAATATGAAATGTAGTATGACAATTTTAAGTCTATAACTCATAATTATATTTATTTGTAAACTTATGCAGTATTCATTTATGTTGACTTGTACAATAACGCTTGATATTTAAGTATATATAGGTAAAATTGAATATATTTTTGTAAACACGAAATATCTTCCAATTATACGTATTTCGTATTTGGAGTAAAGTGTCACATGTCATTAAATTTTTTATTGGATGTATTCGATACCTTCTCACTGGAAATGTGTAAAGGAATAACTGTTATTGTAATCCTTATGCATATTCATACTTTAACCTTTACGATGTTCTTCTTTCTCGTGCAATAAATAAATGATAAAATGTCTGTTACACTTGATACTTCATTTATCTATCGAACGATAAACGCTTACATTAAAGTCAATCGGGAGTATTTTCTACATAAAATTTGTGTTGTAAAAATTGAGCTTAAATTCTTTAAAACTGCGGTGCTGGCACCAAAGTGGTATAAGTTTAAAATATACTTTTCTTGATCTGTTATGTGCATATGGGAAAAATATATTCATGACATATAATTCTATTCCTTAAGGACATAGTAGGTAGATTATTGAATAACACAGTTAATTTATAATAATGTGTATGGACGAGATGTGTTCTTTTAAATGTTATGCACAGACAATTTGTAAAGTTTCCGCGGTCCACTGATCTAGCTAGATTACCATCTGTCGTGCACTGGTTGAATAGTGACGGATGATACAAAGTGCTTTATCACTTGGGTGAAGACCAAAAAGTTTGCTGCCTCGGAACACAACGCAACGGAACTTTTTCCGATCGCTTTTTTTCTAAGGCTAGCTAAAAAGTTCCGTTGTGCGACAAAAATTAACGGCACATTAATGAAAATCAAAACAGTACCTTAAGGTACATTATTCGATGGTTAATTTGTCTCCGTACAATGGAAAAATTTATAAAAAAAATAATGAAATGAGTTAAGGCAGCAAACTTTTTGGTCTTCACACAGTTATGAATCGCTATAAACGCGATTATAAATCCACTCCCGCACACAAGCTGTGTAAGCGATTATACAGCTATTATACAGCTTAAACTTGAGTTTTATGAGCTGTATAAGCTATATATATATATATATATATATATATATATATATATAATTATGTAGTCTGTATGCTTCTTGGGCTGTCTTAGGCTGCATTCGATGAAACTTATTCCAATAACAACGCTTACTTTCCGATAGTAATGTCTAACTAATATGGAGTTATTACATTACTATTCGAGAGTTAGCGTTATTCTTCGAATGAAAGTTTAGTTAAATCCAGCCTTAGTTGATCAGTATTGAAGTCTTATGCCCGTATTAACAAACCAGTTACACTCAAATCTAATACCGCTCCCGAGTGTCCGTTTGTCTGTGTTTTGAGTTCGGTATCATATTTGAGTAGATACAGTTCGTAAGTGTACTTTTATGGACACTGCGCGCTGCTTAAATCATTTTTTATAGATGCAATAGGCCAATGCTGCCGTGCTAAGCTAAAAGGCGATCTTTTTGCAAGGAGCTCCATAGCAAAAGACAGTTTATTAATACGGGTTAGTGGTCATCGGAAAACATAGGCGTAGCTGGAAACAAAATGGCAAAGATATGTAACGAACGGCCATAAAAGGCACTAAGTCAACATTGAACCAATATGAAATAGACAATTGTGAGTGCCTAGTTAAATATCTTTTCCGTTTTGTTTTCAATAAAACAGAGATTTGTGGTCAGCGCTTGTTACAATTTCATAATTTGCAATTCACGAACTCTTTAATTGAGTTGACTATTTATCTCAAAATCAATAAGTACATAAAAATAACTCAAAGGGTTCTTTATGGTCCTATTGATTTTCAAAGCTTGATTTGTGAATTGCCCAATATTACTCATAATAATTAATAGATCATATACATCGATTGTGTGATTGCGTGTGACAGGTAAAAATAAATTGTTATGAAATATTTTAACATCTATTTATTTTAGATAGCAAAATGGACCTTTTATTTAGGTTTTATCATGTGACAATTGTGACATCCAGTGAACTTTACGGTGGAACAGTGGCAAATGTCAATTACGGACTTTAGTCCTTATTAATACTAATGTATGACATCCATTGATGACGTTGTTATATCAATATTTCTCTGTAGCCCGCATCATCTCACATGTGATATTTTTATAATTATGTCTATGACATGTTTTATTTTAGCCGTTTTGTTCCTAGATCGTTTTAGATGACTTTATTCTGAGTTGTTGTTTTTTTCATGTTTGTGGGTTACTGCGTTTGACTTTAGGAGGATACGTGATGCCATCGTGTATTAGATATTAGCATGAATTTTGACAAATAAATAAGAAATTTATAATTTATTGGCACGGGTTTTATTTTCTCCCAAACAAGGAGTTTGAGTAGTCGATATTCTTATTACCTTGATACTTACACTTAACGAAATAATCTTTAGGTTATTATATTTCCCTTATTGCAAATAGGGTTTTTTCAATTAATCAGCAATAATAACAGTTCTTCCATTTTTCTTTGCCATGGCTTTTCCAAAATATTTTTTCAAATCCTTACAGCAAGGAGTGAACGCAAATAAAATAAATTAATGGTTGCTATATAATATTTTATTTCGAAACACAATTCTGTTACATAGGATGAGAAAATATTTCGTAAAACATAATTTTGTTTCGAAATAAAAAAAATTATAAGTTAATGGTCTTCCAGAAATTGTACCAACCCTATTGCAACAATATGAATGATTTAAACCATAAAAACGTATTTAAATCATTGATACAAAGATTAAAGCTTAAAGAAAAATTGAAAAATGGGTTACCTGGCGGCAGTCTCTTCCTCCAGAAAATAGTGGTGTGCACATTAAAAAAATGAGACATTGCATGTTTCATAAATTTATAAAATAAGAGCGCCCTCTCTCGCTCGCTCGTTCACTGCTGTAAAGTGGTGCGGTAAGATGTGGATATTAACGTATCCACATAGAGGTCGCTAAGGTGTAAAACCTTTCAAATAAACAAATGCAAAGATCGACACACAAAGCATAAGGAGAAATTGGATAGGTTGCTTGGAGTTAGGGTAGCGAAGAGGTTAACGCGTTGGACCGGCAATCCAGAGTTACCAGGTTCGATTCCCGGTCTCATCCACCAGGTAACAAATTTTTAAATTATTCTTTAAGCTTTGGTCTTTGTATCAATGGTTTAAATAAAAATTGAGGTGTGTACCTAGATAGTACATAAAAAAAAATGATTGTATGTTTCATAAATTTATAACATGAATTGTTATTTGAGAAGCTATAGTAAAAAAGAGTTATTTCTTCTCCTACTGACTTTGTGGAAAAAACCCATTTCAAAATATGAAATAACAACTATTAACTAATTCCTAGGATAAACAATCTCATATATTTGTCATAATATGAAAAAAATACATTTAAAAGTTAGTATGCATTCAAATTTCCGAAAACAAATGAGCCAACGATGTCGCGACTAAAATTCATAATCAGCGCGCGTCACAGACAGACCGTCTGAGTGCTTTCCGTTGTACGCGGCAAACGTCAAAACTGCCGCCAACTGCATTTCCGGTTAAGGGGAAGCGCGACTTGTGAATATCATTGTGAAACAAAGATTGCAACGTATTGGTATATTTGTTATTTCTTGACAGGTTTATTAACAAGATTCTAACCTCAAATCGATTTACCTACTTAACGCCAAAATTGGCCGTTTTCCTCGCAAGTACTTAAAACAATTTCATTTAGTTAATTATTTGGCTATGTTGATGTACTGGGCTGGGAGTGAATGTTTGCGGGGTGGTGAACTTAATTTACTTGTACTATACCAACGTCTAAGTAGTTTTGTAAGTCCTAGTTATTTCTTTTGTTACTAACACGATATGGATCTCGAACCTAAAATAAATTATTTTTATTTTTATTACTAAATTTAATGCAAAATTGCAGTTTTAAACTGCCCCAGCACCTCTAGCACAACTGTGACACGAAACTCTTTCTCGCGCGATAAATATTAAGTATCTCTTTCTATGCAGCGCTGTGGGAGAGTGACAGACGACGGTATGTCGCGCGACAAGAGACGCGTAGCATAGTTGTGCTAGACTGGCAACTTGGCAAGTATACAGTCTGACCAAAAACCTAAAAAACCAAACTGTATAATTTCAGGAAAAATGTTATCAATGCGAAGCGCGATGCGCTCCTTTTATGCTCTTATCTCACCGAAACGGCTGAACGGATTTTAACCTATTTTGGTACAGGGATAGTTGGACATTCAAAGATGGTTATAGGATATTTTTTTATCGGACTACGGTTAAAAAAAGTTATAAGACCTACAGACGAAGTTGCGAGCAATTTCTAGAATAAAAATAAAACTGAAGTTCTCCTTAAGCGCCACGTCGCAATACATTACCTCGTATTAATATTAACCCCACTGCAATATCCGATTGCCTGCAATTTCCGCTTCTTGTTGAAAAGACGTATGCAACATCTTTGTCTTGATTCCATGTGACTTTTTCATTCCAGCCTCAATCTGGAACTGTTTGACAGTTCTATTTCTAATTTTATTCGCGTATGTATGAATTTAGCTTTGTAGACCTCTATAATAATATTATAAAATTGTATTTGAGAATCAATTCTTCTATGAGTTGGGTCTGTATTGACACATAGAATTATTTTTCATAGAATGTTTCATTTCGGCGAAAAAACATTTTGTTAGAAACATTTTTCTTTGCAACCGTAAACTATTTGAGATTTTTATAAAACAAACCTAACCTAATGAATATGATGATATTTGTTCTTATTATGAAAAATGTATGACTACAGAAGAATAAAACTTCTGCGAAATGATTTTTCGTTGAAATGAAACATTCTACGAAACAAGTTTCTAGGAGCCAAAGGGTTTACATTATTCATTGAAATTGAAATTGTATTAAGAGGCCCTATTCCTTTTAAAATGCTGATTGTTTTAGACATTTTTCTCAATGATCAAACATGTTTCTTAACATATTATTGATGTTACTACCTAGAACCTACCTATTGGGATTTATTGGTGTATATTTGAAACCTACAGTTTGAAATTTTCATTGACAATTTTTGTTTCAAAAACTACTCGAAATTGACAAGATTCACGCGGGAAATTAGTTTTTTCAATTTATTTTTGACTGCACGCAATGAATGCATGAAATAGCTATGTTACTACCTAGAACCCGGGGAAAGGTATTATTGACTCCAAAAAGTTTGTTGAAATTGTCCATATATTTGTCATGATATGAAAAAAAATACATTTTAAAAGGAATAAGGCCTCTTAATTGGCACGTGGCACCAGCCTTAAAGCGCTAGCGCCATCTTTTGGTCAAAAATATTATCCTTCATACTATAACGGCTGGACGGATTTTAACCAATTTTGGTATATGGATCCAAAGATGGTTATGAGACAGTTTTTACCTAACAACGGTGAAGAAAAAATAAAGTTAGGGTGTAGGTAAGATGGTACACGAACGAAGTAGCGGGTAGGTACCATCTAGCTATGTAGTTACCAATAAGAAGATGCGTTTCCGTTTTTATTTACTTTATTCATATAAAATAGGTCTTATTTTTATAACTGCACATAGGCTGCCATATTTGCGACTCCGCATCGGTTGAAGCCTCTTCGTATCCTGAAAAATGGATATAAAAGTAGTGAGAGCTCTTTGATTTCTAGAAATTATTTAGTCGAATGTTTAATTTCGCCGAAAAATCATTTCGCAGAATTTTTATTCCTCTGTAAGTCATACATTTTTCATAATTCTTGCAATCCTATTGATTAGGTTAGGTTAAGTTTGTTTAATAACAATCTCAAACAGTTAACGGTAGCAAAGAAAAATTCTTTCTACAGTAGCCGGCAAACTTCTTGAGCGTAACCTTGACTGCGCAGTAGCCGATTTACGTACAAATATGCATGCGCAGATCCGCCATTTTGGGTCAAGTTGTTTGCCGGCTACTGTACGAAATGATTTTTCTTCGAAATCAAACATTCGACGAATAGTTTCTAGGAGTCTATATTGACCCAGAAGTAGTACGTCAGTACCCTTACCATGATTTAACAGTAACCGTTATCGCTATCGACTGCGTTAAACGATTTCTATGGAGATAATAATAATAATAATCATTCGGTATTAATACTGACTTACTCATTCGGTATTATACAGTGGTCACAAACAGACTTAACTAATTTACAAAGAATTAAGGTCTTCGCACACTATAGCAACTCAACGGCGACTCGATTCTATGACAAATATTGAAATTTAAGCCCTATGTCATATTAACTAGGTTTAATTTCGACGATGCACCGACGCGTCGTCCACTCGTCGTCCACTACTAATATCATTTTTTGAAATTAAACCTAGTGAATGTGACATAGGGCTCAAATTTCAATATTTGGCATAGAATCGAGTCGCCGTTGAGTTGTTATAATGTGCGAAGACCTTTATAAACACATTAATGACCAAATACCGTAAACATCACCCACGAAGTTGCAGCCAGAGACTTACTCTACCAAAATCAGAAGGCGGCAGAGGCTTAATAGACATCAAGAATCTTCACAATAAACAGGTAAGCTCTCTTAGAAAATATTTTCACGACCAAACACCCCGTTCTCAACTACATAAGGCCATCGTAGAGTCCGATAAAAAATACACTCCGCTCAATCTCAAAGACCTCAAAAAACAGAAATCTGAAACAATAACCCAACCTCAACAAAAACTACAGGCGTGGATCCAAAAGGCACTTCATGGCAGACACCGACTTGACTTGATCAACCCCAACGTCGACAAAATAGCTTCCAACATGTGGCTTAAGAAAGGTGAGTTATTCCCAGAAACTGAAGGATTTATGCTAGCCATACAAGATCAAATAATAGATACAAGAAACTATAGAAAACATATTATCCGGGACCAAAGCTTATTAACAGATCTATGCCGACACTGCCATGCAGCCTCAGAAACAATACAGCACATAACAGGAGCATGCCGATCCATAGCCCAGACTGACTATAAGCACCGACATGACCAAGTTGCCTCCATTATACACCAATACCTTGCAGTTAAACATCAGCTCATCAAAAACACGACATCTTATTATAAATACGAACCACAAGTTGTCATAGAGTCAGCGGAACACAAACTTTACTGGGACAGAACTATTATCACAGATAAAACCATTCATTACAATAGACCAGACATTACCCTACTTGACAAACTTTCAAAAACCGTGTATCTCATTGACATAGCCATCCCCAATACCCACAACCTTGCATCCACGCATACAGAAAAGATAACCAAATACACTGACCTTTCGATTGAAATTAAATCTCAGTGGCGAGTAAGTACCGTAAAAACAGTGCCAATTATTGTCTCGACTACAGGAGTTATTCCCAACAACCTACACGACAGCCTCAAAATCATAGGTATCCACCCACTCACTTTTATTGCCCTCCAAAAGGCAGCTATTTTAAATACCTGCAGAATCGTGCGTAAATTCCTAGCTTTAGATGAGTAATAACACCAAATATCAACCTCGAAAATGCCATATCCGTTTGGCCAAAAGCCCGCGGATACGGTAATAAAGTTACCTCCAGTTGGAGAGAATAAAACAAAAAGCAAATAAATAATAATAATAATAATATCGTTTATTGCATATCACATAGCTATAAAGGTAGGTACAATATAGGGCAGTTTTACATGTGATACCCTGAATAGGGCGCAGCAATATGAGAGGGCATCTACAGCTTAATAACTATTATTTTTAAGTAAATTATACATACAAATTTTTATAACTTCAGATTCTACACTTTATCATTAAAGAAATCGTCTATATTATAGTAGCATTTATCGACTAAATAAGCTTTTAATTTTGTACAGAACGATTTTAGTTCGGTCTCATTTTTTATAAAATTAGGTAAGTGGTTATAAATTTTTATTGTCATATAGTGCGGGCTGGATGTAACGAACTTTAATTTTGAAAAAGGTAATCTTAGTTTATTTAAATTTCGGTCATTTCTTTTGTTTTGGGTTATCTGTGAATATAAATCTATATGTTTTCTAACAAATTTACTCGACTCCAAAATGTACATGGACGTGACAGTCAAAATTTTGTATTTTATGAAATGGGGTCTACACGATTCCATTTGATCTATGTTTGCCAATATCCTAACGCACTTTTTTTGTAAGATAAATATTTTTCCTATGTCTGTGCTATTACCCCATAAAATGAGTCCGTAGGACATCCTGGAGTAAGCATATGCATAATAGGCTGAAAGAGCGGAAGTTAGGTCAGTTAAACGCTTTAGGTGATTAAGAGCATATACAAAAGACGATAACTGTTTTGTAAGCTTTTGTATATGGAGTTTAAAGTTCAAGCTAGAGTCTAACTCGATTCCCAATAATGTAGCTGAGGTCACATTTTCAAGTTTAAGATTATTATAGCTATAATTTATTGGAAGAGTGGTTTTTTGATATGGCTTAAATTGTATTATTTTTGTTTTTTTAATGTTGAGCTCAAGATTATGTATTTGTAACCAGTTTAGTATTTTATCTAGAATTAAATTAAATTTAGTTTGAATTGTAGTTCTACAAAGTAATCGCTAGGGGCGCTGTCCTATTCTCCATACAAATCGTTTACGCTGTCGCTAGCGAGTACGGTCACGTTGTCTCATGGTACAGTCCGACCAAAAAGAGTAGAAATTAAAAAGTGGCAATACTGTAGTGTCGTCCCTTTCTAATCAATCTAAGAAAACGAGGACGACACTTCAGTATTGCCACTTTTTAATTTCTCCTCTTTTTGGTCGGACTGTAAGGGTACTGAGTATATTATGGAGTTAAAGTCTAAGAAAGATAATTATATGACAAGGATTTAAGAGTCCTTATTCCTTTTAAAATTTATTTTTATCATATTATGACGAATATATTGATAATTTCAACCAACTTTTTGTAGTGAATAATACTTTTTCCCGAGTTCTAGGTAGTAACGTAGCTATTTCATGCTTTCATTGCGTGCAGTCGAAAATAAGTTTAAAAAACGAATTTTCCACGTGAATTTTGTCAATTTCGAGTAGTTTTTCGAACAAAAATTATCAATGAAAAATTCAAACTGTAGGTTTCAAATATATACCAATAAATCCCAATAGCCCTTTTCTAGGAAGTAACATCAATAATATGTTAAGAAACATGTTTGATCATAGAGAAAAAGCATTTTAAAAGGAATAAGGCCTCTTAAACAACGAGTTGAGGTGGTAGGGAATAAATGGGATTAGATGATGATTTAACAATGTTGCTCATGGTAAATACCTCATGTATCCATCCTCCCCCCAATTCTTGCCCCACCAGTTCAGCAATATCCAGTACTCCTGCGTATACCCGACGAGAAGCATGGCGTGGTTCAACTGCCACGGGGTGCAGAATAGATCATCGTAGACGCCTCCTCTGGAAAAATGACGTCTAGATAAAGTGTTTTACATAGAAAGCTACCGTGAGCAGGCCCGGACTAAGAAGGCCAGCGCCCCTAGCCACTTGGCATTTGCCACATCCCCCTATCCTGAAACATTTTTTCTAAAGTTGTACACCCCACTTTTTTTTTAGTTTTCGATATTTTGGGTATTTTCTATTCAGAATTACGAGCTCTTTCGATCTAATTAGGAGAAAAAAACTGTGCCAAAATATTCTTAAATTTTTTGTTTTTCCATTCCGTTACCGCTGTAGTAGGTTATATAGAAATGGTAACGGAATGGAACGAAACATTGTGACACTTTTTTCTTCTAATTAGATCGAAAGAGCTCGTGATTCTGAGTAGAAAATACTCAATATCGAAAATTTAAAAAAAGTGGGGTGTACAACTTTAGAAAAAATGGCCCTACCATCTGGGGGCCCTAGACAGGCTGGGCCCCTTTGCCCGGGCCTTGTGGGCCTAGGGATAAATACGGCACTAACCGTGAGACTCAGACATATTAAAATACCTAACGGGTTTACTCAGCGCGATAAACTAGATAAACTGTGTCTGAAGTAATAGGTTAACCGTCGTCACCCAGGCCAAAAAAAATGCGGTAAATGTCGCACTTAAACGCCCTTGTTTCGATTCACTATATCGTTTCACTAAATCATTGCAGAAGTGTCATTCGTTGAAAAAAAAACCTAGTTATAAAACAAACCTATCATCCAGTGCCGGTTTTCGCACTACTAGCGCCCTTGGCGAGATTTCTACGGCGCCCCCTAAACAGAACGAGCTTTTCGCAAAATTTTGTATGAGTCGAGAGGTTATACAGGGGCGTCTTGGCAGTTGGCAGTCCACAACTGTGGGTTTTTCTAGAAACTTCCTGCCTCGCACAACTGCATTGTTGAATGAATTGTCGCTTGCGGTATTTCCGGACCGATACCTTCAAGAAAAGAGCGTACTCACACCTGAAAGGCCGGCAACGCACTTGTGACTCCTCTGGTGTTGCAGGTGTCTATGGACGGTAATCGCTTTCCATCAGGCGATCCGTTTGCTCGTTTGCCCCCTATGAAAAAGCTCTGCACTCACTTATAAAGTTGGAACGTGAACGGCGCAGCATTCACTCCAACGGCAAGAGGACCAATAGCAGCCAGGGCTAGTTCCATGGCTGCCTCATCACCAGGCGGAAGGAGAGCCCATCTCCGTGGCCTGGCCCGGACCAAGAGCTCGCTGTAGTGGCAGTGGCCTTTCTGGAACCAACGTCACAGATAGAATAAGTAAATCTAACTAAATATACCCTCGGAATGACCCTCGCTTCAAGTCATTCCTAATGCAAAGGTTGTCTATCGCGGATCAAGGTGGCAACGGTGCGAGTGACCTTTGCATTGGGGAGGACGGAGAGCAAGATTTCCTGTTAGTTAAGTTTATACGATTAAGTAGTTGAAAACTACCTTGCTTGGGGCTTGTCTAATAGAGAGCGTATTCCAAAGACGACTTGCCTGAACGGCGAAAGAATTAGACATGAAACCAGAATCGCGTTCCTCATTAGGTACGTATTTCTCAATTAAGAATTGAACTGGCTTGCGTCGTTGGTATTTCCTGAATTCCTGATAGTATTTCACTGTTACCTTTCCTTTATAAGGGTAGACCTTTTCCAGTATAAGTCCTTCCCTCGCGACATATCGCATGGCCGCTTTCAGGGATCCTCCGTCGCAACCTTCGTTGCCATCAGGAGTGCTGCAGTCGATGATCTGTTGTGGGCTGAAAAGAAATTACACGGGTTTAACCTTTCTACCGCTCAGCTCGTCAACGGAAAACTGTGTCCCTAACGCCAAGCTGACAGGAGATAGCGTGACATTGTATAGCGGCAAATGACGTCGTGGCGTCTGGGGCACAACTTTCCGTCGACGTGATTTGCCGTCTTGGGCGCTCAAAAGGTTAATACGAACCGGCGGCAAGCGGCATCGACGGGCGGTGGTCATACGAGTGAGCGGGACACTGCGCTAGGATCTTCCGCTCCCATCTATGTCCGCAACTCACTGCTTTTGCTTGCCGACGGAGTCGTGGCATGCCCGTTACGATGTTTTTATTACTTATATTTATCCACAATACCACCACGCCAACATCCTCCTCCTAGCCTTTGTCCCATTTTTTGAGAATGAATTCTCAATCGGGGTCGGCTACCTAAATCCCAAGATGTGGCGTAGGCACTAGTTTTTACGAAAGCGACTGCCATCTGACCTTCCAACCCAGAGGGGAAACTAGGCCTTATTGGGCTTAGGTGGTTTCCTCACGATGTTTTCCTTCACCGAAAAGCGAGTGGTAAATATCAAATGACATTCCGTACATTAAGTTCTGAAAAACTCATTGGTACGGGCCGGGTTCGAACCCGCGACCTCCGGATTGAAAGTCGCATGCCCTAACCACCGCTTCCAATACAAATACCACCACGCCAACATTTCACCGAAAATGAAAGACATATATATACAAATTCTATAACAACACAGAAAATTCCCTTCCTCTTCAGTTTCCAAAATTTCGTTACGATTGGTGAAGTTCCGAAGGAGGTCGAAACCTCGATTTGTATAACCCGGCTACGTTAAGTTTGGACCTCATTTGTTTCTGGCACTATAGATACATGTGCCAACTTAACGTATACACCGTTAATCGTTCCCGCTGCTTAAACAACATTCATATCAAGAAATGTAGATGGCAATAGCGAAAACGCACGTATGAATATTTTATTTGCGCAGTGTTACCATGTTATAAAACTATTTTAAAGTTTATATTAATTGGTACTGACAACACTCGCGCTAATATCCTGATTGGAATAGCATGTTTTTTCTATTTTTATTGCAACATTATACAATGTTAACGCAATATGCAGGTTGGCGAAACTTAGTCACAGCTATTTTTAGATTTAATTATCAACTGAATGCAACATTTAGTACCTTCCTCTCTGAGTATGGAGGTCGCACCACAATTATTGAGATCTAATTTACTTATTTATTATTTAAATATGTGATAAATAAACAGAATAATGAGTGACAGTTGATCAGTTTCTGCATTTTTTTACTTCAAGGTAAGATTCAGGAAAATATATATATTTTATATTTTTATAAAATATGGTTTTTGTTTCATTCATGATATTATACAATACTTACAGTAGAAATAATCTTTAATTTATTGCATACCTTCACCAATAAACATCAGGCAGAGGTAAACAACAGACGGTTTTATGTTTGATGGATCGCGAACCGATTCTAATCATGATTAGATTAGATTAAATTCATTTATTAATATGTCAGTATAAATTACACTAAGACAATAATTTACATGCAATATACAACATCATAAAAATAAAAAATTGTTAAGTACATAGTAAAAACATAACAATTGATTGCAACAACAGATATGGCATAAGAATATATCGTCTATTTTTTTGTCCAATAAAGAAAAGAAAATAAATAATGTGAAATACAGCAATAAATTACATGTCGGGCGATATTCGACCGCCGTCCGATGTGATGAGAGGATACAATTAAATATTTATGTAACAAATACTATACTACTTTCGCCAACAGATGGCTTTGAAAGGCTAGCGCCACGGGCCCATGCAAATACTGCATCGCGCTGTGAAAATGTTTCGTAGAAAACTCCATAGAAAACAGTTTTTCAATACAATTTAAGAATTGTATTATAGTATAGTATAGGCGATAACATGTAGGAAATCGATCTGCGAAGAAAATGATTCAGAAATATCAGTCGAGGAAACAATCAAACAATTTGACGACGCGGTTGGCGCAGTTTGTAGTGCACCTACTGAGCCGGCGGTCCTGGGTTTGAATCCCGGCGTGTGATGAACTTGAATATTTGTTCCTGGGTCATGGATGTTATTTATATATGTATTTATATATGTATATGATTATGTTTACATATCGTCGTCTAGCACCCATATTACAAGCTTTTCTTAGTTTGAGACTAGGTCGATTTGAGTAAGATTAAATTAGTGTTCATATTTATTAATTTCTTCGTATAAAATAATAATAATAAAAAAAATATATAATGTCCCATTGTGTTATGTGGGTACACACTACAATTTTTATATTAAACCATTGATACAAAGATCAAATAAACAATGCAAAGATCGACACACAAAGCATAAAATAAATCCATATCCATACTTCCATACTTAATATTATAAATGCGAAAGTGTGTCTGTCTGTCTGTCTGTCTGTTACCTCTTCACGCTTAAACCGCTGAATCGATTTTGATGAAATTTGGCATGGAGATAGTTTAAGATCCGAGGAAGGACGTAGGATAGTTTTCATCCTGGAAATTATCCCTAAAAAGATTGAAAAGTGGGTAAGTAATTCATGATGACATTGATGACCCTGTAGAAAATGTAATGATAAACCCAAAATCACAATTGCTCTTACATTTGCTTATGCGCTCCTTTGTTAATTAAGGTGATTAGGTGGATATCTATCGTGGTTGTACGAGGTTGCTTCCATACTTCCAAGTTCCACGCAGACGTATGCAAAGCTAATATAAATATAAATATCTGACAACCTCACACAAATCAATCTAGTCCCACAGTAAGCTCTAGTACGGGTAGGCTTGTGTTATGGACAGATAATAAGGAAAGATTTTAAATTTTTCTACGAGCTTTGATCTTTGTATCAGGTTTAAGAAATAGACTGCAAAAAACTGATGGTCTTTCTGACGTTACGGCCAGCTCTAGACACTTCACGTTGATCCATGCTAAGTATACCCATTATCACGTAAAAAGACCGGTGCGCAGTGGCCATTCATCCTTTTTTTAGATTAGGTATATTTTGGGTGGCAGACTTTCAGACATGGAACCAGCCCATAGGCCACGCCAAGGCCAAAACATATCCAAAAGTGTTCGACATCAGGCGAGGCGGTCACATTGCATAATAGTTTGTCTAATGAACTGAAGGTGATAAATAATGTAAATATTTTCAAGCGCCCGCTTAGGGACTAAGTATTTGCTAAAAAAAGGCGTATTAACTATGATGCAGGTGAATTTATTAATGATATTGATTCAAAAATGGCTTGAACTTGAGCAGCTCCACAATTAATTTATTTATTTGTTGTTTGTAATGTTTTGTTTAAATTAAGTATTAGTTATGTAATTAGTAAACCCTATTGTATGTTCAATTTCTATTGTTAAATTTCTTATAATTAATGCTGTGCAATTATTGTCATCTTTATTTTGATTTCTGTTATTATTATTATTATTATTATTTATTTATTAACCAACTTACACTAACAGATAAACCAAACATGTAAGTTATAGGTTATGTTTACAATTTAAAAAACTTATCTAAATTATCCTAAATCTAAACTCTAATTACTGCAATCATATCATCAACATCTAGGTAAATATATTTTACACATATTTCGCATCGCGCCGTTATCGCACAGTGGTGGGAGCAACGATGGACTCTAGATATCTTGTCGCTGTGGCCAAGAACCTCGGTTCCGACTGCGAGAACAAGTCTAGCGTGGTGTCGTAGAGCAGTATATTGTTAATGTGGGTTAGTGCCACGTACAAGGGGCTAGTGACGAGGGTCACTGTGCTGGTACTGGGGACCAAAAATAGCGGACGAGGGCGTGGACGCAGTGTACTTCTACTAGGGGGTGGTATCCTAAATGCAACATATTGCAGAAGTGACGGATTTGTGAGCTGCCCCCGTATCAGTCTAAAAAAGTATTTTACCACAGCAAGCTGCCTCCGCGTTTCAAGGCTTTGGTAATTGACCATGCCCAACACAAATAAAGTTGGGTATAACAAGGGATAATAGCCATATACTTTATAGTAGAGATAACGAACAAAAGACTTCTGGATTTTCTCCATTAAAAGAATGTATTTCTTCTCGTGGGGATTCCAGGTGACGCAGTTACTCTCTAGCAAACTCCTTACATACGCGTTGTACAATAATGCAATGACCTGATAATTATTAAAAAATTTGGACTGCCGTATTACGAAACCAAGAGCTTTTCGCGATTTGTTGCAAATTTGAACAATATGTTCTTTAAAAGTTAGTTGCGTATCGAAACACGCACCGAGATCTCGCATGGTTGTAACATTACGTAAACTCTCGCCATTTAACGTGTACGACGGATCCGGGGCCTGAGTCGATTTTGAATAAGACATTATCGCACATTTACCAACATTCAACTGTAAGCTATTACTTATACCCCATTCATAAACACTATTGATATCTAATTGTAGTTTTATAATATCGGAGGGGTCTTGTATCTGTCTAACAATCTCGACATCATCCGCAAACATCAATATATTGGAATACTTTACGTATTCAGGCAGGTCGTTAATAACTATTAAAAATAAAAGCGGACCAAGACTGCTTCCCTGGCCTATTCCTGAAGTTACAGGATAAAGGTCCGATTTCGCGTTATTATACGTTACATATTGTTTTCGTCCGTACAAATAATTAGCAAAAAACTTAAGAAGTAATTCTGAGAAGCCTGCCATTGCCATCTTGTTTAAAAGAATATCGCAATCTATCCTATCGAATGCTTTCTGGAAGTCCAAGTAGACTACATCCACTCGTTTTTTTTCATCCAGATTCTGAGCTATGAATGTAACAAGATTAAGCAGATTTGAGGTCGTAGAGCGGCCCTGTAGAAAACCGTGTTGCGAATAGGTAAACCACCCCTTCAGCTGCTGATATATAATGTTATTTAATATACTTTCGAAAATTTTCCCAAATACCGAAAGAACAGCCACCGGTCTATAGTTTTGAACTTCTGATTTGGGACCGCTTTTATGAATAGGCAGAACTTTAGAGGTTTTCCAAGGCGTGGGATAGGTATTAGTTTTGATCGATAGGTTAAATATAAAAGATAAAGGCTCTATGAATGCCTCCCGGCAGTCACGGACCAGGAATTGAGGTACACAGTCAGGACCTTGAGTATTCTTAGAGGCTAACCGCTTTATAGCTTTGCGTACGTCGTCGTCATGGATGTGATCCATACGTACATGGTATTGCGACGTGTTCCAGTGGTTCAGGGCAGGGAGAATATCTAACTGTGGGGGTTTTGGCAAAAAGACACTGCTGAAATACTTAGAAAATTCTACCGCTACTTGTGTAGATGACAACTCTCCAAATTTGGCTTTTTCATTATTTATTCTATTACTCTTTACATACGACCAGAAAGAAGAAACGTTACATTTAATATTTAATTGCATGCGATTGTTGTAAGCGTCAAAATCCTGCTCTGAACTTATTTTTACTTGTCTTCTGTAGTAGGTAAAAAAGGCATAATATAGTTGATTATCGCTCTCCTTATACCGCTTGTGGTATAGATTTTTGAGACTATTTAACTTTATGGTATTTGATGAGAACCATGTCGGATACTGTGCATTCGGTGATCAACGCACTTTAAGGGGCACAGTTTCAGGAATACATTCATTAAGTGAGTTATAAAAGACAGCAACTGCATCATTCACATTATCCTTAGAACGAGTCTCTTCCCAGGAGATACTTGCTATTTTGGAGTATAAAAGAGGAAAGTCTGCTTTATAGAAATTTCTCACTAGCAGAGACTCTTTTTCGGGCAAATCTTGGGAGTGGGCAATATTATGAGTTGTGTTGATTTGAATTGTAATATCTAGTGGCATATGATGGACTTCATTGGGTACAATCCCCTGACATGTAGAGACCGCCACTCCGACCACCGTATCACTTACTAATATTAAGTCTAACATTCTGTTACGATCGTTTAAAACGGTATTTTTTTGAACTAAGTTACATTCGGATAAGAGATTAATAAATTCATTATTCACTGTTCTGTGTTAGTTACTTAAGTATTATTTTCAGCACGATGTAAATTGTTAAGGAATAAATAAATAAATGAAAATAAATGAAATTAAAAAAGCTAATACTTGAGGTCGGCGAACGTACAAAGTATTAGCCTTTTTGGATATGTTTTGCCCTCGGCGTGGCCAAGTGCCAAGTAATGGTAGCTGCAGAGAAACCTGGTCCTGAAACTGATAGTAATGACTATGGCGGGAGGGTCAGGTTTCTCTGCTGCTGATTGTACATAGTTTTTTGTTTCTATTAAGTATGTTAATGTGTTTCCAAATATGTATGTGTCTCTTAAAATCTTAAAATATTGTTTTATCAGGTTATCCGTAGCCATGTATGAAATGGTACCATCCGTTGAAGTGACAGACTGTGAAAGCAGTCACGAAACAGCAAATGGAAGCAGCAGCATAGAAAATGCCTCAATTGCCGACATCCAGGACGAGACACCATCGAAGGATACTAAGGCGATGCCAATTTTCTGTCCATCTCTTCTAAAAACATTCGATCTCATACAAAAGGCGTAAGTTGAGAAATGAAACAGTTGCGAAATGAAATAACTAGATTTTTTCCTATTCGCTACTCCGGAACCTTTCTGCCATGGCCATCGCTTCTGCGAGCAATGTACCCCGCCCACTGCCACTTAAGTTTGGCAGCTGTCTGAGCTATATCTACCTACAACCTTGGTTCTCTTCCGTATCTCATCATTTTGGATTCGATCCCGGGAGGAAACTCCGAGCACAGCTCGCTCCATTGCCTTTTAAGTAACTTTGAGCCTTCTTATTATGACCACGTTTCAGTGCCGTATGTCATCACTGGCAACACTCATTGGCTACCCTCCTCTTAAGACATTGTGGTATATGGGACGAGAAGATATTCCGCAGCTTCTCGAACGCTGCCAATTCGATAATTACGGACCAAGCCCGGACTTAGAGGGCCAGGGCCCCTAGGTACTTGGTATTTCGGGCCCCCTTCCCTAAGAGAACATAAGTATGGGGCAACTCCTGCTTCTGGGACTGGGCCCTAGGCTCTTGATCAGATTGGAGACGATCTAAAAAAAGGGCAAGTCAAGAGTACTCTAAACCGACGAGCAATGAGCATGCATTCGGAGATTAATGAATTTTGATGAAGCGAAAGATGTTTGTCAAGACCTTAGCAGGTGGAAAAATGTGGTCTTTGCCTACCCTGTTGGGAAAAAGGCGTGATTATATGTATGTATTTGTTATTTTCAAAGGGACCAGAAGCTCCGCACAGCCGTGAGATTACGGGATGTACAGTCTGTCAAGCAACACCTGGCTGGGGACGCCTCGCGGATACTTATCTGCCGAGATGCCAAAAATATGACGTTATTGCATTTGTGTATACAACAATATTGCTACTGGAATTATCAGGTAAGCTTCTATATCCTACGATAGAGCGCAACTTTTTTTGTGTTCAAGGTACCATTTGATAAATATGATTTGCAGCTGTGTAGGTAAATATTCTTCTTCTGTTAATTAATATTATATTATTCGTGAAATTTTATTATTTGTGTAATATATGGTTATAAATTTATGAAACATGTAATGTCTCATTTTTCTTAATGTGGGTTTTCGTAATGTGGGCTTTGATCTTTGTATTCATGGTTTAAATATATGGTTAGTTCATAAATTACAAAAAGTAGCTTTACACGAATCTAGAAACTACGAAGAATTGGCTTTACTAAAATTGGGGTTATCGTAGATTAGGTAAGTCATTCTTCTGTTCTGTTTTAAACAAAAATATCGCTGTTAATTTACTATTTGATAGTAAATGTATATTTAGCGATTGTTAAAATAATTTGTAACTCTGCGTACATTCATTAATTAGGTAATATTTGGGGTTATCGAGTTTTTGGTTTTCAATTTATCAGGTTATGACTCATATAGGTATATACATATGTTGTTTAATAATTCTCTTGTGTTTTAGCATAAGGTACCTCGAAATTATTGCCTACCCGTTGAAATGGAAATTATTCAAGGAATACTAGCAGCGGCCGAGCAAGCTGAAAATAAAAGTGATATTTTGAATAGCCTGGACAAAGATGGCCGTTCTCCATTGTATTTAGCCATTGAATGTGGTTACTTTGAAGTCGTGCAAGCGCTTATAAAAAGCGGTGCACATGTGGGACACGTTTCCGACAAAAATGAGACAGCACTACATGTTGCTGTACAACACCCAGATATCTTAAAATATTTTCTGGACCATCTCGAAATGGGCAACTATGTCGACGCGCGAGGTTATGCTGCAATACACGCAGCAGCAAAATTCGACGAACTGGAATCAGTTAAATTACTCATTCATAAATTTGGTGTACAACAGTTGACCAACCCAACTGTCGATGGATCGACAGTATTACACGTGGCAGCAGAACATGGCTCCACTAAATTAGTTAAGATTCTACTTCGGAATTCTAATAATATGATTTTACATCGAGATAACGATGGAGAAACGGCTTTAAATAGATCAGCTAAACATGGACACAAGGCTTTCACAGCATTGTTACTCAGCAATGGAGCTGTTTTATCAGATAAAGGACAAGGGGGGAGAACAGCTGTAGAACAAATAGCAAGGAAATTCCCTGATCCTCTAAAGTTTTTTGAAGACATCTTCGATGAATTTATTACTGAAAATGACTCTTCTGCTATGTGCAAAGAAAGAAAGGTTCACGTTGATTATAAAGTGTTGACCAGTAGTGATCACAAAAATATGAGTCAAATTAAAATCATAGAAGAATTAGTGAGATGTGGCCAAAGTGAATTGCTGTTACACCCATTAATAGAAAGTTTACTTTATTTAAAGTGGAGATGTTTACTTCCAGTTTTTTATACTATAATTGCAATTTACGCGTTATTTTTAGTATCTTTTAATGCATTTTTGGTCACCACATTTTATAGAAGAGATCACAATCCAAGTAATTGTAGTAATTCGTTTAATGAAACTAAAATAGAGTGTCACAAGTGTTTCGATGTGTACGACTGGATGTGGATCATACTAATTTATTTAAGCATCTTTTTACTACTCGGGCAGGTAAGATAATATTTTTAAATCTAATACTGAAATTTTTAATACTTACTATACTATAATCCTACTTCTTTACCCGATACTTTTACCGTCGACAATTATTATACTCCGTGCATGGCACGCTACGCAACGGTGCTGGTCGGTGAAGAAACGTATTAATAGGTATAGTTTCATACTATGCTAAGATTTTATAGATGCCTAACACCTTCCCTATTACTGTATGATTTCATACGGTATAGTAGGCACCTTTAAACGTATCACGTGATCCCATGAAGTTGCTTTACTAGCAATAGGATTATTCTTATTACATAGCATTACTATTTAGCGTATCTATTATGTGCTTTTCTCTGTTATTGGTCCTTCGACAAGTCGTAATGGAATCAGTTACATCTCCGTTTGGAGTAGGATGTGTCCCAGTGTTCCTGTTAGACATAGACATCAAATTTGACAGTTTGTTGACTGGACGATGTGAATTGACATTTCTACTAAGTTGTTATTTGTGTTACGTTGAATTTGATAGTCTTATTTACCTTGTTCATGTATTTTTGCAGGAATGTGTCTACATATATCTGCAAAGACGTCGCTACTTCGAACATCTGGAGTCCTGGGTGAAGCTGTGTTTGCTGGCTCTGGCTGCTGTAGTGCCACCCGGTGTGATATGTGGGGAACCAGCGGCCTGGTTTCGCCACGTCTCCTGCGCCGCTCTGCTGCTTTCCTGGATACAAGCCATGTTCCTGCTCTCCCGTTTTCCTGACTGGGGTTATTACGTGCTGATGTTTGAGAGAGTTGCTTACAACATCTTTAAGGTTTGTGTGACCATTGTCGTTATTATTGTGAACTGTATTAATAATGCCAACGTCGGTGTCGCCGTTAACTTAGTCTTTGTCTTCAGTTTGTTTTTGATCTTCTACATTGACGTATTCCTTAGTCATGGATGTTTATTATGTTATTATAAGAGTATCGAAGTCCAATCGCCGTGAATTTGTGTCCTATATATATATTTTTTTATTATTTATAATAAAACTTTAGTACTCAAAGCAACATAAAATATAAAAGTAGGTAACTACCGATTGGAGTGGACTTTTTGTTTCGTAGTCCGACTGCATCAAAAAGGGTAGTGTAGGAAATATTGTATTTTTACAGATACTCCTGACGTCAATATGCTTGGTGATCGGCTTTTCTTTTTGCTTCATGATCCAATATCGATCAGAATCACCGTTTGACGGACCCGAAGCCGCATTTGTGAAGACTTTGGTCATGATGTCGTCGGAGTTCGACTACGAAGGCTTGTTCGCCGAAGAACACGATGCAGCCCTTGATCATACAAGATCCCTCGTTCGTTTGTTATTCGTTATATTCGTCATTTTTATCGCTATAGTGCTGATGAATTTCATGATAGGTATAGCCGTCAGTGACATCAGCGAATTGAATAAAATAGGCAATATTCGGAGGCTAGAAAAGCAAGTAGAACTACAAAGCACTTTAGACGACCTAGTGGATACGGTACTTTTGAAATTATTCAAGAGATTATCGCGCATACAATTTCATCATAACATTTCCAAAGACATTGAATCAGATGAAAAGTGGAGAGTGTGGTATGGAGTGGATAGTTTTAACGTCGACGAATATGAACAACATTTAACCGCTGATCTTCAAAATGCCATTATTAATGTAGCGAAGATAAAAGCAGAGAGGAAGAAAGATGACCATAATAAGAATGAGAAGAAAAGTAAATTGGATATAATGTGTGATACTTTAATGAAGTTGTCACCTTATTTAGAACGTGATAGACAAGGAGGCGATTTGAATGCCTTGGATGAAATGATATTTTATAAAAGCACTGAGGCATCTATTTTAAAGATGCACAATAAAATAATCTCTTTAGAAATATCAAATAAAGACATGAGGATATCAATGAACGAAATGAAAGAAAGTGTAAATAAGTTATTAGCACTTATGACCGATGGTACTACCGACAGTAAACGAGAAAACCGAAAGACATGGTAGCTGCACTGTGTGACCACCTCTTGGAAAAAATAGTAAATACCTACTAACAGTTTTGTATTTGACCATTAAGGCTTCTTTAAATCATAAAACAATCGCTTTAAAGGAGCACTTGTCGTTAACTTTGAAATATATATATTTAGTACCAATTCTCTAAACTCACCATATCATTCTTTGGGTACATAAGAAATGTAATTATCTTAAGAATTCGTTACGGACTCAAAGTGTCATTGACATGACGTACAAGGAAGGATCCAAGTACCTAAGGTACAAAATCGTGTCATAGCTAAAAACACTGGACGAAGCTGACATCAGTCTATTTCAGCTTAGTTTATCAGCTAATAAACTAATGATGCATAATAAATAATAATGCAGATGATGATGATAAAGATGATAATGATGATGATGATGATGATGATACTTATGACAATAACTCCGATGACACGGATGAGACTAGAGTACCTGAGCTCGCTCCAGTCCCCGTGGCGCCGATACAGTTGCGCCTGGAGAGCATGAGCAACAGCAAACGCGTAACACGCACCGCATTTAAGCTGTTGCTCACGCGCAGGCTTGAAACCCGCAGCTCGCCAGTCCACCTGGAAGGAGAAGGTATATTGAGATTCGTAAACACTTACCTCTAGATCAACCTATCGAATGCCAGCTTTGCGTAGCGTCGAAGGCTCGGAGCGCGAGTTTAAGATTCAAAAGCCTACAGAAGACTTCACCTACTCTAAGTATCCTTAGTTAAACCACATTGCACAGGCGCGCAATGCCGTCAACTAAAGACCAAAGCCTGGACAAACCTACCCAGGGAACATTTCTTGCAATAAAGTAAGTTAAAAGCGGGCTACGTATATTATCACTCTTCCTTCCTCTTCCCACGTTAAATTTTCTTTTTTTACGGTTTTTTCTGTCGAATTACTACTATTTTTGAAAGAACCCTTTTTAGGGTTCCGTAGTCAACTAGGAACCCTTATAGTTTCGCCATGTCCGTCTGTCCGTCCGTCCGTCCGTCCGTCCGCGGCTTAGCTCCGTGATCATTCGTACTAGAAAGCTGAAATTTGGTATGAGTATGTATGTATGTATGTTTAAAGCCGACAGAACGGTAAAAAAAAAAAAATATATTTTTTCGGGTACCTCTCGAGCACCTAAAGTGGGGGTGATTTTTTCTTTCTTTTCAACACTAGTGTGTGTGGTGTCGTTGAATAGGTCTTGTAAAAATAATAGGGGTCTCCTAACATTATTTTTTGATAAAGTCAGCAGTTTTGTAAATATTCGCTCCGAAAACAAAAAATAGTGTCCCCCCCTCTAACTTTTCAACCACCGGTCAAAAAAAATCGGAAAAATTCATGTAAATGAGGCCTTATAAGTACTTTCAATGAAAACTATATTGAACAAAATCGGTCGAGCCGTTTTTGAGTTATCGCCAAATTTCATATTTTTTTCTTTTAAAGGACGTAAGTTGACTTCCAGAAGGTAATAAGTGATTACAGTTTCTAGGGCGTTTACTACCTTTTTATAGCGCTTAAAATCTTTCTTAACTTAAAACTCGGGCTTAAAACAGCAGTTTATTGTGAAGGATGAGCAACTACGGAACCCTACACTGAGCGTGGCCCGACATGCTCTTGGCCGGTTTTTTTCTCATGGTGCCGGTTTTAGGCTGATTGATGCTAAGTATAGCCAATATCGTATAAAACGTACATCTTTTCAATGACCGCAGCTCAAACAATGGTACTTATGGTTGGGCTGCAGAGACGTAGAACTGAGGATTCTTTTATCGATTAGAGCTGAGTCGTTCGCGAGTGAGTAATTCAAATACGTAGGCTAGCCAAACGTAGAACACTACATTTGGCTAGCCTAATCCATAGTATAGTCTTTAATCAAAAGCCAAAATACCTATACGATAAGATTCGGTGGATAAAGGATCTGCACGAAAGAAATACCCGCAGTAAATTGCAAAATAAAATGACTGTTCCGCTGCATAAAACTGCAGGCTTCAGGGGTAGTTTCAAATTTTCGGCTTCGAAGATTTGGAACGACCTCCCACCCCCATTGCGATCCAATGTGTCCCGCCCAACATTTAAATGTAAATTGCGTTTATTATTCTTAAAGAAACAATTGGAAACCGAAGATTTGTGTGTCTAATGTAATGCTATGGCCATTTAAGTGCTTAGTTCAAAGTAATATAATGTAAATGTATTAATTAAAGTTTATCGAATTATTTAACCAGGTATTCTCTCAATAGTAGTTTTTAATAATAAATCCTCTCGCTTTGGAACATTATTTGTTACATATAATATATATATATATATATTTTATATATTTTAAATTAGCTAATGTCACTTTTAGCATGTACTCATGTACATGCATGTATGTGTGGGTGTGTTGTGTGCACGCACATGCATGCATGTATACCTTGGTCGCACCCGCAAGTATGACAATGTGGTTCAGAGTGAGAAAAGGGACGGCCTGAAAACCAGCGCTGCGCAGACGCCTGTCTGTCGCAGCACATGCTGAGTCCGCTCCTTTTGTCACACAGAATAATTTGGGTGGACAATATAATGACAATGTTTTTATTGTTCAATCTATGTACCTATTTTATTTTTTTGTTGTGGCAATAAATGTCTTTCTTTCTTCTTTCTTTCTTTCAAATTAAGTATCATTCATGTCAGTAACTCACTCACTCACTGAAGGATAAACCAACTCACTACGAGTATATCAGTATATTTTTCGTTCGCAACCACTCACCACTCAACATAAACTGAACTGAAAGCATCATTTTGATGTTCAGAATTTGACATTATAAAGTTATACTTATGGCAATAATTAAGGACGTCAAATAATTTAATTTCTCGATTATTTTGATCTGATTCACATTTTTCCAATAGCTACGTAATTAGTATTAATGTTGTATACGTTCTTAATACTTCTTACGACACATGATGAAAGACATGTACGAAATGAGTATGATGACATGATGGAGCAGTTTGAGTCTATAGAGCCACTGAACGAAATTGAATGAAGGAAAGTAACGAAATGACTGATATATAGGTACGAGTATCGCGAGAGCTAAAGATATGAATCGTTCTCCTTCATTTAAGTGACATCATTTGCGTATTTCTATTATCGATTGATATACCTGTCTAGAATCATAAAATACATATACGAAAACAGCACTAGCAGAGTACAACTCGACAGTATGGGCCCAGAAATTGCCATAAATAGAGGGGTCAGGCAGGGAGACCCATTGTCACCAAAATTATTCTTAGCCGTGCTGGAGTCGGTATTGAGCAATGTTGACTGGAACAACATGGGAATTAACATTAATGGAAAATATCTTAGCCATCTAAGGTTCGCGGACGACATTGTTTTAGTATCAGAACACAGCTAGTTCCAAGATCGGCTTAAAAATGAATTTCCAGAAAACAAAACTTATGACAAACAATACCCAAAAAACCATAACAGTCAACAACACGCCTCTCGAGTTCGTGGACAGCTACATCTACCTTGGTAAACAAATATCATTTCATCACCAGAATAATGAGCAAGAAGTCGACAGAAGAATAAAGATCGCTTGGAACAAGTATTGGTCGCTGAAAGAAATACTAAAGAGCAAACTAAACATGAAACTAAAAAAGAAAGTGATGGACTCATGCATCCTGCCGTCACTAACATATGCTAGCCAAACGTGGGTGTTCACAAATAAGGTAAAAAATAAGATAAATACATGCCAGAGAGCTATGGAGAGAAGCCTGACAAACATAAGAAAAATTCAAAAAATACCTCACATAAATATAAGAGCTATAACGAAGATAATCGACGCCTTAAAGCACGCAAAGCTACTTAAATGGAGATGGGCAGGACACGTCGCCAGAATGTCAGACACACGCTGGGCCGCCCGAGCCACGACGTGGCCTGGGCCCACTGGAGGGAAACGGAGTAGAGGAAGACCAAGAAGTCGCTGGTCGGATGACATAAAAAGAGTAGCTGGCCCAAGCTGGGCTATAACAGCAAGAAATAGAAAAAAGTGGAAGTCCTTGGAGGAGGCCTTCACCTGATAAGGGGTTCTTGTCCGCTATAAATTAAAAAATATTAGTTATGTTATACTGCAGAAATTAAAAATGCTATTCAATGCAAATTATAAATGTATATTTTTTAATGAATCATTAATTAACAAAATACTATAAGAAGAAAATGTGATATTTAAACATAACAACTAAGTATAGCTTAAGTGACATGTAATGCATCTTTGGACTCGAAATAAAATGCTTTTTTATTTGTATTTTATTTTTTTAATTATTTATACCTGTCTAGGCGCTTTCTTGTGGGTATGTTTGTGGTAGTCTCGTCTGAACAAATCATGAGCTGGATCGAAGAGGGGCGGGGTTGTCTTCAGTTTCAGAATCTTCGTCAAGTAGTCCATTGGAGCCTGGAATTTAGATTTAATTTAATAATTAAATTACTAGCGATAACATGTTTTCAATTAAGTGTAGGTAAAGCAATACTTCTTAAAGCTCTATAGTCTTCAGGAAGCTGTCAGGTATTCTGATCAAAAGTTCGGCAAACATGGAGGGCGCACTGCAGAATCGTACAGCTTGTGCTTGAACAGGACATATCACTGCTTCTTTTCCCATACTATCAGCTTACGTTAAGTTTACACCTCGTAACTATGGTGTCACATACAAATGTGGTTCAAACTTAACGTAACCGGGTTATATACATTGAGGTTTCGTTTTCGTCTGTTTCCTCCTCGAAAACATAACCAATCTTAAACTTAACGGTGTCGGACCGGTATTAGGCGCCCGTTTACTCTCACGTGAAAATAGTCAGGAACAGCCCGACAATCCCGACATGTTTCGAACACATATGGAGCTCTTCATCAGGGACAGCTATCCGTGCTGCCACGCGAAACGTACGTGGGCCGCGAGTCGCGTAGCAGTACGTATAGTCCCTGATGAAGAGCTCCATATGTGTTCGAAACATGTCGGACCATTCTAATATTGTCATAGTATACTTACAAAGTCTCCAAAATGGTTGAGATGAAGAGAGTAAGTATGTTCTCCGGCTAGATATCCTTGATTGTGTTTCGCGACCCGACGCAAGTTTTGGCGCCATTTCTCGAGTGCTGTCAACTCGTGGCTTTGGGACTCGAATTCTTTCCCATACACTGCCTGGAAAGAAAAGTTTATCTCATCATCATATCAGCCGATAGACGTCCACTGCTGAACGAAGGCCTCCCCCAAACTTATCCACAACGCTCGGTCATGCGCTGCCCTCATCCAATTTCTGCCCGCGAACCTAACCAGGCCATCGGTCCACCTTATTAAGGTCCTTCCCATGTTGCGTCTTCCGGTCCGCGGATGCCACTCAAGATTTTTTCTGCCCGTTGGGGCCATCGGTTCGACGAGCAATGTGCCCCGCCGACTGTTACTTAAGTTTGGCAGTTAGTTAAGTAAAGTAGAGACACTATTATTCCCGACTGTACTTTCTTACACAAACGTTAAAGGCTCGTTTATGAGCTCAAACACAATGGTTTATCTTGTTGTGTAAAGGATTTCCTTTCGTCTCCATCCGTAAATCCGCCTGAGTAGTCCGACTAAGATTTTCTGAGCTGTGACCAATTATTGGTCCCCTAAGCTCTAGAATGAGGACTTTATCAAATGAATTTTTCAATTACAAAAATTGGGAAAGTTTCGAAGCTGTAAAAATGTGGTAGTGTACTAATAAATTTTTTCTCATTTAAGTATTTGGTAATATCGATAAAAAGCCTGGTTAAAAAATTTAATGTTGTCAATTAGAAGTTGGTTAAAAACTTCTAAGATTTGATTACATTATTAGGTACAGAACATAAGTTATATGTGAAGTTATTAAATAAAAGCGTGTTAATATAAAAATATATATATAAGTTCACTTCGTCATTGTATTTCTCTAGTAAGTTTTAGCTATTTATTAAAACTAGGCAATATTTTTTGTAAAAATTGCTTCTGAAGAGACCCGGCCAAGGTGTATATACCTTTATAGGGTTGCCATCTCTAAAACCTGGCTACCAAAACAAGAAACGTGAAACTCCCGAATTTCGGAGCTCAGAACCCGGACAGACATGTCTATATATTTTTTGTACTTACTGAGTAAAATTAAAAAAAAACAGCCTTCATACAAGGGAGGAAGGAAGGAAAGTCTTTCATTATTTTAAAATTTTCTTCGGCTGGAGACGGATTGGTAGTTTCATGGAGATATAAGTCGCCGACCTCAAAAGTGTTCCCGTATCACGATCGACCTAACTTACGTCTGTCTAAAATGCTAAGTCCGGACTTCAAATAAAACCCCGCCCGGACGCCCTCTAAATTAGGATAAATCCGGGGAAGCCCGGACTGGCAACCCCATAAAATTTATAATCTATATAATATAAAATAAGTGTTGACATTGCTGGAGCTGGCATGTTCATCCAAATGATCTAAGCTCAGCTCCTTAATAGTAAGATAAAAAAAAAGTGTTGACATACCTTGTATTCATGCCAATGTGAGTCAGGAACCTCATGATGCGTCAATAGACCATCGACAATATGCTTATGAATATAACTAGAACTTGTATCACCATCACTACAATCACTGACATTATACGATTTCAAATACTCCGCAAAACCGTCCGTTCGATGGAAGAAATCCAACGCTTTCTTTAGAAACGAATCTGTATGGCAATCCACGCATTTCTTGTGTCTATTATTGAGTATGTATTTTATCTTACTGACAGTTTCGTTTATGTGTAACTCTGATTGGATTAAAGATAAATGCAATAAGATTATTAGTAAACTATACATGGTTGAGACAGTGCAGAAACTGGCAATTTGTAACGTTTTATAATATTATTAATTAATTATATAGGTAGTGACTGATTTTATACTGTAAGCAAAATATGCAAGATCCGTATTTGTTTGTATTGGTTGAGCTTCAGCGTAATGGTTGGAGTAAGTAGAAATTTGATCATTGTTAATGCAGCAAAAATTAGTCACGGGTAGTATTCGGTTATTGAAAAATGTGCTTAGTACAGATAAAATGTATTTATATAACAGGAGTACATGAGTTTTGGTCTGTGTGAAGAGGGTTTATAAGTTACTTACTAACCTTTGAAGCAACAACAGCCAAAGAACGTACGCGTCGATTTGACAATCTCCTCTACTTTGAAGTATTTATTTCATTTCCCTAATAAATAAATAAATAAATATCAGACAACCTCACACAAATCGATCTAGTCCCACAGTAAGACACTAGACGATGATAAACATACTTATACTGTACTCGTATATTATTTGTATTTAAGTATGTATTTATCTAATACATACTTATACTTAAATACAAATAACATCCATGACCCAGGCACAAATATTCGAGTTCATCACACAAATATTAGCCCTTGTCGGGATCGAACCCAGAACCGTCGGCTCAGTAGGCAGCTGTTTAACCACTGCGCAAAATAATCCAAATTCTTAGCATCCGGCTAACGCTAGCGGTTCTTCTGAACCGGCGAGCTACATCCTCGACCCCGTAGTCACTTTCCATCAGGTGATACTGAGGTCAATCGCCGGTCAGTCTGTGAATAAAATAAAATAAAAAAATCTTATTAGCTTTTTGCATCAATTCCGTAAACTCATCTGAATTAACAATATATTTTTTTTTTAACAAGGGTTTTTTTGATATTGTAAAAATTACCAGATTTTTACATTTACGAAAATATTCGAATTTGTGATTAAAAAATCCAGTTCGTCATTCTAAAAGAGCGTAGCGTAGGCGACCAGTAATTGGTCACAGCGCAAACAATCATACAGTCGGACTATTACTAAGGCGTATTTAGTAAGGAAATTGTATCACTGTTCTTTTGGTGTGTTGTCAGTGTCTAATTTCCACAAGACGACGTCAGAGGGCCGATTCTTAGATGACGCTGCTTTCACATTTTTTTATATTTTAAAAACTAGTCGGTATAATCAAATAAGAAAAATAAACCATAAACAATGCAAAGATCGAAACACAAAGCATAAGGAAAAATTTGAAAGGTTGCCTGGGCGTTAGGGTGGTGGAAAGGTTAACGAACACTCCATGTCGGTGAAGACGGGAGTGTATTCCAAAAATGATCGGTTGAAATGATGATGAATTATTAACCGAAGAAGCAAAGTATTCGAATTAGCTTATAGTTTCTACGACAAACAAACGATATCGCGTTGTACGAATCGCGTCCGACGGGTCAACGCCATCTAGCGACGGCGCAGAGGTACCGGGTTCGATTCCCAGTCTCCTCTTCTACCAGGTTACGCATTTCAATTATTCTTTGAGCTTTGATCTTTGTATCAATAGTTTAATATTAAAATTGAGGTGTGTAACCCACATAAAAAAAAAATGTGCAAGTGCGAGTCCGACTTGCGCATGAAGGGTTCCGTACCATAATCTAATAACAAGTTTGTTGTATGGGATCACCCCTTAAATTTTTATTTGTTTTTAGTATTTGTTGTTATAGCGGCAATAGAAATACATCATCTGTGAAAATTTCAACTGTCTAGCTATCACCGTTCTTGAGATACAGCCTGATGGTGACAGACGGACGGACGGACGGACGGACGGACGGACGGCGAAGTCTCAGTAATAGGTTCCGGAACCCTAATTAGATGTTTCATACATTTATAAGAATAATAACTTTGGGTGCTGCGATAATAAATTAACTAAATTAGTTTAAACTAAACACTATTTGAATATTTGCAATGTTGTCAATTATACCCAGACGAGCCGGTGCAACGAAAATACTAATGATATTCATATTATTATGTATCGATTGGATATAGAATAGAAATAGATTGTTGGATATTAATATCCATCCAAATGGATGCTAAATTAGCTAAGAGGAGCCGACGATATAGGGGCGGCGGACACAGCTCGAGGAAAACGCCAGTATACCCTAATGAGTTTCAGTATAAAATTATAATATTTTGACATTACTTAAGGCTGTCCAAAAATGCTTTTTTTGTTATTATTGAATTTTTCATTAATAACTTTTCTTTCAAAAACTACTCAAAATTGACAAAGTTTATTGAATGAATGAATGAATAATATTTATTTCAGATTAAAATTTTCAATCCATATTTTTGTCAGTAGGTGCACAGGTTACATAAACAATTTTATCCAAAAGTATTAAAACTACAAAGCCAACCTATAGCAATATTTTAATAATTGACTAAAACAATGAACAGTTTTGAACGTATAAGGAGCCTTAAAGTCTGAACACAGCACACACACATTACATATTTTACCTCTCAGCTCTGGATAGCTCCCTCGGGGCCGCTTCGTAAGCCTAATTTTCATCACACTTGCTCGTGAACAAGGGTTTACATGCTAGAAAGCCGGGCGGTAAGTCGTATATTACGCCCTAGGGCGGTAAGTAATTTCGGTATCGACTAGTATCTATTACTTTTGTTCTAATAGACACTCGTTTGTAATTCCTCGTTTACCACCCTTGTTACGTAATGTACTATTACGCCGTAATAAGTAAGAAAAAGTTATCTATGAAAATACATAAACCTTGAGGTTTGCCGGTGAGGGGTGTTATCTACGTTCAAAGAAGGTACCTTTCCAGAACCTCTAAAGATATCGTTGGTTAAACCTATCTATAAAAAGGGCAGTAGGGATAACTTGGAAAATTATCGACCGATATCGTTCATACCTGTGGTTTCTAAAATATTTGAACGAGCTTTCCAAGCTCGATTGAATTCTTTCCTTAATAAACATAAAATAATAAAGAAGGAGCAATTTGGCTTCCAGAAAGGTAAATCAACCTCTCTAGCTACGTTCTCTTTAACTAACAGTATCCTTAAATGCACGGACAAAAGCAAGCCAGTTACGGCGGTGTTCTTTGATATGAGCAAAGCTTTCGACTTTGTAGCCCATCATATACTGTTAGCAAAATGCGAACAATATGGTTTGAGAGGTTTGGTAAATGACTGGCTTAAAAGCTACCTAAAATCAAGGACGCAAATTGTTGTACTTAACAAAATCGATTCTAACAAAACGATAAACTCTTATAGGTCCTCCACAAAATCAATCATAGCTGGCGTGCCACAGGGGAGTATCTTGGGGCCCCTATTATTTTTATTGTATGTCAATGATCTTCCAGATGTAACAGAATCGGATTGCACACTATTCGCAGATGATTTATCTGTTGTGATCCCATGTAAAAACGTTATGACATATAATAATGATATTAATGACACAATTTCTAAAATAATCAATTGGTTACATAAAAACAGACTACATGTTAATTTAAATAAAACGACATTTATACAATTTATTACCAAAAATGGCAAAAAATGTCCGTTAAATTTGACTTCTGAAGGGCAGTCTATAAAAGAATGTAAACAAACAACGTTTCTTGGGATTACAATAGACGACCAATGCTCTTGGGCTGAACATATTAATAAAATTTGCGGAAAAGTTAATGCATTTGCTTATGCCCTCTGGCGTCTAACAAAAGTAAGCACAAAAAGTGTTGCCATCAAGGCTTATCATGGTTATGTCTGCTCTTTATTTAGGTACGGCATTCTCCTGTGGGGCAACTCCTCCCATGCTCAGAGAGCATTAGTAGCACAAAAACAGTGTATTAGGGCTATTTGTAATGTGCCTGTTGAGACATCATGTAGACCATTGTTTAAAGAACTTGGATTACTCACTGTGCCCTGTCTGTACATTTACGAAATTTGTTTGTTTGTAAAGACTCACCCGCACTTGTTTAAAACTGTCAAGGACACATGCAACTTTAATACAAGGTTTCCTGACAAATTAGTTATGCCGGAAAAAAAAACTCAGCTATATAGTCATAATTCCTATTGTATGTCAATTAGTATATATAATAGACTACACAAAAATGTCAAAGAACTGCCACTAAGCAGGTTTAAAAATGCACTAAAAAAGTGGTTAATACAGGAGTGTTTTTATTCTGTTCAGGAGTACTTTAGCTATTATAGTGAAAAATAATTCTACGTCTCTTTGTGCAATAAACGTTTTCGTTGGACAGTTATAGGCTGATTGGCATGTTGCATTCGAAGAGCTACTGTTGTTCAGTTACTTGCCGTTGATTTTGGTATTTTGTTATTGTTCTAACATTTAAAGTTGTAACAATGTTAATTTTGAATTTGTTGATGCATGCCAGATACTGGTAAATTGTGTGAAACTTCTAAATGTATACCACCTATTGTACCACATTTTATGCACAAACAAAGATATTCTATTCTATTCTATTCTACGCCATAGACTTCCACCGCTGAACATAGGCCTTTCCGTAGCTCGCCACAACATGTGATCCCGTGCAGACCGCATTCATTGACTCCCCGCTACTCTCACGAGGTCATCCGTCCATCTAGTCGGGGGCCGTCCAGCGCTGCTCTAAGGTGAGGTAATAAGTACAGAAGCCCTTCACTGAATATGTCCGGACATACTTTTTGCCCTTGGCTGGATTTGAACTGTCTTTTGATGGAACGGAAAAGTCAGCGTTTGTTCAACCCTATGTCTGCCGCAGCCACAAACGGACTATTTATATCCTTCAATATCGACAACGTTAATCAAAGCCTAAATCTACTTTTGAAACAAATTTATCGCTCCAACGCTTCAGAATTGTCATAAATCCAGCCTGTCATTCGAGACTGGATTATATTGACAGGATTGACATATTCGCAGATTAATTGGCCACGGTTCTAATATTGACAGTTTTATTGACGGTCATGGATTTAGACGCAGACGGATGCAGGATAATTTTATCCTGATATGACATTTCGCTTCGCTTCAAAACAAATACAGACGACAATTTACTTAGAATGGGGATTGATGGACGCAGAACGTTAGATCAAACGTGGCCTAGGGTACATCTATACTATTATCTTAGAATAAATACACCTAGAACGAGAGTCTTAAATACGCTTTTGGTTTTAAGTGTGCGTGTCTCCGAACCAATTACAGAGACGTGTTGCTTCTGACATTGATATTGTGACCGATGAGCGCATAGACGAAACTTAGCCTAAGACTATTATAAAATTCTGAAATCAGTTTTATATGGAGAGGGTCATTATTTCAGGCTTAATAATGCAATGCATGGTTGGTTGAATATTTTGTGTACCTTACGTTTTAATGGCTGGACGGTTTTAATCTAATTTTGTACATGGATAGCTGGACATGAAAAAAGGTTATAGGACACTTTTTACCCGACTACGTTAAAAAAAGAAGATTACGTCAACGAAAAGTTGCCTGAATCTCGTAGAACAACTAATATTTAGAGTAACTACGTGTCACTCATATTGCTTTAAGTATTAGGTATAATCACAGTAGGGTATAATAATGTAACATCGTATAATATAGTAGGCCAATACTCTGTCCTTCTGAGTTCCATGTAACTGACAATTTTTGTATGCAATTTGGCATAAATCACAAAATAGTCTGGTACTTTTGACGCTGACCGTACAGTTTCATAGATTTTAAAGTAAAATGTTAAAATTTCACTCCAAAGGGCATCGGCGCATACGTCCATCTGCCGGACGGACTGACTCCAGAACAGACAAATCGCATTTACGCCTCCGACCGCTTTCCCAACTGCACACTCAATTAGGTTAGTTGTGTGACCCAAGAACACAGATTTTAGTGGACAATGTCGAAGTATCATAACAAAACAGGGCCTGTGATGGTTGCGTTTATCACAACCACAACACACACACTGACACAGCATCTTTCACTCACACTCGCATTTTGTCAAAACGTGACGCATGCTTTGTCACTTATTTATCGCGTAATAAAGGCCCGCAGAACTTAATCACGTTTAAAAAGGTGTTTATTTAATTAAATCGACGTTTAAGACGTGACGTTACGTGCATAATTTTGGTACAGGGATAGCTGGACGTCGATTTTAAAGAACTGACTAAAATAAAATGTAAAAATCCCAGGCCAATGGGCATCGGCGCACACGTCCATCTGCCGGACGGACTGACTCCAGAACAGACAAATCGCATTTACGCCTCCGACCGCTTTCTCAACTGCACACTCAATTAGGTTAGCTGTTTGACCCGAGTGCACAGATATTAGCGGACAGTGCCCAAGTATTTTATAACAACACAGAGGTATCATCTTAGGTCGTCCCATTCATTTATTGTCAAGTTCTCACTTCGTTCTTAATGACCCTGAATAAGAAAAAGACAAACAACAAATTTGACCAAAGCCTACCGGCTAAAGTGACTTAAGAATGGAGGACGAAAGCAGAGTGAGACGAGTTAAGAACTTGACAAAAAACGAATAGGACGACCCAAGATGATACCAAAACAGCCAACAGGGCCTTTGATGGTTGCGTTTATCACGTGATAAATAAGTGACAAAGCATCTGTCACTCACACTCGCATTTTATCAAAACGTGACGCAGGCTTTGTCACAAGATAAAAGCAACCATCCTAGGCCCGTTTAAAGAAGTGTTCATCTAGTAACGTCGACGTTTCAGTTGTTGTTTCCATGGTCTCGAAGGTGGAACGATGAATTTATACGATGAATGTTTAATAGAGCTTGTTAAGGTTCATCATCATCATCATCATTTCAGCCATAGGACGTCCACTGCTGGACACAGGCCTCCTCAATTGACTAAAATAAAGGTTAAGGTTATTGAGCGGCAACCGCGTATCTATTTGCAAGGCTTGTATTGTAACGAAAGAGACAAGCAATGTTTATCGTGAGACAAAATTCACAAAGAGTGCTAGATTAGTGATAGGACTTATGAAAAAATCTTAACTGTCTACACTGGAACGCTTGCCTTCGATTTGGCTTAGTATTCTTTTCGAGATCGTGGACCGATGGTGATAATTTTTTTTCTATTTTAGATTTTAATCTATAAAAAATCTTAACTGTCTATCACACCATGTAAAATGATTGTGGTTAAGGAACCACCAACGTGTGACTGCAAGGGTAGCCCATTTGGATCCTCTCCGCGCCAAGTGAAGGGGCATTTCTGTTGGTCGCGATTCTCAGCCATCAGGGAACTAAGAAGGAACGCTTCGATGGATTGTCGCTTAAGAATTGCGCCAGAGTCTATGCTCAAATGAAGCCAGGAACAGTTCCTAGCTGCGGAGAAAACTGTTATAAACGAATTAAGATTGTAACTCGCTTTATTCGGACGCAAATCAACCTAATTTTTTGCAGTTAAGTTCTCGAAATTTAGGATTACATGTTACCATGATTTATGTAATGTTTAAAGTGAAATTAATCTCTATTTCTTGTATATTATAAATACAAAGATAGAAACAGTGAAAGAATTTTAGACCCTGATCAGATTTTAAATGACACATTTTCATATAGTACTCGTAACTTTGATTTTGAGTTGCGGGGACTCGCTGGATGCGGGTCGCTGCTATCCGGCCGATGTGGACGTCTATTGAGGAGGCCTGTGTCCAGCAGTGGACGTCCTATGGCTGATATAATGATGATGATGAACCTTCTAATTGTCAACGGCCCGTTGTCAACGACCATGTCTCAGTAGACAGTGAACCCAAGATCAGGGGGGGGTATTCGACCAATTTTAGAGAGACCATCATCTCTCTAAAATCTCTAAGATCTCTCCAACTGTTATCTAATAGAGATTTGACGTTTGGCGATCACTCAAACGTCACTCTCGAATTAGGTCCCAGGGACCATTATATCGCCATTGAGCTGTCATTTAAATGCGATGAGCTTAAAAGTGACATATCTCATCTCAATTTAGGAAATACGAAGGCGATAATGATTGTCAAAAATGTTATTCATGTATATAAAATTTCTGTTTTGGACTAAAAGTAACGGACTAATTTCACGTACTACGCGGTCAATTTAAAGTATGCGCCTGTTATTCATGCCGTCACATACAAAGGAAGCAAAAATTTTGCGCGTCCGAATTGACGAAGTTGCGATGTTCTAGGGATATCGCCACTTGTCAAGTAGGCACACGTCTAGAGTGACGGATGGCGATGAAAAGGAGAGATTTCCATTATATCTCTAAAATTGGTCGAATACTCCCCCTGATTAATTTCAGGAGAATTCTTACTCTTCTTCTCTCTTCTTCTGCACGATGCAGACTTTGTACGGACGCGCGTCGCCAGCCTTATTTACAGCTCCAAGCGTTAGTAATCTTTTCTTTTCTCAGAGATAGCGGGATATCCAAAGAAGGGTATAGGATACTTTTTATCCGACTTCGTTAAAGAAAAATTACGCTGACGAAGTTGCCAGCATCTACTTCTTATTAAAATTATGTGGCCTAAAATCATAAGTACATGAATATTTTAAGTAAACAAGGCAAACGTAAACCATGCAGCAGAAAGTACCTAAGTACCTCAGTTTTTAGGGTTCCGTACCCAAAGGGTAAAAACGGGACCCTATTACTGAGACTTCGCTGTCCGTCCGTCCGTCCGTCCATCCGTCCGTCCGTCCGTCCGTCCGTCCGTCCGTCTGTCACCAGGCTGTATCTCAAGAACAGTGATAGCTAGACACTTGAAATTTTCACAGATGATGTATTTCTATTGCCGCTATCACAACAAATACTAAAAATGAAATAAAATAAATATTTAAGGGGGGCTCCCTTACAACAAACTTGTTATACCTATATATACATATATATAGGTACGGAACCCTTCATGCGCGAGTCGAACTCGCACTTGCCCATTTTTTTACATAGAAATCTACCGTGAGTGTCTGACATACTAAAATACTTAAACGGGTTCGGTTGGCCGCCACCGCGACTGATCGTCTCTCCTGATGATGAATCGCGTACCGATTCGGAACATGTCGAGCGTTATTCGACTTCTACTACGTGAGTAAACCCGTTTAAGTATTTTAATATACCTCAGTTTTGAATTCATTTGAATTCACAAGCGTTTACTGTTATGGTTTTCCCAATAGTCTGAAAGATTTTCCTTGTTTAGGCATATTTATTATGAGTTACAATGTTGCAATTTACTGCTTCAATTATTTTCCTCTTGCATAAGACTTGCACCAGTTGAACCAGTTTCTGCTTTGTTTGGCGTAGTGGTAAAGTAATTGCCTACTGAGCCGACGGTCCTGGGTTCGAATCCCGGCAGTCGAATACTAAAAACAGAATAAAATAAATATTTAAATCGGGCTGCCATACATACATAAACATTGATTTGTTGCGTTAACTTTGCACCTCACTTGTATGCGGTGCCATACACACCAGGTGCAAACTTAACTTAACCCAGCCGGTCCGACTCGAACTTGGCCGGTTCTGATATAAAGACAATGGCCTTGTGCCATTTTTTTTGCCACAGCAAATAATTTTCAAAATGGTCCTGCGCCTGCCTCCGTGACGAGTAACATGAATGGGCAGTGCCAACTGCTTACCAGCACACATGCCTGTTTGTCACTATCACTGTACTTAGATATAAAAACAAAAAGATTTATTATCAGAGCTTACTTCACATGTACTTCAACGGAGTATCCTCAGTTTTTGATTAAAAACAAAACATACAACTACGTCCTTTTGAAAACGTTACCTATTTATTTGTTTCGAGGGAACAACTCAATATCACAATCAATCCTTCGCACTTGGAAGCTCCCCTTTGCATACTTCCTCTTCGCGCTCTTGTCGAAATGGGAGACCACGTTGTAGTGCCTCAGAAGATGCAACAGCCCAGCCATGACCTGCAGCCGAGCATACCTCATGCCGATGCATATCCTGCCTCCTCTTCCGAAAGGCAGGTACGCTACCTCATTAGCCTTCTTATTACCTGGAGAAAACCTCTCTGGATCAAACTTCTCAGGCTCAGGAAAGTATTTAGGATCGAAATGCAAGTCGAAAATCGGGATGATCAGCTTCGTACCTTTAGAGACCCGGATATTACCAACAGGGAGTATAGAATCTTGGATACACTCCCTATTGATAAAGCCTACTGGAGTATGCATCCTGAGCGTCTCATTTAAGATCTGATTCAGGTATTTCATGTTGCAAATGACATCGTATGTGATGTGCTCATGTTTCCCGAAAGTTTCATCGATTTCCTGTTCTAACTTTCTTTGAATTTCTGGTTGTTTTCCCAGTTCCACTAGTGCTCCGAACATGGTGGTAGCTGCTGGCTCAACGCCAGCTACGAAGAAGAAAAATCCTTGAGCGGCGAGGAGTTCATCCGTTGGCTCTAACTCTTGGCCTGTCTCCGGGTCTTTCATTATGCCTGCCTTTTGCAAACTCACGGCAATATCAGCAAAATCATGCCTCTTAATGTTCTCTTTCTCTCGAGCTCTTAATACTTGTTTTACAGCAGCAATGAAGAAAGGTTCCTGTTCTTTAAAAAGCTTCAGACCTAGAGTTTTGCTTAATGATTCACTGATACTACCGATTGCAAACCTGATATTCCTTTTCCAACTGATTTTCACTGCGTCTCTAGCGACCTGCAGGAATGGAGAGTCGAACGTGGACCCTGTACCAATCCCAAACACAGCAGCAGTGATGGCCGCTGAGCAGAACTCATTCATCGTATCATACCCGTTTCCTTTCAATTTCTTCGGATTCTCCTTCAAATGCTCCACGAAGTCTTGCGCGCTCTTCTCCATGATATAATACATATTTTTTAACTTAGCCGAGGTGAAGAGAGGTGTCATTTTCTGCCGCATCAGCTTCCATCTAGGTCCGTCCATGAAAAATACGTTGTCAGCTAAAATGTCGCCTTCGTTTACTTTGAAACCCCTATGGCTGAAGGATTGGAATTCCGTTTGTAGCACATGTTGGATATTTTGCAGATCCATTACATATAACGTCGGCGAGGATAGTGTCCCGATGCCTACAGCTGGTTCATTCGGATATTTCAAGTATAGATGCCTCACAGTTTCAAACATCGCTTTGTCACTGCTGATGAAATCCCAAAGAATCCCAAGTACTTTATTCTTATCGTAGAAGGCCACGCCGCGTTCTCTCCAGTAAGCTTCATTGTATTTTCCCTTAAAATAGATGAAGGTAAGTATGAATACTGCGATCAATAGTACTATCGAATACATTGTAACGTGTTGCCACCGGGCGTCAACTTTGTAACTAACTGCGCGTTATTATTTCAACAAATATATAAAGAGAAAACTTAATTGACTTATGACTCACCTATGCCCTCTTGTGTAGGTATTTGTTTCAACAACATAATACAGGATGACTTCAAATTAGTAATACTAAAACAACTGAAAAGCCAAAAATATCCCGTTTTTGTACAGATTATAGTTGAATCACCTTTTGAAGTCGGTTTGGCACCGAATACCAAATGGTAATCATGAAACCTTTTATGATACTTTTATGCCTACATCAAACTAGATTTAAGCTTGTCTAAAATGTAATTTTGTAGTTCACAGTGCCTTGGTTTATACTGTAATACTGTGTAACTAATTTGAATAAATATATAAATAAATGATTACCGTTTGGTATTTACGAGTATTTTTGTTTTGATAAAGAAGTACCTTCTCCTAATGTAACAAATACTTTTCTGAAAACCACATCAAAATCTGTTCAGCCAAACGCGAGATAATCGCGGACAAACATACATTCATACTTACTGGTCAAACTGAGAACGTCCTTTTTTTTAATTCGGTTAAAAGTTAGTGTGTTGCACATATCATCTCTAATGTAAACCCCTGTACTAAGTCTCCTTCTTTTAAAGAAATCAAAAGAATCTAATACGTTTTAAATTTTCTCAATTTTTTAGGCTTGATACGGTTACCCTACCACTACGATTTAAAACAAAGAGGTTTAAAATACTGATTTTGTAGGGGTTGGCTCGTTGTAGTGCAGCTGCTTACTGAGCTGGCGGTCGTGGGTTCAAATCCCGGCTAGGGCAAATATTTGTGTGATGAACTCGAATATTTGTTCCTGGGTCATGGATGTTATCTATATATGTATTTATATATTATGTATATCGTCGTCTAGTACCCATAGTTAAAGCTGACTCATTTTAAGAATTTACATAATTCAATATGTTATTTAACTGAACCACAATCTAGTATTTTGTATTACCAATTTGAAGTAACCCTGTAGATATACTTAGATATCATATCATATATACTCCTCCACTTATCACTCTAATATAATAATATTGTCGTTTGACAACCAATACTTGGAACAAAACTCGTATCTCTTTATCAATTAACTAACTAGATACGAGGTTTTGAAGAGCAGTGACAGAAATTATAGTGTCTTGAAAGGCGAATGTTTATAAGTGTGTTTATGTGTATGTTTGTTACTTCTTCACGCTCAAACGCCGGGACCAATTGTGATAAATTTTGGTATGAAGGTAGCTGACACCCTGGATTATCATATAGGCTACTTTTTATCCCGTATAAATGTAGTGTACCGTGGAATGAGCGGGTAAAATCGCGGGGCGCAGCTAGTATTTCTCGAATTAATTGGAATGAGCATGTGTAAAATTAAACTCCTAGGGCGATAATTAAAATATCTCAATTAACTGCGAGTTGGGTGAGGATCGGATTGCTCAAAACATTTCTAAGTTCCGAAACTTTGTGCTCTCAATCGCTCTTGTGTGACAGGATTGCTAGTTCCTGCTTATTAATTTAAACTTTAATGCACACTACAAAACATTACAAATGGCGGGCTTAATGCCTTTCGGCATTCTCTAACAGTCAACCACTGGGTTAAACAGAAATATGTAGTTGGTGCAGGATCAAAGTAATTATAACACAAATCAATTACCTACAGATATATTTGAATGTATATATAATTACGATACACTTAAACGAATATTTTAGAATAGAATAGAATAGAATAGAATACTCTTTATTGCACACCTCAAGAAGAAAGAAATACAAATACAGATGACACTTAACATTACAATAGAGGCAAACAATAGGCAAATATTATATAAAGTTTACATGATATACTTACATACATATATTATGTACCCAAAGGAAAATATTATATTGAAATCAGAATGAAAGCCACGTTTTTCAAGCACACCCATATAACTAAATAATAAAAGTTCGTAACACTAAAAGGCGATGTTATTCAGACAATACGGCGTATTAATTACATTAATCGTCTCGTTGCTTGAAAATTATTCTCGACTAGCGACCCGCCCCGGCTTCGCTCGGGTGCATTGCTGATATACTCGTACTATGCATGTATTGCATGTATCATACATATAAACCTTCCTCTTGAATCACTCTATCTATTGAAAAAAGCGCATCAAAATCTCTTTCGTAGTTTTAAAGATATATGTAAGCATAAATAGGGAAAGACAGACAGCAGGAAGCGACTTTGTTTTATATTATGTAGTGAAGCTGTCTCTGTCTAACCGAGCTCGCTCAATTCACAGACGCTAGCGATCCAAACACGGGGGTCAGAGATATAGGTTCAAAGTCAAATGATTTGTTCAGGAATGTAGATCCTAAGTTGTGTTGAAGATTTTGCCAACTTCATGTGGTCGTGTTGGTCTGGATTTCGAGAATTTCTCAGCGTTGGAGATAATTATGGATCTGCGGATGAGATACGATGTTTCTGTGTATAAATGACAGAAAAAAAGCACAGGAATATGTGGAAAAAGGATTAAAGCGATGGTCAAAGATTATCTGCATCCTGATGCTAATTGTAAAAAGAAATACTACTGCTTATTTCTTGTTCTCGTTTAAATTTTTTTGGCCAAAATTCCGCCGCAAACGAAAAATATTAAGGGAAAATCTTACACAAATCGACCTAGTCCCAAACTAAGCAAAGCTTGTACTAGGTACTAGACGAATCGTCGTCTACATAATGTATAAATAACATCCATGACCCAGGAACAAATGTTCGAGTTCATCACACAAATATTTGCCCTGGCCGGGATTCGAACCCGGGACCGTCGGCTCAGAAGGCAAGTGCACTACCATCTGCGCCATTCGCGTCGTCTATCATAAGCACTTCCATTTTTACCAACCTGCATAACATGTCCAATTGTCGCCTGGTGGACTCGGAATTTTTTCCCTAACTATAGTCACTAAACTACCGAATGAATTTAGTCAAATTTTCCACGTTCCAAGCGAGTCGGGAATGTTTTTTGACAGTTTTCCGACAGTTGGTTAAGTGAATTGGAAATGTAAAACTCTTTTTGTGAATGTTTGTCGAGTGTTTTTAAACAGAACGATAAATCGCTAAACCTCTGTATTCACCTATTGACTAATCAAACACGAATAAACAAACACGGGTAAACAAATCTTTTTTTGTTGTTGTTGACATACCACCTGACATTTTATAATGCCGTATGCATATATTATTGCCATATGAAAGCTGTTTTTAAAATTTTGCAGATCCGATTCGCATACCTGCTTTAATAAAATTTCACACTTAAAAAGTGGCAAGCAGAATTTCCTTTGATATTGTACAAAGCACAATTCTATAGCGTATTTTATTTTATTCCGCGCTATTTATCACGCTCGCGTGCGAAATCCCTAGAATTATTAAGACGTTCCTGCTGAAAGTAATGCTTAATTATAGCTGTTGCGAAACTCGTGTTTTTATTGTTTTATGAAATAGGATTTTATTGTGTGCGCAATTTGGTTAAATATTTAACAAGATGCCGCCCGTGCCCGTCGTCCGCGTAGAAGAAAAAGTCATAAACCTCTTTTTTTGCTATTCTCTATCACGAAGATAGGTAAATACATGTAATCCCATTTTTTTTTCAAATAGTTTGGGTATTTTTTTTACTGTTAATTGTGTATAGGTAATTATTGTGTTATATAAAATTGGGTTGGGTTAAGAGATAAACAATATTTAATATACAACGAGGTTTTTTTATGCTTATTTCGACATTTGCAACTCTTACTTTTGGTAATAGCCCGATACGGGAAGGGTATAATTACACCTTAAACTAAAATAATTCGCATTGTACGTTTTTTTTCTTTTATCAGCAAATTTATATTGAGCACTAATGGGTATGAACATTTTCTAACGGATTTTGAGTATGCGTTAGGTATAAAAAAAGTTTTTGTAAGTGACCTCTGTAAATCTTAGAAAAAAAAAATCAAGTGCATTTCTTCTGCACTAGGGCATCGCATTTTACAGTTTTAACATTTCGTATTGTTGTCTAACAGATTTGTCGAGAGATTATGTCAGCGCGATACGAAACGAATGAAAAAAATATAAATCCCTGAAAAGATTATACAAGTGACTTTTGGCAACGAAAATGTGTTTAGAACTATGAAATGTAATGAAAGTTTTAATTTATAACAGATTTATCAATAGCTTTATTTTATACAAACGATTGAATTTTTAAATCGTTCTCTAGGCCACAAAATTTTACGCAAAATTGTCAAGTCGGCGTAGTGAACTCATTTTCATAAAAGTTATCTATAACATAGAATTCTAACCAATTCACCTACGGGAACAAGCTATATTACTTTATCAGTTGTACGCGACATTTAAATTTGAGCGCGAACGCTTTGCATCAAGTTAAGACTGCGCCGAACGTTAGCGACTGACCCATAGAGCGCGAGGAATGCGTATTTATTTAGATCAACGCGCGGCCGCCATTGTAAAAATGTATGGATAATTAAAATATTTTTTTGATAAATCTGGACCTTTAATACCAAGCAATAATTGAAATATCTGAAAGGACAAATTGTAATGTAAACATTCATCTTTCAGAAAGATAACCTTCTTAACAAAATGAATCGGATCTTGGAAATATAAATTTGACTTTAAGGTTGTTTACAAATACTATCCCATCATCTAAATAAATAGGTTTGAAAAGTTACTTCTATTCACATTGCACCAATACAATCTCGAATTATATTTGGGTAAGTAATTCCACGTCATGTCATTCATGATTTCAAACAAGAGCTTTATTGCCTTAGGTTAAGGCGAGTAAATACGTGAAATGGTGAATACTTAATACATTTTAAGTCCTAAGGCTTGTAATCTAGCCAATGTAAAATTTTGATAAAAATATGTTACTAGCATTTGCTCGCGGCTTCGCCTGAGTTAAAACCTATGTATACACTATCCTACGGGAACGATGTTTTATTTTGTCAGGATAATAAGTAGCCTATTTGTTAAGTTAGGGTATAAACTATCTCTGTTTCAAATTGCATACATATCCGTTCAGCTGTTTTATCGTGAAGAAGAAACAAACATACACACATACGGTCGCTTTCATAATTAATGGGAAATTTTACTCGCAGAATGCTATCACAAAACAGAAATAAAAAATAAAATAAAAGAATTAAGAAAGAAAAAGATTAAAGATAAAAGTTGTTATAATAAGTCACCAATAAACATCGAAAGTGCTATGAAATTTATGTCTCGATTTGGTAACAGTATTACCTGATTTAAAAAATAATTGGAGGAGATAAATAGTACATAACTGCAGAGGCCGGGAAAAGTCAGTTCCTATTTGAGTATGATTTTGAAGAAAGTCCGAGTCCTTAAATTAATACGAATCCACGAACTGTCATTTCCACCGAGACCTGTATAGTGCTTTTCTCCAAATATGCTTGAAAATAATCACCAATCTACATTTTGAATGGTTAAATCAGCAACTTCTAACCGCACGATTTTTTTTAGAAACCATACCCTATTTATCATTCGGAGAAGATCACAAGTCCAAAAGAACTTTTATATTGATTTGGACGGAATCATTTCTGTTTTTTTTTATTTGCCTACGTTTGGTATACTTATTAACTTACTCTAATTACTCAATCGTATGGTATTATTTCCCGGCCACGGCCAACAATGTTATATTATTTCATTAACGTATTAATACGATATCGAAGGATTGCGCGGTCTATTTTTACTACATTAATGGGAAAATTTCCAAGCAAGTCGGAGAAAAGTACGTTTCGATACTGTGACTTTCAAAAAGCTGTACGTTCAACATACAGATATTAAATTTTTATGTTTTTTTATGGTATAAATAGGTAAGGATATTTATTAATCAGCAATATACATGTTTTGTTGAAACTGTTTTACTTACCGATTTTTATTAAAGCTTTTTAATTAAGTTATACGGTCGGTTGATCTCCATTCGTCACTCGTAGGGCTTGCAATATCGGAAAGGTTTTCCAATTTTGAAATAAACTGATATTGGCACTCAATTCCGGAATTCCAGAACTGGTTCCGGAATTGACTTACCATACCAAAGTAAACAAAAAACGAGTTTTAACATTTTTTTTACTATTAAAGGCGGAAATCGATATACTGATTAGACGTTTCTGAGGTCGAGAAATTTAACAAGGCTTTTTGTCTTTATTTAACTTTATTGTATAAAACAAAAGTCAAGTACAAATGTTGAATTTAATGCCAAATGGCATTTTCCACCTTTCAACCATTGGACCAATGCAAAGGTACTTCAAATGGGTGTAGCTGTAGAGTAGAAATTGAATCGTTCTGAGAGTTTTGAAGATACAAGTGAATACAAATTAAGCTAGTTATGCTTAAACAAACTTACCATCCCTAAAATATCTCTTATTACTGTCTAGAAACTACATCAAATAGAGTCGTTTAAATTCCGGAATATTAGACAATATTGAGCTTGCTCAATTTCGGAATTGTAATATCGGAGAAATCATCCGGAATTTCGGTTTTTCGAAATACCGGAATTCCGGAATGCAAATAGGCACTTCAGTCATGCACAACAAGAACGCATGAAGCAGTATGAGTTTTACCATCGAACTATCGTTCCAGGGGCGCGCGGTCAGTGGGGAGAATAACGTTAGTCTCCACCCAAATCGCCTTAAGAAAGCCATACTCGCCTTAAGAAACACATTGATTTTGCATTCAGATTTTCACTCCCCAAAAATGGTATTGGTGAAAATTATTAAAATAGTAGATTGTTTGATAAGGGGCTAAAATTAGCCATGGTCACACGAAGTGATTATTTGGACTTGCGAACAAAGTAAGCGAGGACAAATATAACCTAAGTGTCATAATGGCTTTTAGCCATGTGTTAACATCGCTTTTCACTGCGACTGCGACTGCGATTGCGAGGAAATGAAAAATAATTTAAAAAATTAAATTGTTTTGTCAGATCACAACCCGGCATAATATTTTTGCCAGAGCCCATAAACAATTGAAAGATTACGAAAATGCCTTGGACCTAACGTTATCTTTGTAATTTTTCCAATTTTAACTGGAGTGTATATGAATATGAGTGTAATCATTCTTTTCAAATATATAAACTTATTTTGTCATTTAATACTACAAATATAATATAATACAAAATATTTAAGATTTTCTTACTGTACAAGTCAATAAAAACCTATCTTATGGCCTTTTTTTATGTGGAATGGTAAAATTACCATTTTGATGTATCAATGTAAGCAAAAAACCATAACTATGATGTTTTAATTAATTTACAATAAAACTCATTGGGTTGCGCCATACGTACTTGTTGTGCGAGTGACGAATGGAGATCAACCGACCGTATAACTTGTTTAAAGGCATTTTAAAAATCGACAAGTAAAATAATCAGTTTCAACAAAAAAAAATTATATTGCTGATTACTTAATATCATCACCCATTTATATTATATAATAAAAATATTGAACGTACAGGCCTCGACGGAAATGTCAGTTCGTGGATTCGTATTAATTGAAGGACTCGGACTTCCTCCAAAATCATACTCAAACACGAACTGACTTTTCCCGGCCTCTGCAGTTATGTACTATTATCTCCTCCAGTTTTTTTATCGTTACCAAATCAAGACATACATTTCGTGAGACTTGTAAAAGTAAATAGCACTCGATGCTTTATTAGTGACTATACAATCGTTTTTCTTTTTGTTTGTTTCTTACTTTTTATATTTACTTTTTTAATTTTTTTTTTCGACTTAAATGACGTGAGGGAACCCCTTTCATATGGAGCCTCACGGGAGTTTGCAATCTAAAATACTATTTATAGATTTAAAAGATACAACTATATTGTGATAACAGTATCCGTACTGCGAGTAAAATTTCCCTTTAATATTATAAAAGTGACAGTATGTGTGTATGTTTGTTTATTTTTCACGATAAAACAGCTAAACGGATATGTATGCAATTTGAAGCAGAGATAGTCTATACCCTAACTTAACAAATAGGCTACTTATTATCCTGACAAAATAAAACATCGTTCCCGTAGGATAGTGTATACATAGGTTTTAACGCAGGCGAAGCCGCGAGCAAATGCTAGTAACATATTTTTATCAAAATTTTACATTGGCTAGATTACAAGCCATAGGACTTAAAATGTATTATTCACCATTTCACGTATCTACTCGCCTTAACCTAAGGCAATAAAGCTCTTGTTTGAAATTATGAATGACATGACGTTTGGAATTACTTAGGTACCCGAATATAATTCGAGATTGTATTGGTGCAATGTGAATAGAACTAACTTCTCAAACCTATTTATTTAGATGATGGGATAATATTTGTAAACAACCTTAAAGTCAAATTTATATTTCCAAGAACCGATTCATTTTGTTAATGAAGGTTATCTTTCTGAAAGATGAATGTTTACATTACAATTTGTCCGCATCAGATATTTCAATTATTGCTTGGTATTAAAGGTCCAGATTTATCAAAAAAATATTTTAACTGTCCATACATTTTTACAATGGCGGCCGCGCGCTGATCTAAATAAATACGCATTTCTCGCGCTCTATGGGTCAGTCGCTAACGTTCGGCGCAGTCTTAACTTGATGCAAAGCGTTCGCGCTCAAATTTAAATGTGGCGTATAATTAATAAAGTAATATAACTGGTTCCCGTGGGTGAATTGGTTAGAATTCTATGTTATAGATAACTTTTATGAAAATGAGTTCACTACGCCGACTTGACAATTTTGCGTAAAATTTTGTGGCCTAGAGAACGATTTAAAAATTTAATCGTTTATATAAAATAAAGCTATTGATAAATCTGTTATAAATTAAAACTGTCATTACATTTCATAGTTCTAAACACATTTTCGTTGCCAAAAGTCACTTGTATAATCTTTTCAGGGATTTATATTTTTTTCATTCGTTTCGTATCGCGCTGACATAATCTCTCGACAAATCTGTTAGACAACAATACGAAATGTTAAAACTGTAAAATGCGATGCCCTGGTGCAGAAGAAATGCACTTGAATTTTTTTTTCTAAGATTTACAGAGGTCGCTTACAAAAACTTTTTTTATACCTAACGCACACTCAAAATCCGTTAGAAAATGTTCATACCCATTAGTACTCAATCTACTCTAACTGACTACAAAAAATCACGCACTTGTATTTTATTGAAGTTCAGAACTGTTCCCGTATCGGGCTATAAGTAAAACAAAAAGATTAGTAACAGCCTATTTGTTGTTTTTGTCATTGTCAAACATTCTCACAGACTTTCAAAATGTTTTTATGAAAATGTTTGACTTTTTGTTTACAATCATGCAATAACGGCTGAACGGATTTAAATGAACTTCCGGTAGAGAACATATAATTTTTATCACGAATATAATTCCTTAGCCCTTGAAAAGATTCCGTATTAGGGATAAAATCTTAATGGAATTTCCGTATTTTGTAAGACGACAATAACAAGGGATATAAACGAATTAACGCGATCTTAAAACATGAAAGCCTTAATTACGCAAAGAAACCCGAATTGGTGGAGACTCATTAAAAGTTGGAAAAAGTTTCTTTTGCCATTAAAGGTTACGCCTATGGTATGGGAGCAGATTTTTGATTTGATAAGGAAAAGTTGAAGGAAAGCGAAGCATAAGCTACATAAAACAAATAAAAAAGAAGGTAAACGTCATGTCGTATAGGGAAATCAAGGAGTTGGCTATGGATAGGGATAGATGGAGATAGCTACATATATGATGATGATGCTTATCAGTTTCACTATTTATTATAGTTAAGAATCAGAAATGAAGCCGACGACGTAGGTTTAGCGGGTAACACCGCGACGCGCAGCTAGTAATGAAATCTATATAATCCATTTAAATTGTTGTAATTAAATAAAAGCTTGTAAAAATACCCCAATTACACTTGACCGCTTTGACAACTTTAACGATTGCCCCGCGAAGTTGGAGCCGAAAAACTCGTATTATAATTATGACCACCTGGCTGTTTTGAATTGTTTAATTCTGGGCTCCAGCATAGTTAGTATTACAGAGGTACAGTTGGAATTTTTTAAGCTGTCCATATTTCAGTTGAAAGCTTGTCTTGTTAACATGAAACAAAGCCATTGTTTGACTCCTGGGCAAACGAGAATCTGGACGATAGTTTCGATTCTACACTATTCCACGGGTTTTCAGTGCATGAAATGATTTAGCACAGGGTCGACAGTATGCGTCAATTCATTCAGGCGTCGAAAACCCGAGGGTTTCCCCACCCCCTCTACCCCAGGGTAGAGTACACTCGAATTTAGTGCGTGCCATTTTGACAGAACGTGACGGATGCTTTGTCACTTGTTTATCGCGTGATAAAAGCGACCATCATAGCTCCCATATGCGTTTGATCGTCTTTCCTCCGTTATATGAGGGAGTAACTCACTTTGAGCACTTCAGTACTTACTTTGACATATCACCAAAATATAAATATGGTTATACACGATGATTTTTAATCGGTGATCAGGAGTAGAAAAATATTAATAAAAAAAAATTAAACGTAATACGCGAGGTCCCGCGCAATTATCATCATCACTGTTAAATTAATTAAAAGTTATAACATATTAAAACTAATAACCACTAGATACATGGTCATCCTACATAAATTATTGAAGTACGATACCTACGTCAAGTGTCACTTCGGCGTTTCTTCGTGCTGTTAAATTATTTATTCAACGTATTACGATTACAAATATAATATACAGTTGTCTTAATTGACAACATCGAATTATATTGTCATATCTATAATTTATGTAGATTTTTGCCAGTAATGAAGGTTGTATATGGTTAGGAAGTATATCGATCGTGTGAGAATTGTAAAAGAAATGGATAGCTTAATATGTAACATAATATTTCCGTCATACTATTTGATTCTATAAGTAATGTCATACAAATTTTGAATTTATTCATGCAATCATAAAAAGTTTGTAAATAATAACGACTCCATTTTCCTCTCCGTTCAGATTGCCACCGTATATCCGTACGCTAATAATCAGGAATCAATAAAACCACTGTTTTTCATATGGGCTGTGTATTTCGCAGGACAAAGTGGACATGCCAGCTTATTACGAAACTTTTTAATTGAAAAATATTTTATTTTGTTTGACCGAGTTTTTGGGAGCCAATTAACTACGCTTATTTTTTATTCAGGATTTTTATTCATATTATCAAATAAAGGATAAAAAATTAAATATTACCACATTTATTACATTTTCGAAAATATCCAACTTCGTGATCATTTGAAAAGGTCCTCATTCTAAAACAGCGTAGGCGACCAGTAATTGGCAACAGCTCTATTACTAATGCGGATTTAATATGGAAATTGTACTTAAACGCATTATTTCACGGCCAAAATGGCCGTTTACTTATCTTCCCCTTACAAATATTGGTACCCAATATAAATTACCGTTGGAGAATAAACCGCCCTGTTAAAGTGGGACTGGGCAGGCCACGTATGCCGTATGCACCCTGATAGATGGGCTACTCGAGCCATGAAGTGGGTACCGGATGATGGCCGGCGACGACGTAGCAGGCCGAGACGGAGATGGCGGGACGACCTGGACACGTTTCTAAATAAATGGACGGAAATGACACCAAACAATTTGTGGAAATCGAGGGGAGAGTCCTTTGGGACACAAATACAGGCTCATAAAAATAGGCACATAAATGGCGTCACATCTCTGTACTTAACCATTTGTATGAAGCGTTTCAAGCGTTTTCCTGTGCAGGAATATTGAACTTTAACGGTCATTTCTGACTTTTAAAACAGTTCAAGTGCAGTTAGTTCCATATATAGGTAAATTTGATCCTAATAAAAATAAGTTCAACTGACACCCAAAAAACACATCATGCCTATTCGCGGGCACAAGAGGGAAAGTTAGCACTTCACCAGGAGTGGATCGTTTCAACAATAAAGGAAATGTTGAAGGGACTCATTTATGGACGGGCGTATTCTGTTACCGACGTTGGCGTATCTATTTTTTATTGAACTTTGTCCTGGCAACCCGTCATTTCTTTACAGTAGTAAGTAAAAGTAGGGAAAATATTTGTGGGATGAACTCGAATATTTGTGCTTGGGTCATGGTTGTTCTATGTATTTAAGTATAAATTTATCTATATATATCGTCGTCTAGTACCCATAATAACACAAGCGTTCTTGAGCTTAATTTGGGACTACATTGATTTGTGTGAGGTTGTCTGATATGAATAAAAGGATGTCCAGCTAACTCTGTACCAAAATTGGTTAAAATCCGTCCAGCCTATTTTCTAACAGTATAGATGTCTTTTAGTTTTAGTGTCTAGGTATGTTTCACAAATCATCCTTAAAACTGCACTAAAACGCGATCAAAACTTCCTTCAGAATCGTCAACTAGGTCAAGAGTCCTAAAAAACTGCCTACATTTTACGACTACGAGTGGCATTTTTAATAACGCAAGCACGAATTGAAGTCGACGCGTATTTAGGGTTCCGTGGTCAAACCAGGGCGCTAATACAAAATTCAAACAACACAAACTTTATTTTACATGTAGACTACAAGTGCTCTTACACATGTCAGATTCTAAGTTACATAAAAAAAACATTTACAATTTGTTATAAGCAGACCGAAAAGGAGGTGGCGGGACGACTTGAAAGCATTCAGTAACAAGTGGAGGGAGCATGTTGCCAATAGAGACGACTGGCGCAAGAGAGGGGATGCCATTGCCCAGCAGTGGAATACAATTACAAGGCTAGGCAAAGAAAAACTTAACGACTATGAGGAAGGTTTGCGATATTTTCTAACAAAGTTTTCTCTGTTTGCGCTTTTTTTTTGTCATAATTCTATATCGCATTATGAGCTACTTCCAGGAAAGTAGGTTTCCGGCATTAAAAAAGTTATGCGTAAAGATCAATTCAGCGTAAACAAGATTCGGCATAAAATTTATTCGGCGTAAATAAATTATATGCTTATCATATAGACAGACTATTTGAGATAGAATGATGACAGAATCAATAACCTTTTTCGATTACAGTATAAAAGCCTACAGAAGGGTCTCTCTTTTGATCTTCTTAAAAGCCTCCTGTCTACTGCATTTTATTTGTTATTTCTGTATAATGAGATGCAATTCGTGGTAGCACGACCCTTACCACTGGATATGAACGCGCGCTCTTTTGCCGAAAATCAGAAGGCGGCGACAGTCCCTGGTGCCCACCGCCCCTTGCTAAGTTAAAAGCATCTTATTCTTACTTCTTTGTTTCAAAATTTGGCCTATTCGTCTATTATTTCTTTGTGGTATTGACTACGGAACCCTACAGCGAGCACGTCCTTGGCCGTTTTTCATAATGCCTAACTGCACACTCAAGTTTTACACCAGAGATAAAAACACCTCAAGAATTTGACTACGGACGACTTGAGCCGCGGTTAAGGGCTTTATGTCTGTTTTTCATAACCGAAATGACACTTATTTTTGTGAGGCGCCGCGATTTTTTTCGGCATTGCGTAAAACTTAACGTTAGATTGTTTTCTGTTATGAACCTACTTAAAAATGGCATCTATTTAACCAGGCAAAAAAGTCTGGGCGGCCAATGCCAAGTTATTATTTTAGATGCCAAGTGAAATCTATCAGTCTGTCATATTATAACTGCCTGGAAAAAATTAGCCCGTAGATTGAGTTATAATGCTTATCGCTTATTTTTCCTGATTCCTTTTTTCTTATTATAATTAAATTGCTAATAATAGCTAGCCAGATGAGAGTCCTTACTACTTAACAACTACAAAAACCACATTTTCTCCGCTTTTTTGTATTGAAATTTGAACTTTATCATAATGAGGTATTGTTGAATGTAAGTTTTCGTATTTTAGTGAAATAAGACATCATAAAAATAATTACTCAAATTGGTGAAAGAGGGTAATGCATCAATTAAGAATAATGAAATAATGGTAATGAAATAAAGTTTTTTGGTGTTTCTGCGGAGTGTTATTCGAGGAAATTTTTGGGAGACATTTTGCATTGATAATAAAAATATTGGAGTCAGTTTATTCCGAGGGATGTTTAGAATTTGTAACGTTTTTTACGCGTTACCACCGGGTTACTCACCGTTGGCATGAAACTCTCTTTTTTGAAAATACCTCAGGGCGCCTTTTTACTACTGTTGGTGATAAATGATAGATGTTCTTTACGGGAGGAAAGTCTTTAATACAAATATATGTTGTTTTACACTTTTCACGGTATGGCACTGATCACATTTAAATAATGGAGATGACACTGACCTTTTAGTCTTACACTCTTACACAATAATCAGATGATCGCGCTGGTGCCTTCAGGAAGCAGAGCCCAGGGTCCAGTTCGACATCAGATGCAGCTCCATCTATACGGCGTAGTCATTGCCAGGTCCCAAATATTCCCGTAGAAAAGTGTATGCAGCTTAAGACTTGGAAATAGAACCCCTAGAAATAATGAACCCGGTTAACCAAAGTACTTCACACAAGCCAACACGTGTCATGTAGGTACATTTTGAATTCGCGTCTAAAGAATTTACTTACATTTTTGGGTTCTCCTTATTCCTCCATTTAAGTTTTATTTGGTAGCTCGCCTGGCTACATAATTAAAGTATTAATGATCCAGGGACGAAGTTTCGCCATTTATATTAAGTAGTATTCAAAAAATTATAATGGCAGCGTCCTGAACGTCTCGCGTTTGGATCGAAAAGAAAGAGCCGTTGCGCGCGCGCCGGTTCCTAATAATGTGGTTGTTTTTGGAACTAATTATCTAGTATCGCGAACTAACATGACTGTTTAAGGAAACGTTTAATTGTGAGCTTGGTGATTCCGACAAAATCCTATAGATGGCGTTAGTAGTCTCTAATATTACTTGTTTTGATATCAATGAATTTTATTGTTTCCTTAATTAATGTTTATTCATTTAACGTTTAGTACGTTAAATGTTTAAATATATTGACGATATTTATACGTTACACATTCCTCCCTCTTGGGTTAAAAAGTTCTTCGTACCGAAGATACTTTTTGCAAGTACTCTACTGACCTACATATACTTATGACAATATGATTTATAACTGAATTACTAGAATTAAACCTAATTATGTATGTACAGCTAACCCTAACATGCAGTTCGGTAGACAGCGATCATGCGGTTCTATCTACTTATTTGTTTACATCGCTATCCAGCGACGTATTTAACTTACGGCCTAAAATATAATTGATTATTTAAAAAAAAAAAAAAAAACGGTTTAGAGTACCTAACAATATGTACTAAACCTGATACTAAGTTATCGTTAACTTGGTGTACGATAATCTCACGTCTATCTCTATACATTAAGTACAAACCGATGTTCCGCGGTTGAACTATTATTTTTACCTACTTAGGTTGGTTCACGTGAATACTATATTTTAAGATTTAAATAAACGAAGGTTAGTATTCCACGAATCTTGATCGAGTTTTGTTATTGATAAACAAAAACATGTATATTTAAGTATGTTTGTTTATCAACGTAACTAAACATTACGTATCAAATTAATTATCCCATTTAAGTTTAAGATTGGATCCATTAAGTAATTTTAGTATTAAGTCGTTAGTTTATTTAAGTTAAGGTCATCATATAACAACAATGTATATCCGAGCATTTGTTTACTACGCAAACTGCATCGAGCTAGATGGTTACATAACGTCCTTACGAGTCACATTCTTTCTTATCTCTGTCACAGCTTACTCTGCGTTCAAATAGTCCATATGGAATAAATTTAGAAAAAAAATACACTTTCATACTATTCATCGATCATTCTATAAACCTTTCAAATCACTCGTTAGATGTCATTCTGCTTAAGTATATCTTTTATGTGATGGGTCCCTAAGTTTTTACCATCCATGTTACTTAAAGTATATACTAGTTTTGATAATTTTGCAGTTATAATGCATTTTTGGAATTTCGGGGCTAATTTCGAAGTGAAATTCTTTGATGCATTCGAAAGATAGTGAGTACGTAAATAAACAATTTGTCCGACCCTATATTCGACATCTCGTTTTCTTAAGTTATATTGTTTCGCATTTTTAACATGGGCATCATTTATATGCTTATGCACTTTCTTAAACATCAATTCCAATTCGTTCAACTTTTTACTATAACTATCGGGTTCACCTACTGTGACTTCAGATCTAAGTATTGGCTGGTCACAATGTAAGTTGTGTAAATTCCCGTCGATAATGAACTCTCTGCCGTGTACAAGGAAATATGGTGTATGTTTAGTGGTTTCGTTCACTGCTGTGTTAAGTGCGCATTGTAACTTAGTGAAATTTTCATCCCACCTCCGATGATCTGAACCAACATAACATGCTATACCACATACGACGTTTCTAATAGCTCGCTCGGCTTGGTTCACCTGAGGGTGATAACGAGGATTATAGTAAATGTTCGGAACATTATATCGCGTTAATAATTGTCTAAAGTGTGCAGATATAAATTGAGCTCCGTTATCAATGTATATCGATTTACAGACCCCGTGAACTAAAAATACTTTGTCCTCTATATACTTTGCCACAACTACACCTGTTGCACTCCGTATAGGATGCAACATAACGTACTTGCTGAAGTAATCCGTACAGACTATTAAGTAGGTATTTCCATTACGAGAACGGGGGAACGGTCCAAGAAAATCGACACATATTGACATCCAGGGTTTGTTTACTGTTTTTGGATTACCCATTAAGCCTGGTCGTGCCCTATTAACTGGCTTATATGATTTACATGTCTCACATTTACTTACGTATTCTTTGATATCTTTATACATATTCGGCCAAAAGTAATGGAGACTTAAGCGTTTATGTGTTTTATATATACCTAAATGTGCACTTGTAGGATCATCGTGACATTTTTTAAGGATATTAAGTCGTTCGTCCAGAGGTACTACAAGTTTCCACTCGAAATCGCTCGTTAGCTGGTATTTATTTTTTGTATGTCTAAATAATTTACCATCCGTAATTAAGTAATTAGGGTATTTGCGAGGATTCGCTTGACATGTTTCTAACATATGATTATACCAGCTATCGCTCGAGTTCGTTGACCCTATGGCGTTTATTGTGATGCGGCTTAGAGCGTCCGGAATTACGTTAAGTTTGCCTTTGCGGTGTTCGATTCGAAACTGAAACTGACTTAACCTCATGCTCCATCTTGCTAGACGTCCTGATGGATTATCAAGTTTATTAAACCATTATAACGAGGCATGATCAGTAACAATTTTGCATTCTTGTCCCTCAACATACTGTCGAAATTGCTCCAATGCAAATATTACAGCTAATAGTTCGCGCTCTGAAACACTATAGTTAATTTCATTTTTGTTGAGTGAGCGACTACAATAGGCTATAGGATGTTCGATACCATCATATGTTTGAGTTAAGACACCCCCGATTGCGTATGAGGAACCATCTGTATGTATAGCAAAAGGCAAGTCAAAATTAGGACATTTAAGGATTGGTGCGGATACTAAGGCGGTTTTAAGATGGTTAAAAGATTCCTCTGCCTCAGTCGACCATTCAAACGGGAAATTTTTGCTTGTCAATTTATTTAAGGGTTTTGCTATTTTTGAGAAGTTGTTTATATATCGTCTATACCAGCCGGCCATACCTAAAAATCGTTTAACTTCTTTTCCTGTTGTTGGGGTTGGATAGTTCAAAATAATTTCAACTTTGGAAGGATCCATACGAAGTCCGTGTCTATCTACTAAGTAACCTAGGTATTTCAATTCCTTTCTACAAAACATTGACTTTTCCATGTTAATTGTGAGGTTTGCGTCTTTCAGTTTTTGGTAGACTCGGTGTAACAATTGTACATGTTCTTCAAACGTGCTCGCTATGATAATGATGTCGTCTTGAAAGCAAAAAACTTTGTTATCGAATTCGGCACCGAAGAGCTTGTCCATGAGTCTCTGCATTGTTCCACTGGCCGAAACTAAGCCAAAGGACATGACCTTAAATTCATATAGCCCGCGGCGTGGCACAGTGAATGCAGTTTTCTCTGCTGATGATTCATTATCATACGGTATTTGCCAGTATGCAGCCGATAAGTCTATGGATGATAGGTATTTAGCATTTCTGAGCTGATCTAAGATACTACTAATGTACGGTAAAGGATAAGCATCCGGTTTTGATACTGAGTTAAGTTTCCTACAATCAAGACAGAGACGCATGTCCCCATTAGGTTTTTGTACCATAACAACGGGTGAGTTCCACGCGGACTGAGACGGTGCAACTACTCCTAAGCTTAACATTCTATCTAACTCTTTTTCTAAGGCGTGTTGCTTAATGGGAGATAAAGGATAATATCTCTGTTTAATTGGCTTGCTATTACCCGTGTCGATCGTATGGCATGCCAAACTAGTCCTACCTAAACCGACCTTTGCTGTGTTAATTGTATCATATTTCTTTATTAAATTGTCTATAACCTGTTTTTGTTCGGTTGTCAAAGACTCATATTCCTCTAAACCATTATTAGGCGAAACGGAATTAATACACGAATCTAAATCGCAGTATGGATTTCTCATGCTCAAATTTGACTCAAGACTAGAAACTAGGCCATCTCCCAAATTAAATTGTTGCCAAAAATCCACTCCCAGTATAATAGGTGCCGTTATCTTAGGTACAATACGAAAGTTAATGACTCTAATATTGTTATTAAATTCTACTGGTAATGGCATGTAACCTAAACAATGCAACTCTGTGCCGTCGGCCGTCCTAACATGATTCTCCGTATTAAAATAATTAAGCTTAAATCCATGTTCTATAAATTTTAAGTGCGAATCCCTACCCAGGACTGAACAGAAAGCTCCGGAATCAAGGAGTCCGAAAGCCTGTAAGTGTAATATTCTAAGTTTTAAATGTGGTCGAATATCGTTCAAGTTTTTTTTAAACAGGACCTCGTTAACCTGATGGTTAGGTGATATATTACTGTGCCGTTTATTGTTAAGAGGCCCATTTATTCGTTTTTTAGATTAAGACTACATTCACATTCCGTTCGTTTCACACCTTTCATTCCACACTTAAAACATACGATTTCTCTGGATTTACATTGGTTAGTGTAATGGTTAGTTTTATTGCACCTAAAACATTTTTTAATTTGATGTGATGTACTTGGCTCATTTAACGCTGAAACTTCCCTATTTACTGGCCTTTTTGTATCCCGAGAATGTAAATCTGTCGTAATTCTAAAGTTGTGAAAATTCGGTTCATTAAATTGGTCCGCTCGCGAGCGTGCTAGTTCAAGTTGTTTACAATACTGCTTCAAAGTGAGAATAGAATCTATGTTTTGAAGCGCTAAGTTTTTCATATATTCTGGACGAATATTATGCATAAGTATGTCAAGTTGTTCTTTACTAGAAAGAGGAGTCGTTAATCGGGAAAACATACCCTGCATTATTGATAGGTATACAACTATGGTTTCCGTTTTGGATTGAGTCCGTTGCATAATCTCTTGGCGTAATTTGTAGTCTTAAGTCTGGCAAATCAAAGTCTTCACGTAAACAATCTAACAATTGTCTGTACGAATGAAAGTTACTTTTATTATTTCTAAACCAATGTAATGCCGCTTTATCAAGTAAGTCCGAAAAAGCCGAAAGCATGTGGTCTTCGGGAATATTGCGCGCTTGTCGAAGTTCCTCGAGTCGTTCGACAAAAACGCGAACACAAGTAGTTCCGTCGAATTTTAAATTGAGTGAATTTAAGTTTACCGATTTGTCTTTCACTACTATCACTTGGCGTACTTGCTTCTCGGGTAAATGGTGTACTATAGCTACCTCACTATCACTGTCTACCTCACTGTCCTCACTATCTACAATGCTCAAAATTTTAACTAACCGACTACGTAAGTCTGACAGTTCGGGGTTGCTTTGTGTGATTCTAGGTAATCTATCGACGAGATAGTTGGCACGACGTGTTAGCTTGATGAGAAGTTTTTGGTCACTCACCGTACCGGGTCCAGGCAACTCCGATTCCAGCAATACTACTTTAGGCGTGCAGGTCGCGATTTCTGATGCTGCATCTGGTGTCATAACTGGCTCACCCTTCATACTCCCTCTTCGGGTCAATTTAAACACCTGTCTTATCTGCTTCCTCAAGGCATCGACGCTCACCCCAGGTTCTGTGGATATTCCAAGAATATTAAGTTCATACATGATCTCATCTTTATGTAAACAGTCGATATATTTTTGGACAGACATTTTGTCAAGTTTGTTTTTACAAAAGCAAGTTTAAATTACACTGAAATATTTAAGAAACTTTCATAGGTAAGTATACAATTTGTCATTAAATTTTCAAGGGTCAAAGTTCACATATGCAAGAAAGTACAAGTTAATAATCGTTTTTAAGGCTAGAAATATTAAAACATTGTACCGCTGACATATACGTAACAATACATAGTAATACTTTAGTTCTAGAACAATCGTTCTTTGTTCTCGTCACAAGGAAAAAAAGTGGGTAGAAATACCTCAAGATAAATTTTTAAATCACTGTTTTAAGCTATCTTATACTAACACTGTTGATTCTAAGTTAAATTAATTAAGCTAAATCATTTATTACCAACAAGTAGATTAAGGCCCCACGTTGGGCGCCACTTTTGTAACGTTTTTTACGCGTTACCACCGGGTTACTCACCGTTGGCATGAAACTCTCTTTTTTGAAAATACCTCAGGGCGCCTTTTTACTACTGTTGGTGATAAATGATAGATGTTCTTTACGGGAGGAAAGTCTTTAGTCCCGTTTAGTTTTAGTTTTTAGTGGTCCCGATAATTTTCATTTAGGAACATGAGTATGCACAGGTATTCAAAATGGCAAAATGGGAGCCAAGTTCATTATAAAGATGATTATTACTTAGGAACTAGTTTTTCCCGGGCGGCATTGCTTGGGCAGAAGGATGAATTAGTAAGGCCTAAAGGCTGTCAAGTTCTGTTAAGTTGGTAACACTGAAATTAATGTATTTGGTCATATTTATACTAACATTACATGTAAAACATAATTCTCGTTTTTCTTTTCTGCTACAATAAAAACTTTTAGTTAAATTCCAAAAAATACGTACCTAATTAGATAGGTCGGTATAAACCTTGTCCAAATCCCAAAACTTCCTTATGTTGTCCCTTTACACTAATTACAGTATCATCCTTTATCGCAATATTTAGCTCAAGTACCTGTAACATCCGGAAAAAACAAAAATGAGGTCCGCCGGGTCCCTGCGGCCGCGAGTGGCAGCCCTGGACGTCTGATAAATGACCTTCGGAGGGGGTAGGGTTGTGCCACACTGAAAATAGCACGCAATAATGATGTTACTAGTTTTTATTCTCTAAATGCTCAGGAATACATTGCTTTGCCACAGCAAACAGCACTTGCAATTTGTTTAAACGATTAGTTCATTAGAATTTTTACAAAGTCGATTTTTTAGGGTTCCGTAGCCAAAGAGTAAAAACGGGACCATTACTAAGCCTTCGCTGTCTGTCTGTCCATCTGTCACCAGGCTCTATCTCATGAACCGTGATAGCTAGACAGTTGAAATGTTCACAAATGATGTAATTCTATTGCCGCTATAACAACAAATACTAAAAAACAAAATAAAATTAATACTTAAGGGGGCTCCCATTAGGGTGTTGCTTAAAAATTAACTTTCAAAAAGTCATTGTCTCACCCCGCCATTATGTTCTAGTACCCTGATTAACGGATGCTAGTTTTTTTTTTTTCTTAAATCAATTTTAGAGGTCGCTACCGCTTGATAAAGTTTTGGAAAAAACATAATTTAGGTGTCAATATGACAAGATTGGCAGTCACTATTTTATATTTATTTTACTTCTATAACGTTTGTCGATTGCTTGGGAATCCCCCTTGATCGATACATACCCCTCGCCCCCCGGCAGGCCGCGTTAAGATAAGCAATCGGTCGAGTTTAGAGTGCACTGCACCCTAATGCGAAAAAATCTACTTTAGTGTCATAAAAATTGAAATTTTAATTTTCTTTTACTTAATTATCATAATTTTAATTAATTTTAATAAGAATGTATGTAAATTATATTAGTTTATTTGAACATGTTTGTATTGTTTTTCCAAAACTTTGACAGCTGATAGCGACCTCTAAAATTGGTTTAAAAAAAAAGCAAAAAAACTAGCATCCGTTAATAGGGGTCGTAGAACAAAATGGGGGGGTGAGACTTTAAGATTTCAGTTTTTTTCCTTTTTTCGCCATATAAGCAACACCCTAGCTCCCATACAACAACCGTGATCGGTTGCGTTAACTTTGCACCTCATTTGTATCCGTCGCCATACAAACCAGGTGTAAACTTAAAATCCTGCCAGTTAAGGGCCTTATCACACTTGCGATTTGCGAGCGAGTTTTCTATACTAATAAGCGTCCCGGCGAACTCGCTGCGTGATCGCCTTCATACAACATTTATAAGGCCCAAAGATGGTATAAGTATTTGTACGACGCCCTCGGTGCGCGAGTCAGACTCGCACTTGTTTCATTTACTTAAATATTGTTTATTTGAAAGGTTTCGCATTTAATTTTTTGTTCGTGCTTTGATCTTTGTATCAATGGTAAAATATCAGTATATTAAGCCGAAAGGCGCTATGTCTGAGATACGCCTTTTTGTTTTTTAAGGGTTCCGTACCCAAAGGGTAAAAACGGGACCCTATTACTGAGACTTCGCTGTCCGTCCGTCCGTCAGTCACCAGGCTGTATCTCAAGAACGGTGATAGCTAGACAGTTGAAATTTTCGCAGATAATGTATTTCTATTGCCGCTATAACAAGAAGTACTAAAAATAAAATAAAATAAATATTTAAGGGGGGCTCCCATACAACAAACTTGTTATAGATTATGGTACGGAACCCTTCATGCGCGAGTCGGACTCGCACTTGCCCAATTTTTTATACCATTCAATAGTTATGACAATTCCGCATCTCATGATATAAGCCAAATAGTGCTATCTGACTTAAAACTGTTAAATAAACCACTATAAAGTTTTTTCATATCTCAAATTTGTATTTAATTATTATGAGACTTCGCGGCATATCGTTACTTTGAAAGAAACCAAAAAGCCTTATATATGATATGACATAGGCTAGAATCGCTTAAAAATACTTGAAAACTAGTCCATTCAATTTCTAAGGCAATAAGCGGTAAGGTAAGATTTTCTCAAAACATACTCAGATTGAAATAGCCCTTTTCGGCTTAGCAGGGCAGTATAGTTGTACATATTATAGCATCGCACTATGCTCTGTCTTTATCACGGGGTGTTTCCACCTGACGTGCCGCTGTCACCGCGAGGTGAGCGTTACACGAGGAAATTATCCCGCTCGTATATTTGTGCACTTCTGTGTTGCCGGACCACATTCTCACTAATATCTTTGGAAGAAGGATAGTAATAGTGGCGCTACAAACAGCTTCCATATGGCAATGATGTGCATACGTAATATATTCGCAGTCTTCTTCTTTGCGGTACACTCTTCCCAGAGTGGTCGACTGGTCGTGGCCGTCACGTCGTTGATTTAGTGGCCTGCTTTACAATGCGACGCCATTCTTCTCGTACTGCTGCCCTCCTGGTACATTCGTGTAGAGGATCGTTGACGGCGGTTTTTACTTGATCCGTCCACCTCATCGGTGATCTTCCATCTTGATATTCGCATTATTAAACGTCAATAGTTATTAGTCAGAAAGGATTTGTCACTAACCAAATACAAAACATTGTTTATCGGAATGCTGCTCAATCCTTCGTTCTACTTGCGAAAGAAGAACTGAATACTATTGAAAATCTTTGACTTTTGTCTCTATGGATAGTTTTGGCTTTATGGATGCAAAAAATATTTGTTATTTGCTGAATATTTTTATAGTCCTTTTCTCGTCTTATAGTTCTTTTTGTTTACATCAGTGACCAAATTCTTAGAACTTGAAAGAGCCCAAAGATCCCTCCTAAAGGTTATGCATATTAAAACATATATTAGATGTCCCACCCTAGAATTATATAGAATATCAGTTGTTCTATCAGTTGGAAAACTCTTCTTCTTCCGTTCTTCTAACACAACGTTTGCAAGTAGGTAATCTGTAATTAGATCTGCAAGATTATATAACTTAATAAATAATAAAATTAATATCTAGCCCTTATCACATTATGAATGCAAACACTCGTTAAACAACTGGCTGAAACATAAAACTTACCACGACATAGAAAACTTGCAAATTATAAAATTAATTGCACAATATTTTTAAAATAAAATACATATAATAAACATATCCACAAGCAATACAATAATTAATATACAAACTCACATACAATATTGATAAGTAATTTAAGGTCTGCGACTCATGGTAGTTTCTAAAAAGTGTAAAATATTTTCCGGACAGCCAAAAAATGTGACTTGCCAACTAATTAATTGGCATCTAATTAACTTGGCAGTTAAAATGACAATCTGGCATCAATGCCCATGCCAATTTATTAGTTTAGCTGCCAATTTATTATTTTTGTAGTTTATGTTTTTTTTATTACTTACATATTAGACGGCTCTAATCTTGATTGACAAAAAAATTAAAAAATTGAATGAAACCCAAAAAATATCCCTTAGGACAATCTTACACAAATCGAGTCCCAAATGCTTGTACTATAAGTAGGTACTAGACGACGATAGGTATGCATAATACATAAATGCATAATATTATATGTATAACATCCATTACCTACCCAGGAACAAATATTCGAGTTCATCACTCAAATATTTGTCCTTGCCGGGATTTCGAACCCAGGACCGTCGGCTCAGTAGCTTCACTACAAACTGCGCCAACAGAGTCGTTAAAATGTTCGTGAGAAATCGATTTTAAAATAGTTTGATTCCGTGGTTTTTTCGTCGTGTGATTGATCGAGGAGGACGCCCCGTGAATCGGCAGTTTTTGATAAATGCGGTCGCCTCTTGGTTTGGTGAGCGGCTGCTACGATCTATTATAGAGGGTAGAGGCAAGGAAGGAGAGCAATCTTGATGTGGTTATTTTTTGACACTCACTAAAAATTATAATTTTTGACTCACGAACTAATCTGTCAATTATAATTTCGCAGATAAAAACACAACAACCCACTTTTTAAATCTGTACCAAAATTCTGTACTTGTTCTTAATTATTCATAGGACATCTCTCTACTCAACTCAAATGAATTTCAAAAAGAGAACGTCGGCATATTTGATAAAAAAAACTTGCTACTGTTCCCTGATTGGTTGAAATTACTTGCCAAAGAATTCTCCTATCACGAGGCACCCGCTATAACCATCGCGATCATGTTTTTTTAATAGGTCAGTTTGAGGTTACAATAAATAAAAAGTGAGGAATGATGATTAAAGTAAAAAGTGTTTTTCTGCGATTAGCTCGTACAAAAGCCTCGTGGCCTAAACGCGGTACTCGACTTTAAGAACCTTCATTGTGCAACAATTGCATAAAATACTATTTTTTGAACACTTCCCTCTGTCTAAAACTGCCATTCCGGGGGGTTTTGGAACTGTTATTTACTGCTTAAATCTGAATACTTTTTCAACTGATCTCCCGTATGAGATTGTTCTCCTTACCTCTACCCTCCATACAATCTATCTTTCTAAAGTGACTTTCACACGAGACGATTCGGTTGGCCAACTTGAGGTGCTGGCTCATGACATTGTATGAAGAGTAAAACCAATCTTAAACTGAACGTGTGTGTTAAGGTAAATTTAATTCAAAATTGATGTGATAATGATAACTCTACAGTTTCAATTGAGCGAAGATATAAAACACCACGGGCCCCCTACCCCCTACCCCTACCCTACCCTACTAGATGTACCTAGTCACACTCACACCTAGTTTAGTTTTAATCTTAGTTTCTATTTTACATTTACAGTATAATTTAGTCCAGTCCATTTTTTGGTGATTCTATTTTGTTTTTATTTTCTAAATAAAAGACTGTATCTATCAGCTACAGACGTCCACTGCTGAACTTAGGCCCTCCTAGCTCGCCATAAAGTGCGATCCCGTGCAGACTGCATTCATCGCCTCCCCGCTACTCTCACGAGGTCATCCGTCCACCTATTCAAGGGCCGTTCCACAATGTGCTTTCCTATACGTGGTCGCTACTTCAGGACTTTGCTGGCCCAACAGCCATTCTTCGGGCTATATGGCCCGCCCATTGGCACTTCAACCATGCAATGTGACCTGTGAGCTACGTCAGTTACCTTGGTTCTTCTGCGGATATCCTCAATATATGACTATTCCTATTATATGATTATTGTGGCACCCACTCCACTTAAAGTTGGAGACTCTGCGCTCGAAACTGTAGACGACTATATCTACCTTGGACAAACGATCCAGTTGGGTAGGTCGAATTTCGAAAAAGAGGTCACTCGTCGAATACAACTCGGATGGGCAGCGTTCGGGAAGCTGCGGAATGTCTTCTCGTCCCAAATACCGCAGTGTCTTAAGACGAAGGTTTTTAACCAATGTGTGTTGCCAGTGATGACATACGGCACTGAAACGTGGTCGCTTACAATGGGCCTCATAAGAAGGCTCACAGTGACTCAAAGGGCAATGGAGCGAGCTATGCTCGGAATTTCCTTGCGGGATCGAATTCGAAATGATGAGATACGCAAGAGAACCAAGGTTGTAGATATAGCTCAGACAGTCGCCAAACTTAAGTGGCAGTGGGCGGGGCACATTGCTCGTAGAATCGATGGCCGTTGGGGCAGAAAGGTTCTTGAGTGGCGACCGCGGACCGGAAGACGCAGCGTTGGAAGGCCTCCAACAAGGTGGACCGACGACCTGGTTAAGATCGCGGGTAGAAATTGGATGAGGGCGGCGCAAGATCGATCGTTGTGGAGAACTTTGGGGGAGGCCTTTGTCCAGCAGTGGACGTCTATAGGCTGATATGATGATGATGATGATGATGACTATTCTTCAAAAGATATAATCCAAGAAAATTAGATTGCAATATATGGAAAATTTGGCAAAATTAAAGGACAACTTTTATCTATCAGGATATGTAGGTTATAGAGCCAAGTTTAATTTTATCTACTCTCCCCCCCTCTCAGGGGTGAGCGTCACCCCCCCGCGCTCTCGAATGTGTCCCGGAGCGCGGTATTTTCCACTTTAGAAGAAAACCGTGTACGATACATACAAAAAGTATATGAACGAAATAATTCTGAATAAATTTACTATAAACCTTTCATACATACAAAAGCGATAGCACTTATACAATCGGCGCAATCTGTTACCAAATACTAACGTTTTTAATTATTGATCTTTTTTTTCTACTAAAAGGTTAGTTATCTCAAAAACTGCACACTTCTCGGCCAAAATATGTATGACAAAAGTAAAGAATGGACAATGTTCTTTCTAAAAATGTATAATTTATTTCTGTTTCTCTTTCATTTACCGTTGCAATGCTATTTTTAAAATTTATGTCATTTGGCCATTATGCGAAATATAAATATTCGTACTAGTTAAACGGTGTTACTTGCAATACCATAGACTTCTTATATGTTTTTCTGTAATCTACAAGTATTGAACTATATTCTGTATTTTTTTTTTTTTTTACTTAGCCTCACTATTTTAGGAAATAAGGGGTGTGTGGGGAAATCGTCAAGTTTTGCTCATTTTCGTAAATAACTTCAAAACCGTTTAATTTAGAATTATATAATACATATATTTGAGATGTTCATAATGTACCCTTTCATTTGATATGTCACACGATATACTATGCCATTTTTTTTTCTATTTTGCTCCCTAAACTGGCCCTTATGTCAAAATTTATTTATTTGCGTTACGTTACGTTACACGTCCATGTTTGGGTCATCAATTTACATACATGTACAAAATTTCAACTCAATCGGTCCAGTAGTTTCGGAGCAAATTGGCTATGACCGACGGACGGACTGACACAGACACACGAGGGATCCTACTATAATCATAGCGAATTTTCTCCGAAACTACTGGACCGATTGAGTTGAAATTTAGTACACGTATGTAAATTGATGACCCAAATATGGAAATGTAACGTAACGTAAAGTAAATCAAGTAATTTGAAACATGGGGGCCCGATTTGAGGGGTAAATTAGAAAAAAAAAATAGCAAAGTATATCGTGTGACATATCAAATGAAAGAGTTTATTATGAATATCTGAAATATATATATTTAATAATTCAAAATTAAACGATTTTGAAGTTATTTACGAAAACGAGCAAAACTTGACGATTTCCCCACACACCCCTTATTTCCTTAAATAGTAAGTCTACAAAAAAATATATATATACAGGATATAGTTCAATATTTGTAGATTACAGAAAAACATATAAGAAGTCTATGGTATCGCAAGTAACACCGTTTAACTAGTATGAATATTTATATTTCGCATAATGGCCAAATGACTTAAATTTTAAAAAAAGAATTGCAACGGTAAATTAAAGAGTAACAGAAATAAATTATACATTTTTAGAAAGAACATTGTCCATTCTTTACTTTTGTCATACATATTTTGGCCGAGAAGTGTGTAGTTTTTGAGATAACTAACCTTTTAGCAGAAAAAAAAGATCAATAATTAAAAACGTTAGTATTTGGTAACAGATTGCGCTGATTGTATAAGTGCTATCGCTTTTGTATGTATGAAAGGTTTATAGTAAATTTAGTCAGGATTATTTCGTTCTTATACACTTTGTATGTATCGTACACGGTTTTCTTCTAAAGTGGAAAATACCGCGCTCCGGGACACATTCGAGGGCGCGGGGGGGTGACGCTCACCCCTGAGAGGGGGGGAGAGTAGATAAAATTAAACTTGGCTCTATAACCTACATATCCTGATGGATAAAAGTTGTCCTTTCATTTTGCCAAATTTTCAGCTAATCTTACTGAATTAATAGTTAAATACATCCTATCGCTAAAATACTTATTACGGATATACTCCATTAGAAATGTGGATATCAGACCAGGAAGAAACACGATTACTGAAATCCACCAGCTAACGCTTCACGGGAATGCACGAAATAATGTGCCCATTAATTACGCGGGAAAAACACCTTTTTCCGTCTCAATAGATAGCCCGGAGTTATGGCCTCACCTACCCATTTATACCGGGAATGATAATGTCTGTTTTGCGCTCTTGGGGAGGAATTCTCTTTTCACTTCTCATGCGCGGAAAGTATTTCATTTTTATCGTTGGAGAATCGAGTGTCTGATTAAGTTTTAGGTAAATAAATATACTTTAAAAATCTTTTAAGTAGTAGCCAGTTACACACTAAGAGCATGTTAAAGTATGTGCGAAAAGAGAAAAGTCGTAGGATTGAGGGCTAGCCAGTACCGTTATATAGTTTTTACTATGCTGACAACACTGTTACTCTTTGTCAGTTATTTCAAGATAATAAATGCATATTTACCTATGTATATTTTAAATTTGAACGTGTCAAACTTTCGTTGATATCCTACTGGTTTACAGGAACCAGTAGCTCACAGGGAATCCTAGTTCAGGAGCCAAAGGCATAAATCGTTATGTTGTTTTTTTAAGGGGTTCCGTACCCAAAGGGTAAAAACGGGACCCTATTACTGAGACTTCGCTCACCAGGCTGTATCTCAAGAACGGTGATAGCTAGACACTTGAAATTTTCACAGATGATGTATTTCTATTGCCGCTATAGCAACAAATACTAAAAATAAAATAAAATAAATATTGAAGGGGGGCTCCCATACAAAAAACTTACAGATAATGGTACGGAACCCTTCGTGCACGAGTCCCACTCGCACTTGGCCGGTTTTTTTTTTCATTTGGATTTACAAAAGAAAAAATAAATATTAGGTACGTATGACAAACTACCACCGAAAGTATAAAACTAGACACGTGTTTTGCCTCTTCCGCTTCAGTAGAACAACAGTCCTAACCTAACCTACCTACTTGAAATAACTTGGACTCCAAAAACACAAATTTACCCACAATCCTATAAGCTAAGATAACAAAAAGTGTCTTCCAAATTTGACTCAAAGTAACAAGTGTTATCACAATCAGAATATAAGGGTTTGCTGATAAAGTCAGGCACTAATTCCACATTCATCTCTCTGATATCTCGGAAAGATCTCCGAAGTCGATATACTTAGTATATCGCTAATTTGCCAACCCGGTCGCGTTAAGTTTTGCGCGTCTTTTATATGCCACGCTATACATATCAGGCGCAACCATAACTAGACCGGGTATTCACGTGAAATCTCACTTTATACAGCTTGAATCGCAAACGTCGCGTTTTAATGACAGTTAGAAACGATATACTGACAGTTAGAGATCGCTCTTTTGCGATAAGACCGCCTATTGTTTACCTCTAATTGTAATTTCTTGCGTTGTATTTATCCTGTACGTTTTATGAGGTGTGCATTAAACATTAAAGCCTGACCAGAAATATATGAGGATTGTCAAGAGGGCGCTATTTATAGTATTTATATGGCAACAATTTTGCAACCAATCACAACCCACTATAATGACATTAGTTTTAAATACCTGTCAGTTCCACTATGTTAACCTCGTAATATCATTTAATGGAATGCACTCTTATCCTGACTGTTTTTCGTGTAGCAAACACGTGTAGGTACACTTTATTTATAATCTTACGTTCACGACTATGAATGGTTTTCGGCATTTTCTTTGGATAATTTTAAATATTTGTCTTATAAAGAAACCATCACAAATGTCATTGACATTGTTGACAAACCATCATAAACTCATTGCCAGTGTAAGAAATTAGTTCCAGTGAAATTCCGCAATATGGCGCATCCTCATATATTTCTGGTCAGGCTTTACTTGTATTGTAAGAGCACTTGTATACTTACTTATACTCTCTTATTTGGTGATATCGCAAAGTACACTCGAATTATCACCCTTATCTACATGTTCCCCGTTTTATACAAAACGGTATCACAGGCGTATGAGGCGGTTAAGTCGTTTTTTCTCGTATTCGTATGGAAGCAGCAGCTATAAGGGCATAACTGCCTATGACTGTACGATCCTTTCAGATGTATGAAAATAAAGCAGTATATTTGCCGCTATCTTAATACGTGGGAAATAGTCTGTGTACTGTGGAAAAAGTTATGGCTACCATGTTTGATAATCGCTTTTGTTTCCACATGATCAGTACATTTAAAAAATTGGGCAAGTGCGAGTCCGACTCGCGCATGAAGGGTTCCGTACCATAAAACAAGTTTGTTGTATGGGAGCCCCCCTTAAATATTTATTTTATTATTAGTATTTGTTGTTATAGCGGCAATAGAAATACATCATCTGTGAAAATTTCAACTGTCTAGCTATCACCGTTCTTGAGATACAGCCTGGTTACAGACGGACGGACAGCGAAGTCTCAGTAATAGGATCCCGTTTTTACCCTTTTGGCACGGAACCCTAAAAAGGGAAGACCGGTTTTTCGCTCGCTAATCGACTACTTTGAAAATGTAAAAAAAGTTTATCTCAAAATGTTCAATCATTTTCTTGCACTAAATTTGTATTGCATTTGTTACCATATTTTTCCCGTAGGTACTTCAATCGGCAAAAAGTGAACCCTTCTAGGATCACTTTGTTGTCCGTCTGTCCGTCTGTCAAGACCTTTTTCATTTTATACCTCATCTGAATGTTTGTCACTTAATAATTGTCTCGAGACTTAAAGCGCGGGTAACTTAACAATAATCTTAACTTTGCGAAGTAAACAGTTAACGCCCATGCTAGTTTAGAATGAATAACCTCGTAAATTTTACACATAAAGTCCAATTATATTGCTATATTGTTTGTATTAAATAGGTTCAATAGTTTTAAGTTACTTGGGTGGATCAACTTTTTCTAAACTTTAGATTAGTTTATTAGGCAATAAGAATACTGATAGTAAATAATAATTAACATAAAACCTTAAATAAAAATTAAAAACTAGACTTAAAAATAAACTATAGATAAAAAAATTGGCCCAAATCGTTGTCTATTGGCAGCGTGCCCAGAAGGCTGGCAGCATTGCCGCGTTGAATGGCAATGCTGATCCGCTGTGCGAGATATGAACCAGCCCTCTGGTCACGCGTCAACTCGACTAACCTGCGGCTACACTCTTTGAAGACCCTGTGGGCGCTTTCACCCCAGGGCCCCAGAGTCTCAACCCGAAACGGCTCAAATATGCATCCGCTATTAATGTTTGCATATTTGCGCCGCTTGAGGAGTTCCGCCGAATTTGCAGCCGAACCAGCCTTTACAGCAGTGCCACGAAGATGGGACAGCGCCAAAGTATCAGCACAGGTCGTATTTATAATTTATATATATTATATATATTTATTTATATATTGTTTATATTTACCTGCGCAGGTAAATATAAGGGGTTAGCACTAGCTCACTAGTACGTTATTATATCACGAATTAGCAAAGCAATATTATTACTTCTATTAATATGGATTTCCGCAAAGTTAAATCCCTTTTACGTTGTAAACTTTAAAAAAATACAAGTTTTTCCTTGAGCAATGGGAAGAATGGGTCACTAATAAATAAATTCAAAGCAAAAAAAAATTAAAAGCTTTTATTTAAACGCTCTAAAAAGAAGAAAATATTTTTTTCCTTAAAAATTTTATCTATCAACTTATAACCTCATTATATACAATTGATATGATAATAAAAGCTTGCATAAATACATTGCAAGCTTTTAAAAACTAGGTTGTCCTATTTGTCCTAGACAGAAGGCAGACGGTTTAATCGTAACGGACATATTATCCATAGTCACAAGATAACATTATGACATGTGTTAAATTTCGGTCGAATAGTGGGCGTAAACGGACATGTGTCCCTCAGTCACACACCAGACATGACACTGCTCGCATTTGTCATTTTGTCCATCTTGAGTCTCGGCTATTGCGCAGAACAATGTACTTTAAACCTCCCAACAGAAGCAATGAAGACAGAGAAAAACTTGAGAGACCACCTGTACAAATGCTACGTCGATATACTGAAGCCCCCTGTCGATGAGAAATCCAACTCTGTCATGGTAAAGATGGACTATCTGCTTCAGTCCTTCCAATTTGACTACAACGAGGAAATACTGACGTTATACAGCTGGAATTACTTCGACTGGCAGGATGATAGATTAACCTGGAAACCAGAAGATTACCAAGGCATAAAATGGACGCAAGTCTTAAGCTTCGATATCTGGAGTCCTGGACTAAAGCTAGTCAATACGGCGGATGAAGATGATTTCGATTTTTTCTACACGAAATGTAAGTTGAACAGTACAGGTCACGTTCGATGTGTTTTGAGGACTACACACAAAGTCTTCTGCACTTCAAATCTCTCCAATTGGCCGTATGATACGAAAAGTTGCACGCTTCAATTTGACCAGTGGAGGCGACAGGAAACAAAGGTTATCTTCAGTTTGAGCCACATAAAATTTGTAATGCAAGCGTACGAGAACGCTGGATGGGTGATTGCTCGTGAACAGGTGCTCAAAAATATAACGACGGGAATACAGTCTGCTGTAAAATTCGATTTTGCAAGATTTGCTGAGGGGTTGGAAGCTACTATAGTCGTCCCAGCGTTTGTGATAGCTGTGCTAACAGTGACAGCTCTTTTGATGGATTTTAGAGACGTGAACCGCTTAGGAATTTTGGGACTTAGTTTGATCAGTCACTTTATTTTCTCAAACGAAATAAGCGAGAATATACCCAAACATAGTGCTAACTGTCCGGTTATATTGTTTTTTATTAGCGGCTCAACTGTTGTCACTGTAATTGTTTTCTTGTTGTCTTTTTGCTTTAGACGTTTGGGAAAGAAGAAAACTCAACCGCCAATGTGGATTGCTTCTTTTAATGATTTTGTATTGGACAATTATGGCAGATACTTAGTTGTAACCAATTGGGAAGTAAGCGAGCAAGATTCAAAACTGGAGAAACCTAATATAGAATGGGTACACTTTATTAGCATAGTTAATAGCGCTTGCTTGCTTGTGGTGATTATAATTTATATTTGTTTATTTGCCACTTATATCCCAAAGAAGCCAGTTTACACATTTATTTTCGATATCGCTTAATAAACAATAACATATTGGTACATACATGTAATTCGAACTTTTCCTTTCCAGACATTCATCAATATCAGTTATATTTGTTAGTCAGGGTCTTCGTATTCATAATGTTATATATCTAACTAGATATTAAACTAAAACATTGCAATTCCCAGGTAACAAAACCTTTAATGAACTGCCAAATTTAATGTTAGACAAAAAGTGACAAACAAATAATAAAACAGTTTTTTAGCAAAAGTTTTGTTTTATTTCCTTAACTACTCTGATTTAGACGAGGACTTTTGTGAACCACAGTTACTAAACCCTGAAAAAACAAATCTGGAAGCCAAAATAGTCGGACAAGAAATATCTATATGTATTCAAGCGTTAATATTAGAAACATGAAAGGCAATCCCTCTAATTTATAATCTCAGAGCCAATATGGATATAGTTCATATGATCAATATGATTAATAGCTGCCAAAAATATATCAGTTCGATGTTATCGCAAAGTGGGCGTTTAGCGTATCAAATTTACTGACACGATTATATCCAGTAAATAACCTTCCTACAGTATGTCACTAATCATGGTCTCGTACAGTTATATAGTATTTGCTATCGTCATTTACTACAGTCATTCTGAAGAATGTGTCTTACCACGACCATCAGATGGTACCTTAGAAAAGAAGTTACAAACTGAGTTACTCTGCAACCACGATTACACCAAACCACCAAACAGGAATAACTCGAAAAGCGTAGAAGTGGCACTAGTGTACTTTCTTCAAATGATTAAATTTGACACTGATGAAGAAATCCTTACTGTTTACAGTTGGAACGTCTTTATATGGGACGACGACAGCTTGAAGTGGGACCTTGATAAATATCAAGGTATAAAGACAACGCTTGTAAATTTTTATGATATCTGGAATCCAAGATTAAAAGTTAAAAACGATGCCGTCAGTGAAACAACTGATATCTTTGATGATTATTATTGTGCAGTGGATCACACTGGGCAAGTAAAATGCATACAATTTGACATCCACGACATCGTATGTAGCACTGCAATGAAGCACTGGCCATATGACACTAAACATTGCATCCTTAAGATAGACGATGAAGCATGGTCTCAGAGGGAATCAAATATTATCTTCATACCAGTTGATTTAGTTTTCTATCATTTCATTTCTATCTCTGGTTGGAAAGTGTTAGATACAAATAAAAGAAATAATTTGACAGGAGATTACCAAGCCTCCATGGAATTTAGGTTGGGAAGATTGGCTGATGGTCTTGAAGCTGCAATGGTAATTCCATCTATTGTGATATCTTTGCTAACTACAATATCGTTACTGTTGAGTGTTAAAGATAATGTCCGTTTAGGAATTCAAGGTGCAAGTTTATTTAGCCATTATTTGTATTTGTCAGAAGTTAATGAATATATACCTAAGCATAGTACTGAAACACCTGTCATCTTACTTTTTATTTGTAGTTCCATGGCTCTAACGTTGGTAGTTACAATATTAACGTTGTTTTTAAGGCGTTTATATTCATATACTTCTTCGCCTTCTTCCATCATTACTTCGATCAACACATCCATCCTTAATGGATATGGTAGATATTTTGTCTTTCCAAGATGGAATATTGATATTGTCAATAAAACTGTTTTGGACTCATTAAGTCAGCAAACAGAATGGGTTGATTTTTCCAACATTATAAACAGCATTTTTCTCTTTGTCTGTTGTATTACTTATATTATTATTTATTCCATTTATATACCTCAAAAATCTGGGGTAGGTTTGAAAATACCAGTAGGTTATGATTAAATCTAGGGATATACAAGCACACTTGTTCTAAATTCCGGTCCTGAAATTATTATCAATTAATTACCAACATAAATTTAAGTACAAAATGTTACTAACATTAACATCTACGGATAGTTTCTGAACAATTTTTTATATATTTATTTGTCTAGCACACAGTGAAAATTGCTAATGAACTAATTGATGAACGTCAGACGTTCTAAATACAAGGAGAGTCCTTAACGACTTTGATCAAGAAACAAGTCATTAAAAAAAACATTTGAGTGAACCCGCGGGCAACAGTTGGTATCTTACTTAATATAAACAAGATTATAGAATAATTGGAAACAGGGCAAGTGATACGCGATTCACATAGGGGCGGAGACATATTAGATTTCAATATTCCAACTAACAGTTTTATAACGGGCGCGAGCACATCACATCATGAGCACGCATATACTCTTCTTAATTTTATTTAATTTACTCCAATATGCCCAAAGTAAAGATTGCGTTCTATTGGACAGGATAACGAGACAAAATGCGTGGGACAGGAAGCTACATGAAGATAAAGTGCTTGAGAATAGATACGCATTCACACAACCACCAAGAAATCAATCCTGCGTTCCAATTATAGTGCAACTCCAATTGAAATCTTTCGCTATCAACGAATATGAAGACAAATTTGTAGCCAACGTGTGGACTCGACTCAATTGGAGAGACGAAAGACTAACATGGTCACCGGATGATTACGGTGGAGTCAACGAAATAGTCGTCCACAGCACCGAGATTTGGAAGCCATCTTTAAAATTGCTTAACAGCGCCGAAGAAGAGTTCTATTCTGTTCAGTACGGCAATTGCAGAATCAAGTATGATGGAGGAATTCTTTGTGTTCCACAGTTTGTTTACGAATCGTTCTGCACGGCAAAATTAACGGACTGGCCCTATGACATACAGAATTGCACGTTGCAGTTTGGCAATGGTGATCGATTTGACGATTCCAGATTTTATTTTGCGAAAAGAGTCATGTCGCTTGCTCCCGCTGAATTTGGAAATGGTTGGAATATTATGGACATGAAGTCTCAAGAAAATGTAAATACAGATATACAGCTGTCCATCAGTCTGATTATGGAGAGACAGGCCGAAGGTCTCGTGGTTGTCATCGTTGTGCCTTGTTTTATTATTTCTGTATTAACTTTTATATCTGTTTTGTTGAAGGTATATGATACTGACCGTTGGGGTTTGTTATGTTTCAGTTTGATGTCTCATTTCGTATTTATAACAGCTATTGATGAGTTTCTTCCAAGTCACAGTCCAGACACTCCGGTTATACTGTTATTCGTTCGTAGTTCTTTAGTTTTAACTATAACTTCTATACTTTTCACTTATATCTTAAGTCGAATTGTAAAAAGAACAACCGCACCGTTTGAATGGGTACATATGACATCAACTAAAGTTTTTGAAGGCTTTGGTCAGTACTTAATAGTTCCGAGATGGGATGTAACTATGGAAAATAAAGATGATAACATGAAGAACAAGGAGGTTTGGAATAAATTTGCTAATATTTTAAACAGTGTTTATTTAGCTATTGTTGTTTTAGTGTACATTAGTTTGTTTTGGGTGTACATGCCTAAACTACCCCCAAACGAATACTGATTGATGTACAAATACAGTTACGAATTTCATTGACTGTTTTATTTCTAATCCCTAATATATTTCGTATATTCATATCCAAAACGCCCACTAATGTCAGTTAAACTTAATCTTTTTTTATGCCAAAATGTCCAAAAAATTACCAATTAATACGATTTCATCATATACCTACATCCGTCAACACCAAAGTCGTTACATAATTATATTTGTAAAATAAGTATTGTTAGCTATACCTATAGTTCACCTATACGACAATAAAACAACTCATAAAAAGCGTACATATTAAAAAACTCGAAATGTCCTTCTTTTCTTTTTTGACCCATATAATGATCATCTCTAGCATTAGACTTGCATTAGACGTAGGGTCCTAATTCAATCATACATTCCTCTAATATCTCGGAGAAGATCTTCGAAGTGTTAAGTCAATCACGTTAAGTTTACGATTCATTTATTTGCGACGCCATAGATAACAGGTGCAAACGTAATTTGATCGGGTAGCAACGAAACCTCTGCTGTAGATGCTGTGCTACGTAGGTATTTTGCAGTTTTCGTCTTTTAATAAATAAACTCTAGGTATACTAACTTGTAAACATAAAATGGGTTTGTCCGTTCAAAAAACAAAATTCGTCCCTCCGGTGGTCAAAAGTTAAGAGCTTGTATGTATCTAGGTTATGTTGCTATTACATCGGAGTATAGAAGAGGGAACGTTCTTTATTCTCACCGGCATTTTATCAAAAAATTCAGGGCCTAAGAATCCTTAATTTCGCAAATGTCCACCGGAAAGACTCGAACCTAAATCTGACAATGACCCAAAGATACTTTTGGTAGCAACGTCAATTAATTACACTTTGTGCCGCTCAAATCACAATATAATCGCGATTAAATGACAGTTAAAGGCGAAATTTCAGAGATACGAGTATAACAGAGACATTGTTTATTTGGCGATATCTCAAAGTACGCCCAAATAACCTGGTTGAGTACTGGAGCGTCCACAAGTGTACGCAAACACTAATAACAAAATTTTCCTGGGCAGCTAATAATCGTAAAAATGACAAACGCGGCGGAATTAAAATTACCGCTGTTTTTGCCGCGAAGTCCGCTGACAAATGATGCGCCTGAGACGGCTTTCTCGCAATACGGACCTCGTCCCGTTTCGGCGTCTTAACACCTTCTACAAGGACACAGGTCCATTATAACCTGTACATAGGCCTATGATGGTTACCTTTATGACGTGATAAATAAGTGACAAAGCATCTGTCACTCACACTCGCATACTGTTAAAATGTGACGAATGCTTTGTCACTTATTTATCGCGTGATAAAAGCAACCATCATAGGCCCGCAGCTCATCCAGAAAGCGATAAGATATATGATATAGATATGATATTTGACAGGTTTACTGTAACTCATCATCATCTTTTCTCTCTTTGACCCGTTTCTCGTTTTTGACCCGATCCTTCCTCGAGATAAACAAAATACGACGCAGACAACTTATGTGGAAACTGTTTCATTTCCACTCCTTACGATGCATACGATGTCCAAGTAGATACGTATTTTAACTATATGCTTCATAATGGTATAGGTAAGGATGAGTAAGGGATATTAATTGATAACAATATTAATGATTAATTTGCAAAGGGGGCGGTGACATACACACTGCATCAGGCATCAGAATCCAACTCCAGATCAGTTGCGATCATATAATGTTCCCACACGTACCCCTGCTAATTATTCTCACTATACTTAAGTATTCGCGAAGTGAAGAATATTGTGTATTATGGAACACAACCACAAGTCAAGACTCCTGGGACAAAAAGCTACACAAACAAAAATTTCTTCATTGTAATCTCAGCCAACCTCCAAGAAACCAAACCGGCGTTCCTGTAAAAGTTCTACTACATTTGAAATCTTTCGACATTAACGAATATGAAAGCAGATTCACAGCAAACGTATTTGTTCAACTTGTTTGGAAAGACGATAGACTTACTTGGACGCCCAGTGATTATGGAGGAGTCGATGATATAATCCTGCACAACTATCATATTTGGGTGCCATCTTTAATATTGCTTAACAGAGTCGATCGTAAACCTGATTATATTGAATATGGAGAATGCAAGATCGACTATGATGGAGCAGTGTTTTGTGGAGCGGCTGTAGTTTTCGAATCGTACTGCACCGCTAAATTAAATAACTGGCCTTTCGACATCCAAAATTGTACTTTGCAGTTTTCCAGTGGCAACAAATATATAGCAGGCAAATTTAGTTTTATAGGTAAAGCCGTCTCGTTAGTGTCCGAGTTTGATGAAGAAAATGGTAATGGTTGGGATTTTGTGTCGGTAGATTCGAACGAAGATCCGAACACAGATAAGCTATCGATCAATATAACTATAAAGAGACAGGCTCACGGAATAGCTGCTATCTTAGTCGTGTCTTGTTTCATTATTTGTATATTAAGCACTGTATCTTTTCTACTGAGTGTATATGAGTCTACACGCTTGGGATTATTATGTTTTAGTTTGTTATGTCACTTTATATTCACAACCGCTATTGATGATTTCCTTCCAAGAGGCAGTGCAGATACCCCAGTTGTACTCGTTTTTGTTCGTAGTTCCACAATAGTAACTATGACTTCTATTCTTTTTACATTTGTTTTAAGCAAAATTGTAAAATGTAAAACTTTTCCTTTTGCATGGATATCTGCAATATCTAGTCTAGTTTTTGAGAGCATAGGCCAGTACTTGATAGTTCCAAGATGGAATATAAATATCGAAATTCAAGATGTAAATCTGAAGAACAAATGTATTTGGAACAATTTTGCCAATATCTTAAACTGTGTTTATATGATTATTGTTGTAATAGTGTATTTTCGTTTGTTTAATGCTTACATGCCTTCTTAACGTGTATGTACTAGTTCACCCGTGATCCCGGAAGTCCCGGAAAGGTCAAATATATTGTGTGATGTGCTCGACTATTTGTTTCTGGATCATGGATGTTATGTATACATACATCTATACTATTATAAAATCCTAAATTTGTATTGAAAATAAATTTTCTATGGAGGGAGGTCATGATTTCAGGAAAAATCTCGATAGCGTGATGCAGCCGGATAGTTGTTTTGTATGGACACGCTTCGCCGTGCCAACCTGGCGCCATCTGTTTTCAAAAAAACCTTTGTCCTCTAATAACGCCGAAACGGCTGGATAAAAAGTTACCAATTTTGGTACAGGAATAGCTGAACATCCAAAGATGGTTATAGGATACTTTTTATTATGATTAATATTTATCTCTGAAAACATAAATTCCATGAAATATTTTCCTTACAATGTGTAACCTTATAATGACAGCGTTTGTGATTTTGAATTTAGAACGACGCGACCCCCGCGTGGCTCTTACGTGTACAAAAACTAAAAAGTATGAATTCGACATAATACCTCCGCGCGGCCCACCGGCATTAACAATAAGGTTTAGGTTGTTTGAGGCGTTGAGGTACGGAAACCGTCTTAGTTAGATTAGAAAGATGGCGCCAATTATCGACCAACACAGACGAAAATATGAGTGCAATGTTCGTTGTAAGTTGGCTCATGCTCAAAAAAAAAACATACATTTCTTTAAAAACACAATTTGCGACAATAGGAACTAATTAATGCTCTTTTATTGAATATGCAATTATATTCTTCTGTAGTAGTATTGACCATAAAAAAGCCCGGAGACGCAATAAAAAATGTTGATGAATAAAACAGATTTTTAATGCCATTTTATCGAGCGTAATTGAAATAAAAGTATTTCGAATCAATTTAAATATCATTTTTAAATATCTTTTACCAACCAACATTTAGAACATTAGGCGCAATTTTTTTTATTGTTTGTGTTTGGCCTAACTTACTAATAAGGTAGCGAAATGTATAATAAACGATAAATAAACGATATATTTAGCCACAATTTTGCATCTATGTAGTTTTTTTTAAATATAAAATTTATTCAAAGTAATAAATATCAGTCATTCTTTATTTTTAACGGTGTGTTGAGATTTTGTTCTCAATGACTCAATTTTCCGCTAGATGGCGTTGTTACCTTGACAAAATCTCCATACTAGCGGCTGCATCGCGCTGTTAAGATTTTTCCTGAGTTAATAACACCAGCTCCATACATGTAAGGTTTTGGAGCCATTGATGGGTCCCCTCGACACCAAGACCAAGGGTTCACGCACGTCGTTGCGTGCCCGTGACCACGATTCGGCACAAGCTAGGGTCTAGCTGTGATGGGTTAACCTGGAATTTCGAGAATTACTACCGAAGTTGTTGAATATTGATCGCATACCTAATATAAGCAGCAGTGTATCAGTTATTGAGAGTTGCTGCTCGACAATGTATGCATTTTGTATGAAAAACAACCATGATTCGAGACAAGACAAAATTATTAAATTTACAATGTAGAAAGGATTTCACCTAGCCGGGATTTGAACCCAGAACCTACTGAAATAATAACCGTGTTATCTCATGCATTTTACTTTGCTTCCTTATTCATTATACACGGATAACAAATCAGTGAGGCCATCACGTATCCGTTCAGTGGTGCCGTCGCCATTATTGACGTACGCTCGATTGAGTTAAGTTGGCACCTGAATCTTATGGCGTTACTTAGGAAATTATTATGACAGGTCATATTATTATATTAGTACCATTGTAGACGAAAATAATTTATTGTAATCTTAATAGATGTCATTAATATATGTTCAGGTAGGACTATGAGCTAATTATTTTTCAAGGTGCTTTGAATAGTTATCTACAATAAACAATAAATATTCAATAAATTATTTCATTTCATTTCATTTAAATCTACAATAGACAATAAATATTAAAAACCATCTTTTAAACTTACCTAAGTCTTGAGTCAATTTTAATTAAACCAAGATGATCTTCACAAGCGTAGCACCGAAGGTGCGGAGCGTTCTAGGGAAGTCGCCCACCCGCTAATTTAAGTAGTAACTTAATGCGAGGCCGTAGGCCGAGCTCTACGTAGCACCGAAGGTGCAGAGCGTCCCAGGGATGCCGCTCACACATTGAAGCTTATATTAAGTGTGTGGGCGGCCTCGCATTAAGTTTTTTAAATCTACAATAGACAATAAATATTAAAAACTATCTTTTAAACATACCTAAGTCTTGACGCAATCTTAATTAAACCAAGATGATGTTCACAAGCGAAGCACCGAAGCTGCGGAGCGTTCTAGGGAAGTCGCCCACCCACTAATATAAGTAAGTAACTTAATGCGAGGCCGTAGGCCGAGCTCCACGTAGCACCGTAGGTGCAGAGTGTCCCAGGGAAGCCGCTCACACACTTCAACTTATATTAAGTAGGTGGGTGGCCACGCATTAAGTTATTTAAATCTACAATAGACAATCAATATTCAAAACAATTTTTTAAACATAAGTCTTGCCTCAATTTTAATTAAACCAAGATCATGTTCACAAGCGTAGCACCGCAGGTGCGGAGCGTCCTAGGGAAGGCGCCCACCCACTAATATAAGTAGTAACTTAATGCGAGGCCGTAGGCCGAGCTTCACATAGCACCGAAGGTGCAGAGCGTCCCAGGAAAGCCGCTCATACATTTAAACTTATATTAAGTGGGTGGGCGGCCTCGCATTAAGTTATTTGAACATATTTTAAGTGGGTGGGCATCTTCCCTGGGACGCTCCGCACCTTCGGTGCTAAGTTACTTTATAAACCCTTAGTAATTTAATGCGAGGCCGTAGGCCGAGTTCCACGAGCGTCTCAGGGAAGCCGCCAACCCACTTAACATATGTTTAAGTAACTTAATAGGCGGCTTCCCAGGGACGCTCCGCACCTTCGGTGCTACGCGGAGCTCGGCCTACGGCCTCGCATTAAGTTACTTCGACTTATATTAAGTGGGTGGGCGGCTTCCTTGGGACGCTCCGCACCTACGGTGCTACGCGGAGCTCGGCCTTCGGCCTCGCATTAAGTTACTTCAACTTATATTAAGTGGGTGGGCGTCTTCCTTGGGACGCTCCGCACCTACGGTGCTATGCGGAGCTCGGCCTTCGGCCTCGCATTAAGTTACTTCAACTTATATTAAGTGGGTGGGCGGCTTCCTTGGGACGCTCCGCACCTACGGTGCTACGCGGAGCTCGGCCTTCGGCCTCGCATTAAGTTACTTTAACTTATATCAAGTAGGTGGGCGGCTTCTTTGCGACGCTCCGCACCTTCGGTGCTACGCGGAGCTCGGCCTACGGCCTCGCATTAAGTTACTTCGATTTATATTAAGTGGGTGGGCGGCTTTCTTGGGACGCTCCGCACCTACGGTGCTACGCGGAGCTCGGCCTTCGGCCTCGCATTAAGTTACTTCGACTTATATTAAGTGGGTGGGCGGCTTCCTTGGGACGCTCCGCACCTGCGGTGCTACGCGGAGCTCGGCCTTCGGCCTCGCATTAAGTTACTTCAACTTATATTAAGTGGGTGGGCGGCTTCTTTGCGACGCTCCGCACCTTCGGTGCTACGCGGAGCTCGGCCTGCGGCCTCGCATTAAGTTACTTCAACTTATATTAAGTGGGTGGGCGGCTTCTTTGAGACGCTCCGCACCTACGGTGCTACGCGGAGCTCGGCCTTCGGCCTCGCATTAAGTTACTTCGACTTATATTAGAGGGTGGGCGGCTTCCTTGGGACGCTCCGCACCTACGGTGCTACGCGGAGCTCGGCCTTCGGCCTCGCATTAAGTTACTTCAACTTATATTAAGTGGGTGAGCGGCTTCTTTGCGACGCTCCGCACCTTCGGTGCTTCGCGCAGCTCGGCCTGCGGCCTCGCTTTTAGTTACTTTAACTTATATTAAGTGGGTGGGCGGCTTTCTCGGGACGCTCCGCACCTACGGTGCTACGCGGAGCTCGGCTTTCGGCCTCGCATTAAGTTACTTCGACTTATATTAAGTGGGTGGGCAGCTTCCTTAGGACGTTCCGCACCTTTGGTGCTACGCGGAGCTCGGCCTTCGGCCTCGCATTAAGTGTAGTGAACGTATGATATTGTGTTTACGCGTGCGAAGCCGCGGGCAAAAGCTAGTGTATTTATATATTATTCATATCGTCGCGTCGTCTTGTACCAGCTTTGCTTAGTTTGGGACTAGGTCAATTTGTGTAAGATTATGTTCCTTAATATTAATTTATTAATTTCATTTTATATGATTTTAGCAGATCGGCTCAGTTCAAACAATAATAAATAAGTTTATGAAACATTTTATGTCTAATTTTTTTAATGGAAATATAAAAAATTGTGGTGTGTATCCAATTTCATTATTATAAATTTTTTTGAGCTTTGATCTTTGTTTCAATCGTTTAATAATAAATAAGCTTTTGCTTCTCAGCGAATCGCGGCAGTGCCAAGCGGGGCACAGACCCGTGCAATGGCATTAGTCACCTTCCCCCGTTTCACCTGACGGTCGCGGTCCAAATGAAACTAGGTAGGTATAGGTATGCATCAACCCCCAACATAGCTTCACTTAACATCTTCTATACCATTATAAATCTATCTTTACTATTATACAATTGCAAATTGAAATGTTTGTTCATTGAAGGTATTTTGAAAAAAGGGTAACTAGATTATTTGGAGGTCATAAAATCGTTTTTTTTTTTCATTTATATTTTTATGTATTTGTCTTTGTGCTATCATCACGCGTAAAGAGCTGCACCGATTTCAAACAATTTTGGTATAAGGGTAGATGGGCATTGGGTTGGGCAGCACTGCTACCCAAGGGTTGTCTGGAATAGATCGCTCTTTAGCAATAAGACCGCCGATTATTGCACTACTTTTTTTAAAAATACCTTCAAGGCTAAGGCTATGCTTTTCTACTATTATGCTATGCATAGTGGCAATTGTATTATGCATAGTTTGTTATGCAGATTCATATTATGAGGAGTTATGTTATGCCAAATAGAGGATACCACAGTGCACCAAAAGTATTTATACTCGGTCCAACCGTTTAGGCGTGATGAAAGGATAGAGACACAAACATAATATCGGGCAAGAAATCCAAAAATCTCTTTAGTGACCTCCATAGCCTTAAAGTAGATTTTAAGGAAATGTCTTAAAATTACATTTAATAATTTTATAATAGTAAATAAAAAATGGACTACAGTGTATTATGCATATTCTAAATCACTTTAAATCTAATACAGCAACGCTGCAACTAATTTCACTTCAATGCTTGTTAATAGTCAATTACCTACTCGTGAATTCGGGAGGGAGGCCGCATTAATGCATAAGCGGAGCGATGAGCTGTTTTCAATTTATCAAGGTCCATTAGACGGAGCTCGCGGGATTGCGTAGAGTATTAACATACTTACGTCGCGTCTGGTTTTGACACACTTCTTTTCAAATGTCAACTTCACTCACTTGATGGCTCAGTTTCATGGGTCGATAGGGCCCGCATGCGGGGTGCGGGAGATTTCCAGAACGCATGCCATAGGGCCCGCATGCGGAGAATTGTTTTCATTTGTCGATAGGGCCCGCATGCGGGGTGCGGTACGGTACATTGCCATAGTGAGTATGCCATTATGAGTTTCACTGGTCGTCGCACGCGGTATATCGACCGAGTTATCGACCAATGAAACTGAGCCATAAAGAGTGGTGCAGAGGGCGCTTTGGTGAAATATAATGCTTACTTTCATGCGATGAGCGTCACATTGCTGTAGCTCAGGAGTACCTACTAGAAGCCGCGAGCTCAACTTTTACCTGAAGATGTAATGTATTGGTTCGCGTTAAATTTTGTATTCATAGGATATATCTCTGTTATTTTGTCTTGAGAACACTGATATAAGACTCATATGAAGATATCGCCTAGCATTGATATAAACTTACAGCGTTGGACTCATCTTATGACGTTGATACCCGCACCTAGACGGTTGAAACGTCTTAAAATGATCAACGCATATTTAATGAATGAATGATGATGATGGATGTAAGTACGGTAAAAGATGGTACGGCGTTGGGCCCGCGCGTTTGCTCGACTTTACTGCTGTACCCCCAGATTAAATAATTTATACGCGATTAATGTTTTTTATACATGTTATGTTCCGCTTTTATTTTGACCAGGTAAGAATACAGCCTTACGCAGCTGGCTCTCGTACTAACGGGTAAACTCGTTACACCGTCTATGAGCGTGTAATCAGTCCGGGCGGCTTAGCGACACTGATCCTTGACCGAGCGACGGTTGAGCAACGACTCGCCACATCTGATAAAAGAGTAAGTAAGGTAAGAATATAGCCTTACGCAGTCGACTCTCGTACTAACAAGGGTGAAATCGTTACACAATCTATCAGTGTGCGTAATCAATTTAGGTGATTTAGCGACACTGACACTGAGCCTAGATTGAGCGACGACTGAGGAAATACTCACCACATCGAATAATAAGAGTATGAAAGCTAAGAATACAGCCTTACGCAGCCAGCTCGTACTAACAAGGGTGAACTCGTTACACCGTCTATGAGCGTGTAATCAGTTCGGGCGGCTTAGCGACACTGAGCCTAGACCGAGCGTCAGCTGCGGAAATACTCACCTTACGGATTACAGAAAGTTAATTATTAACATTATGTGGCAATGGGTAAGACTTATTATCTACGCCTAAACAGATGGTCATTGGCAAAGATGTTTTTGAGTGATGCTAACCCTCAATTAGGTGAACTACCATCTAATCTGGTCAGAATAGTGTGATGCCATTGGATGAGTGCGTCGCTGGACACGGTCATTTGTCGCGGTTGGTGTGAAGATCCATGGGGGAAGCTTTTGTCTAACAACAGTTTATATGAGTTATATGATAATCATGATGATTATTACATTTTTTATTAGCTATGAATTTAAAGAGCGATCACAGACAAGCTTTGGGCACAGATTAGTATAATAGTTCTTTTGGGTAGAAAAACATTTGCAAAACCATCGTCTAAAAAACTAACCTACCTAAAAACGGTAGATCTCATATTAATAGCTATAGCTACCTTACCTTGTAATATTTGTGTACATAAAATGCCATCAAAACAAGTGGAGAAAAAGCACATAAGGAAAATAAGACACTTTGGCTCGGCTTCACCCCCTGCCCTTGTTCAGGTGAAATTAGCGCACGTTCGTAGCCAGTTGTGGCGACACACACACGTCGTACACTCTTGTAGTCACGCCCCTTGTATTCAATTTTCCCAACTATATAAATAACTTGAAATTGTTCGGTGTTCCTCTTCGGTACAGGTGTAACTGGACGTGCAAAGATGGTTACAATACATTTTATCCGACTGCATTAAAGAAAATCGAGTTACGATCAATTGCGTCGTGTTCTACCAATAAAATACAGCAAACAGCTTTTGCAAAGACCAAGCGATAGAGCTATCTCTAGTCCTTTAGTCTATGCCCAAAAGCAACAATTAGAACTAAACCAAAAAACCACGACCCTGCAAAAAACCCAACCGGCTCCTAGCCTACGCTGCTCTGATAATCTTTTAATGTAAACACTAACCGTCCCAAACTAGGATACAGTTCAGAAAATTGCGATCCAACAAACAATCCTATGCAAACGTTGTTAGTGGGTAGGGAGGAACCTTGGGATAAGCGAAAAATAACAAGGACTCGACAAGCATAACTTATCATAAAGCCATTGGTACGATATAAATATAAAACAATGAAAAATTTGCCACCTTACTTACTTGAACTGATATACCTCGCGATACCGGGGCGAGTGCTCTCCCAATTGAGCCATAAACGGATGTTGAGGTGCGAATTTATGCACTGAAAAGCTAAATGCGGGGTTTAACGCTTTCTCAACCAAAGATTTCGTAACGCTACGCTCGCAGCCAACATAAATAAAATAATCAATAAATAAATATATAATGTAGAATCTCACACAAATCGACCTAGTCCCAAAGCAAGCTCTTGTTAGGCTTTGTGTTCTGGGTACTAGAGTAGACCGCGATATTGTACATACTTATATACTTAATTGTATAAAAAAACACATATCATACTACGCCCCGCAGCGCTAACCACAAGTCGTGATAGGTAACGTGTAAATAAGTTGAATCGTAATAGTAGGTACATTACGTAACAAGGGTGGAGGAATTACAAACGAGTGTCTATTAAAAGCCCGAAGCCGAAGGCGAGGGCTTTAATGACACGAGTTTGGAATTCCTTTACCACCAGAGTCACGTACGACGTTTTTCATCACACTTTGAAGGAACTGAAACGAAAGTAATAAATAGTAGTCAATATCAAAATTACTTAAAATTACCAAAATAAAAATTATTAAATTACAAAATTACCCTTAAATTGACATTATCATTTTCTAGCGTCCCGCCCCGGCTTCGCACGGGTGCTATGCTGATACATTCCACATCAACATCCGTTGCGTAATTTTAATGATCTAAGCATACATGGGGACAGACAGACAGCAGGAAGCGACTTTTTGATGGGATTATCTTAACATAGTCTATATTTTACGACTTTAAAAATACAATATCATACAACAATACTTTATATTTCATGAGAAATCTTAAATTAAACAATAATGAAGTGTTTATTCAAATCGGGGTAAATGAAAGCGTATGTACAATTTCCTCAAGAAAAAGTATTTCCCTCTCATTTCAATTCTTTAAATAGTTCAAAATTGGATTATAATTCGAGCTCAAACTTTAACTAGCACAAAGTGCACTCCGATGTTTCTAGTAAAAATAACGTAACATTCTCTGTCACTTGTCCGTCCTTGTCTCACGTCAATTAACTGGCACTTTAATTTTGTACCAGTGCATTTTTAAAGTCTAGGTATTCAGTGTTCAAAAGGTTTCTTTGTGAAACTAGAAAGCGTTTCATCCGCCGAGGAGATTAAGTCATAATAAACTAGTTTGTTTTTAAATGAAACAATTGAAACTCATTCAAGTTTCAATTGTTTCATTTAAAATGAGAAAAACTCAATTATCTGTAGTTTTTACTCAATTATCTGTAGTTTTTTTACCTTAGTCGGGTAAAAGTTATAACCGTCTTTGCATATCTGGCTACACCTGTATCGAATAGGAATACCGGACAATTTTCAGTTACTTATACGTATAGTTGAGAAAATCTAATATAAAAAGATATGCATTTACTAAAGCAGCCTTGTAAAAGGTTACCTATCTGAAACACTAAAAACGTTAGTCCGAATTTCATTTCGACAAAAACTATTCGACAAATATCATTTTAACTTTTTTTCATTTGTCCGAAAATTCAATTCGATAATTTACGATTGGGCATTAATTGTTTAGGATTTTTATTCACTCGACTAATGACACGTTTCCCTAAATCTCATTTGTCCGTAATATCAGTTTTCCGATGTAACGTTTCGGTTTATTAACAACTCGACATTTTTTGTATGACTTTGATTTCATTTGACCGATGTAACGATTCGGTTTATTAACTACTCGACTTTTTTTGTATGACTTTAATTTCATTTGTCCGATATAACGATTCGGTTTATTAACTACTCGACTGTTGTGGTCACAGTTCTAACCTAACCTAACCCAACCAGGTCGGTTTTGGCGGTTTGTTGGCTGCTGCCGCAGCACGGTAGCTTCGCTCGCTCAGCTAGCGGGCTGTTGTGGTCACAGTTCTAACCTAACCTAACCCAACCAGGTCGGTTTTGGCGGTTTGTCGGCTGTTGCCGCAGCACGGTAGCTTCGCTCGCTCGGCTCGCGCGCTGTTGTGGTCACAGTTCTAACCTAACCTAACCCAACCAGGTCGGTTTTGGCGGTTTGTCGGCTGCTGCCGCAGCACGGTAGCTTCGCTCAATCAGCTCGCGGGCTGTTGTGGTCACAGTTCTAACCTAACCTAACCCAACCAGGTCGGTTTTGGCGGTTTGTCGGCTGCTGCCGCAGCACGGTAGCTTCGCTCGCTCCGCTCGCGCGCTGTTGTGGTCACAGTTCTAACCTAACCTAACCCAACCAGGTCGCTTTTGGCGGTTTGTCAGCTGCTGCCGCAGCACGTTCGCTTCGCTCGCTCAGCTCGCGGGCTGTTGTGGTCACAGTTCTAACCTAACCTAACCCAACCAGGTCGGTTTTGGCGGTTTGTCGGCTGTTGCCGCAGCACGATAGCTTCCCTCGCTCGGCTCGCGGGCTGTTGTGGTCACAGTTTTAACCTAACCTAATCCAACCAGGTCGGTTTTGGCGGTTTGTCGGCTGCTGCCGCAGCACGGTAGCTTCGCTCGCTCGGCTCGTGCGCTGTTGTGGTCACAGTTCTAACCTAACCTAACCCAACCAGGTCGGTTTTGGCGGTTTGTCGGCTGTTGCCGCAGCACGATAGCTTCGCTTGCTCGGCTCGCGGGCTGTTGTGGTCACAGTTCTAACCTAACCTAACCCAACCAGGTCGGTTTTGGCGGTTTGTCGGCTGCTGCCGCAGCACGGTAGCTTCGCTCGCTCGGCTCGTGCGCTGTTGTGGTCACAGTTCTAACCTAACCTAACCCAACCAGGTCGGTTTTGCCGGTTTGTCGGCTGCTGCAGCAGCACGGTAGCTTCGGTCGTTCGGCTCGCGGGCTGTTGTTGTGGTCGCAGTTCTTATGTAATGCGAAAAATATCATTGGGTAAATGAAAAATGGGTATTAAACAAAAGACGTCTCAATTCAGATGGCAAGTGAATGGGGCGGGAAAAGTTAAAAGGTGAACTGAAAATTTGTTCAAATGTATGCAGTGCCAAAAGTATCATGGGGTAAATGAAAAATGGGCTACGAAAAAAAAAACGTAACAGCTCATAGGGCAAGTGAATGTGACGGGAAAAGTTTTTCGGACAAACGATACTTCTACTAAATGTAAAATGGTGAAAAGAAAAATGTACGAATCCTGTCATCGGACAAACGATAATAATTCGAATAGTTTTCGGGCAAATGAAATTCGGTCAATGGTTTTTAGTGTTTGAGATAGGTTACCCTTGTAAAATTATATGGTGTCAAAACACCGAAAAAAGCACCGTTAATCGATTTTTTATTTATTTATATTGGCACAGCATAGTGACTCCACTTCGCCTGATGGTAAGCAAAAACTGGCCAAGTGCGAGTCGGACTCGCGCACCGAGGGTACAACTAAATATTTTTTTACTCTTTTGTTTTCTGTATTTGTTGTTATAGCGGCAACAGAAATACATCATCTGTGAAAGTTTAAACTGTCTAGCTATCATGGTTCATGAGATACAGCCATGGCCATAATATAGCCTGGTTACAGTAGGTATCGAGCAAAAAACGGCAAAAATAATCACGTTTGATTATTACATACTAGCGACCCGCCCCGGCTTCGCACGGGTGCAATGCTGTTAAATTATGCATGTATTATACATATAAACCTTCCTCTTGAATCACTCTATAGGGACAGAGAAAGCGACTTTGTTTTATACTATGTAGTGATAGTGATGGAGTGATGATGGGAGCCCCACTTAAATATTCATTTTATTCTGTTTTAGTGTATTTTGTAATAGCGGCAAAAGAAATACATCAAATGTGACTGTTTAGCTATCACAGTTCATGAGATACAGCCTGCTGACAGGCGGACGGACAGCAAAGGGTTAGTAATAGGGTCCCGTTTTTACCCTTTGGGCACGGATCCCTAAAAAGGAGAACCCGCTATGACAACAGACAAGTAGTTCATTATAAGTCCACTTATAGAAGTGGAATACAATATTCCGCTATCTCTCCAGCTATGTATACGTGGTGGCAATACTGACAAATAACTCAATTCCACTTTGATAGTTCCCGCCACCCCGGGGAAGCGAATGTTTCTAAAACTCCATTCCAGTTTTAATGCCATTTTCCAATTGCAGCGGTATTAGTTTTGTTTAGTTTTCGGATGGCTTTGTTCAGGGATATCATATCTATATCATTTATCTTACCGCTTTCTGGATGAGCTGGATTTCCCGTCAATGTCTGCAATCATCCAGGTTGCTTGTAGCCGTATAACTTAACGGCCCTGCAATCTTACAAAACATGGTTTAGGTATGTCATTTATATATTTATATGTATGTATTTGGTATTACTGTTATTGACATTATATATTGTATTTTTATGAACCTGTTGAGTGATTGTCTTGCGATTTGTAAAGGCCTCCCCTAAAGCTTTCCCTCAGTTTTCTATCCTGTGTTTTTCTTGGCCAGGTAACACCAGCCTCTTTCATAATTTCATCTTCCCATCTTAGACCTTGCCTCCCTTTCCTTCTTTTATTTTGTCTTCGATACCATTGGGTAACATCCTTCGCCCATGTGTCTCTACGGCTTCTCATGATATGACCTGCCTCCTCCAATTTAGTTTTCTTACGGCCCCTTAACCTGATACTTTATAGATTGTTGTAAAAAAAAACGAAATATGATCTTCCTCCAAGCCAGTCAAAAAAATACGCAGTGTCATTAAGAAGACGTGATCGTTACCAATTCTATCTAATTTAATAATAAACGTAACCATAAGATTCGTCTTAAAATATACCCTTGCATTTTCAAGAAACATAAAGTACTCTTAGTTCGCATTTACATTCATTATCGAATACACTTAAAACTTGTAAATACCACTATGGCCAAGTTTCTGAGCGTTATTAGATAGGAGCCCTCAAAAGTCTAAGTTTTCACCCTCTAGACTATATAAGGTCAGAGATTCTGTGCTGAAGAATGAAAACTTTAGTTTTGAATGCCGATTTAATTGATGGGCTTGTACTCGTAAATCCAAGGGTAAGAGGTACTTTGAGGCATAGGACAATAGGCTAGTTTACTCATGTTAAATTTTAATAAAATATTGTTTATTTCGAATATTTGACATAAGAAAACAAAATATTTTTTCAGTTCATAAAAGTAGAAGTTCTATCTATCTATCAGCCACAGACGTCTACTGCTGAACATAGGCCTCCCCCATGACTCGCCACAAAGTGCGATCCTGTGCAGACCGCATCCAATGATTCCCCGCTACCCTCACGAGGTCATCCGTCCATCTAGTCAGGGGCCGACCCACGCTGCGCTTTCCTATACGTGGCCGCCACTCTAGGACTTTGTTGCAGAAGAACCAAGGTAACCGACATAGTGCACAGGATTGCCCGGTTGAAGTGGCAATGGGCAGGCCATGTAGCCCGGAGAACGGACGGCCGTTGGGGCAGCAAAGTAGAAGTTGGCTGAACAAATTGAAAGTTAAAATAAGGATTTAATTACTATGTATTTTGAAATGCTTAAAACGCTGTCCGTCATTTTCACCCTTGCTAGTGACGTCACTAATCCAGTAAAAAAAAAACTAAAAACGTCATTTTTTTGCATCATAAATAATAATAGTGTATTAGGGCCATTAGGGGCCTATGATGGTTGCGTTTATCACGTGATAAATATGTGATAGCATCTGACACTCACACTCACAGTTTGTCAAAACGTGACGGATGCTTTGTCACTTATATATCGCGTGATAAAAGCAACCATCATAGGCCCGCTGGGCTATATTTACGGGATCGCCTATATCACGCCATAGATAAGCCATGGACAAAAATGGCGGACGGAGTTTTGGTCTAGTCATCAAAATTTCTAATTGCAATCAATAGAATTTTGCTTTCTAACTCAATAAAAAATCCATATCATTTTTTTAGTGCTAGTATGATAATCATTAACCATTTCAAATATATTTCAAAAATGGGTCAAGTAGCCAGCCTGTTCAGTGCAACAGTGGAGCGGCGTCCATGGAACCCGATTCTTTTTTTTTATTGGTCATAATTGCAACTGACAAGAAACCAACGGTGCCATGTCAATTGACACTGCTATGATGGCCCGAGAGATGCTTCATCACGTTTCGTTTGAAGGGTCCCATGTTGTAAGGAGGAGGAAACACGTATCGATTATTATCAAGATCAACGGCACAATTTGAACTGTGACGTTATTTGATTATAAACCTTAAATTGTTGAAAAATAGTTTTTAAGTAGTTGTTCTTGATAAGCAACGGTATGCCGGCAGAATTCCACTTTTGGCACCCTATTCTTGCCCATTTTAGAACTTTTATCTATTGTTCTTAGTGAATATGTAAAACAATTCTGTTTCGTTATGCACAGGGAGATATTGGATAGGTATCACACCACTGCAGTACAATTTTTTTTTTTTACTGCACTACTGGTAATGATTGCTATTTGTCATCAAGTCCGCAATATTCAAAAAATTCAAAAATTCAAAAAAAAATATTTGGTTTTTTACAATCTTTTTAGCTAGATATAAGGTTGGAACCTTCCATTAAGCATCACAATTCAAGAATTCGTTGGCTGCTGGTACCCACGTGGCGTCTTCCAGTGCGTGGTCCTTAGAATTCTTGGGCCCTAGCAGCAATTCAATAGTAAGTTACGAAACCTTATTTTAAGTCTGTGTGGTCCTCACTTCACGTTTACGATGAGACTTTTCAAATTCAAAGTTTTTATTTAGTTTTTTTTTTGTCTTAAGGGCAAACGAACAAACGGATCGTCTGATCCATATATTATTAAAATAATCCTTTTATGCGCCTAGATTTTCTGTTTGAGCTTTTACAAATTATTGCTATTTTTTAATACCAGGCGCTTCATCATAGGCCTTTACATCTTAATCAGATGATTTTATGCAGCGTTTTTGTGGCAGTGTTTGAAATGACTATATAGTCCGATGCGGGAGCGACAGTGACGTCCGCAAGATTGTCATCTCATTAGGGGGTCATTTGATGCTTGAGTTGGTGAAGTGACCCTACTCTCATGTTGGTGTCTCCTCTCACGTTTCGCAGCCAGAGCCCGAAACCAACCAGGCGCTTATGAATGCGTATTAAACAGTATTAATTTAATAATAAAAAACTGGCCAAGTGTGAGTCTGATTCGCGCACCGAGGTTTACGTACAGATACTTATCCCATCTTAACTGGCCGGGTTAAGTTAAGTTTGCACCTGGTATGTATGGCGCCGGATACAAATGAGGTGCAAAGTTAACACTTTCGCTACCAGGAACCCGCCTGGTAGGCACTCGTAATCATTGCTCAGATGCCGGCCGGTCACGTATTTATGCTTAAAAAGCTACCCACCTAGCGAGCTCTCGGTTTCTGGGGTAGGGTTAAATTTTATATCTGGTTGCGAAAGTGTTAACAGAACAGTTCTCCAAATATGATTTTTGAAAAGGACTATTTCTTTACTTTAATATTAATTTTATTCTGTTTCTAGTATTTGTTGTTATAGCGGCAACAGAAATACATCATCTGTGAAAATTTGAACTGTCTTAAGCTATCACAGTTCATGAGATACAGCTTGGTAACAGACAGACGGACGGACAGTAGAGTCTTAGTAATCCCATTTTTCTTTGAGCACTTTCACAACCTGGTAAAAAATATAAAACTACCCCAGAAACCGACAAAGCCCGCTAGGTGGGCGCTTTTATAGTACAATCCGCCCAGCAAGCTGGGTTGTTGGTCGTGAAAGTGTTAATGTTTAAATTTTTCCTTTGTTTTAATATTTATTTGCTAACAAGTTACCTGATCATATTTTAAAATTAGCCTTTCCATCTCTCAATTTTTTTTTAATAAATCTCTAATGTCAAAAGCATATTATACAGTAGAGGACTATCTGACAGACAAAAATGCATGGCCTGAACCAGAAACCGAGTAACTGACTCCTTAGATTGTACCTATTGCACCCTAGAAAGCATTTCAAACATACATAAATTGTGTTAAACTGTCATACTTTCTTGTAGTTTCTATATTTTATTCTTACACTAGTAGTCCTCATTTATATCTTAGAATACACTTTTAATATGTTTTCTTCGAGAACTACGTATAGTTAAGTTCATATTACTGTAATAGTTAAGAACTTATCCTTTATGAAAAAATGACTGACTGTTGAGTTTCTTTCGGCGTTTCTTCTCAACAGTAGTCTCCTCTTGTGAAATGCCGGTAGACTCAGACATGTAAAAGTGCCCTTGTGGCTACTTGCAGAATAAAGTTCATTATTTCATTATTTGCAGGGTGTTTCCATATTAACATATTAGCTGCCATAAGCATTACCGGTAGTATCACATAATCTTCTCTATGTGGCGATGAATCTTTGGCATAAATTGCACAGTGTGCTATGCCTCGTCAATGTCCTCCCGGCTCAACAGAATACCAGCGTCGTTGGTATTGCTCCTAGCAAAGTCAACAAGCATTGCTGGTATTCTATGGAGACCAGTTCGGGTTCACATCTTTAATATTTTTTTAGCAATAAGACCACCTATTCTCTACCACGTCTACCATTTTTTAAATAAAGGTTTCAATTGCAACCTTTTTTCATTTTGCTCTGCAATATGGAATTGTATTGTAGGTATTCTCTTGATGTTATATTTAATTGGTATTGTGATGAGGTGTTTTACTTGATAAATTTGCTCTATTCTATTCTATAAACATGTCCGTGGGATCAAAAGCAATTTTTTTAAAGTATTGTAACACTTTAGGCCTTACAAAGAAACAGAGCGACAAACTGAGAGTATGCCAAAGAGCCATGGAGAGATCGATGCTAAACATTACTAGAAAGGACAGAATAAGAAACACAACGATATGTGAGAAAACTGGCATAAAAGATGTTATTTATACAGCTAAGAAGATCAAATGGGCCTGGGCAGGACATGTATGTAGAATGCCCAATGAAAGGTGGACAAAAATAACAACAGAATGGCAGCCAAGAGACAAAGTAAGAAAGAGAGGCAGACCTAGACTTAGATGGACGGATGAACTGAAAAAAATTGATAAATACTGGTGAAGATCGGCCATAGATAGGAAAGAATGGGAAAGGTTGGGGGAAGGCCTTTTGCGCACAAGACGCCACGCATTCACACAACGTAGGATTAGATATAGTTTCAACCTGATATGACATGTTATAATTAATAATAGTTAATAATTATAAAATTGTTCGATTGTATGTCATTGTGATTAACTTAAATTATTTAAAAAATTAGTTGTAATTTAATGAAATGTAGCAAGTTTATTTGCATGAATAAAGGCTATTATTATTAACACTTTAGGTAAGTAGTCTCAAAACCTGAACCTGAACTGAACCAATGTAAACCTGAATAAGGCAATAAGATGACAGCACTAGCAACCAAACAGGCATTAATTCTGGCCGGTAGAGGGATACTTGACATAAAAAAATATATTGGGTCGTTAGTTGACACTACAATTATGTTTTTAACTACATCAATACAGGTTATACAGGCACATAATTATAGCCACTGCTTTATTCCAGTATAGACTGCATTTACATGTATTTTCATTGATACTTCCGTGAAATTATCTTTCAGCTTGTTAGCGAAAGCGTAAATAACTAGCTATAATATAATAATTTTTAGGTCAGTTCAGCTGATTACAAATCCGTTTCTCCTAAGACATAATTTACCACAAACTTAGATGCATCATAGATTTCATGAATACACTACAAATTTGTACTTATGTATGTTATTAACTGTAATAACGCGACATTTATTCACGTATTTCCTATGAATACAAAAAAAAATACTAAAATCGACTTTGACACTTTTGACAGTGAAACTGATAAGTGGGTTGGATGACGATGACATGACAATGACAGGACACACAATCAATGTTGCCATTAGTCTGATTACAATAACTTCTAAACACAAACAAAATATTGTGACCCCTTTCAGTCCTTAGGAAAATGGCTTCATGAAACGTTACGGATATAAATATTTACTTAATATATTGTTTGTTATTAACTTTTTGTCAGGTAATATTGATTTAAACTTACACGATTTTCACACATTATTATAATAAAATGGATCTTAATCGCGATCAAAAAAGTGTTTATAAAATTACCTCGACGTTTCCAACGTGATGTAACGTTCATGGTCTCAAAAGGACTGAAGAGGTGGGCATCAACGTCTGTAACATTCAGTCCCGTTGTGTTAAAATAAAAGGTATAATATAATAAATCTAGTAAATTCTTCCTTTTCTTATTATAATCATTCAACATACAAAATAACTACCTACAATTTTTGTATTTACATGTCAAATCTGTGAGATGCCCAATTTTAAAACCTTTGATAGTCATAATTATTATGAAAAGCACTGAATTGCTCAAAAATCTTTGAAAACCTCGTGATTGTTCTGGGGGTTATGCTATAGGAAAATGCTAAAGCAGATGTTTTTTCTACGTATGTGAGAAAGTACCAGAGTTCAACTATTAATGTATCTGTTCAATTCAACTATCGCGCAGTGACGCGAACTTTCCAACTCATTAATTAAATATGATATGTCACTTTATAGGTCAATAAAAATAGAGGTTATAATAAGTAGATATCGTAATGACTCGTTAAATTTTAGCTTTCCAGTACTGACTTATCATCAAACTTATCCACACGAGAAAAAATATCAAAATCATGCTGGTGGAAATTTGGGCTTCAGGCTTGGCCAGCATTAGTGTTTTGCTGTAGGTACATAACATTTATTTTCTCAAACATGCAATGAAATATCGCCGTAACGTGCGTTAGAACAGGCTTCGAAGTGTCAAGTTTCGGGCGGAACAATTCGAGAGAACTGTAAAGGAATTTCATACAAAATTGAAGGCCTAAGCCGGGAAGTAATTTGTTTTTAATTTTAATGTAAACATGGCGTCTGTGTGTATGAACAGCTGATATTTTTTTTTTTCTAGTAGCTACCCATTCAGCCATCGGAGCAACAATATCCGTGTTAATGCCTAGTACACACGAACTGAAAATACCGTCTATACGTAAGTCACCAGAGACCATAGACAATATTAAAAATCCTCTGCCTTTATTTTACTTATTATAGAAACTAAGATTCTTATTATCAGGTTGTGTATAATGGCCCTAATATTCGCACACTACACACGTGGACTTATTAAAGAAAAAATATATAGAGGGATTGGAGGGAAAATTAAAAATATTTTTTTTAAACATGGCGTCTGTGTTCATGAACTGGCTGAACAGCTGAATTATGTTTTTTTGAGTGGTGTATTTTTTTATTTCATTGCATATGTTTGAGAAAAGCACTATACATGCCTTAGCCGTGAAAAGGGCTTGCCGGCTTCGTATCACTAGACGGCCTCCCTTACGGTCGGCCGTCTATACCTACTCAGCCGGCAAGCCCTTATTTCCCGGCGTCTGCAGTAATGTACTATTGTTGTTCATTGGTCTACTTAGAAAAATTATATGACGTGAAAGAGAGAAAAAAATACTATTATCTATTTGTTTCAACTTAACTTATTTGACTTTCCATGAGAACCAGCCTTACCCTGATATTGTTTTTGATGTATTTATTTCATTTCTCAGGTTAAGAATTTAATACTATTACCTATGTATTTTATGAATTCTTTACCTTCTGATCTAAGGCGTGCACAATCTATTGCTATATTTAAATCTCACCTTAAACGTCACTATTTATCTCTACCGTAATTTACACTGCGTTGAAAATCGCTCCTCTTACTCGTACTATGCGACTGACTGGTTTTGCTATCTATTTTACTTTGCTATATGTTTTTATTATGTCTAAGTATTATATGTAGGTATATTTGATTATTGTTATTTACGTATGTTTATTGTTTTTATTTTATTTTTGTGGCTTAAAGTTGTGTGCATCATCTACTCAATTCTTACTCCTGTTGATCTACTCCGCTACCTAAAGGTTGTCTGGAAGAGATCGCTATTTAGCGATAAGACCGCCTATTGTTTACCTCTGTCAATTTGTTTACTGTATATCTCTCATGTTTTGTATCCCTGTGTATTTGAGGTGTGCAATAAAGTGGATTTGTTGTTGTTGTTGTTATGTATACATATAAATAGTAAATACAATAAAGAATACAAAATATTGTTTAGTTATTAAAGACAATATTTTTTGCATTTTCCACTAAAAACAATATATTTTGGTACTTGTATCGTACAAGATAGTTATTTAGAGCTTAGGTGCAATGGGATATTTTCTACTCTATTAGTAGTTCACATAGTAAGCGGCAATACCAAGTGCTCCTGAGAGTTGCTAGCAACGAAAAAAATACAGCAACTCAAGTAAAACTATTTCGACGCGTTATAATTTATCATTTCCGTTATTTAGGAGGATCGGCTTAAAAATTTATACGTAGTGATATTTTTATAACGGTTTTAGTAATAATTACACCAAAAATATTTCGTCAACATTTCCCGCTGTGTTACCGCGCCATCTATTGAACCTAACCTCAAACTTCGCTAAGCGGGCGGAACATGGCCGTCGCGTGCCGAGTGTTGCTCTGAGTATTTACGACGAATTTTAAAGTTTTTAAGTGTAAAGCCGTAACAATTGACAGTAAAACAAGTGTTAATATAGTTCGTCATACTATCTTAGTGCTTCAAAGTGTGTTTTTTAAGTGTTTCGTATTAATTTTATCTCAAAAAGTGCGGTAACGATAGTGTGTGTGAAGCTACAAGTTTTGAGCCTGTGTCTAATACCGGAATGTTGTGTTAAATCCAACTGGATTGTTTCTTTTAAGGCGGAGTTCCAACTGGGAATAAAATTTTAAACTTCTCAAGGTAAGTTTCCGTGCTATGAATAAGGTTTAAGTTAACTTTTGGAAAGTTCAGGTTTGTTTACTTCGTATCGCGCATGTTCAGTTGATAAAAGTTTCGTGTTTATTATTCTTCGGCTGAAAATGTCAAACCGAAAGCTCTCGTGCTGACAGAAACATCCATCAGTATTTATTATTGTACCTACATCGACATTGTGCATGCCTTAGTCGGTAGATTTACATTTTTAACGGTAGTACCTAGACAATATTATTCTCATGCCTTTGGAGTCAGGTCCGAATACTCTTGTATGTATACCTAGGAAGTTTATCGTATTCATTACTTTTTATAGTTATTCACGGACTAGTAGGTACATAATCAATTACGATCCATTAGACTAGTTCGTAAATTTATATTCCGGTATCTTTATAAAGGTGAAGGTATGCAGCAAGTACGCCAATGCCATACCATAGACGATGCGTTTTGTTTTTTTTTTTCGTGGGCATTGAACTTAGTCGTGATCCATTCTAATACAGCCTCCGCTGTATCTGTTTGCTTTCTTCGGTAGACTTAAGTTTTGTTTCCTCCTTTAAAGATAAATAGTCTTTAATTTAGTTATGATTTTATACATTCCTGTTCCAATAAGATTACGATTTAACTTATTAGAAATTAGTAACCGTACCTTTTACTCATAATAGGATTATTGTCATTAGTTTTTTAGAAAATTTGTTAACCTACGAAAGGAGTAATAATAAAAAAGGTAGTAAGGTAGTTTCCCATTCTAAAATAATATTACATATCTTGTATCCAATACCTATAGCAGTATACCTAAGAAGTTACGCTAAAACCAGTAGACAGTAGGTAGGTAGCTACCTAATCTACTAGTTACATCTACTTACGGTAGGTTAACTACGTCCAAGCAACATAAGCTTACATACATATGTAGATATTATCATAAATATATATATAAATTTGTGTACATGTGTGTGTAAGGTTTTTATGACTACAGAAAACTGCCGTATTTTTATCTTGTGTTCATAGTTTTGAAATAATTTCTGGTTATACTTATATATGCCGTTCTCGTGAACGTTCCCCGAGCCGTATGGAGTGAGAATATTTTCGAGAACATTTTCGGAACAAGCATATCACTAGTTGTATTGTACCGTATGTTCTAACTTTAATCCATGCCTTACATATACTCGTATATCGTATATCAAGGTATGCAACATTATGCTTAACCACCATGTCTCTTAGACCCCTAACAGAATGGCATGAGCCGTGAATATCCTGCTAGGAGCAATGTTAATCTCCAAAATAGACCTAGCCTAATCATGTTAGGCTATGCTTAAGCTAAAAGCCTAACTCTCCGTACGCTAATGAATAAATAATTAACACTGTTAGCTCTGAAAGCTAAATGAGAACTAAGTATTAGGCTACACATTCTTTTTAACGGGGAGGATTCTAATAAATAGTTAGCTAAATTCTTGAATAAGTATGCGTAAATGAAAGTTGCGTGTTTTCTTAACATGATTATAATTGAACTTGTATCCTGCTTTGAAATGTTTATGACGGTGTGAAATATATACGATATAGGTACCTATATAATCTCGAAATATTCGATGTAGGTACATGTACTTACTTACGTATTTCGTATTTATAAGAATAAGAAAAAGGGGAGGCCTATGTTCAGCAGTGGACGTCCTATGGCTGAGATGATGATGATGATGATGATGAAGAATAAGAATAAGAATATATTTTATTTGTCCAACATAGGTCAAAAGGTGTTACAATTTTTACATGTGTCTCACAAATTGTGTGTGGCATGCATGTCATGGGCACAAAATGGGCATGGGCATTATTTATGAAGCAATGTAATTACACACCGAATACCATTTGTCCGAAAATTTCGTTTTAGCGTCCTCCTCGATCCCGAAGTCCCATACCATCAGGTGATAATAATCAATCGCCGGTCAGTTTGTGAATAATAATAAAAAACAGTAGAAATAGAAATATGAAAACTTTATCTACAAAATGCGATAGCAAAACTGTATTCACTAGATCTGTAGTCATTCATGAATACCTAAAGATTGCGCAAATGCAACTTGACAGTGAAAAATTGTGTTTTTCTCAATCAACCTTTGACAAGTAGCCGAAACGTCAGGAAGGCTCCAATAATGATTATACGCGATATAATCTTATGAACTTAGTTAACTTATACCATTTATTTACATTACAGAGAATCCAGCCGTTCCAGAAAGTCCTACCGACCTGACCACACTCCTGACTTGCAGTCCCTTACAATCCCTTCATGGTTCCAGAAACCTTCTATATCTCTTACCAATCCCATTAACTTCAAATCCAAAATAGGCGCATTGTAAGACGTTGAGTTGCGGATAACCAGCCCGCGATAAACTATACTTCAAATCCAGGATTTTTTATCCAGAATCAATTTCTGGATAAAAAATTCGCAATCCTGCGTAATTCAAATAGATTTTTCCCTATCACTAAGATTAGAAGCGTTAAATTGCTTGCCGAGTTGTTTATTCTGTCGAAAAAGAAAATAACACGTGTAATTGAAACGTTGGTTTTTGTTGGTTTACACAATTTCATGTGACTATCACGGGTACACTACAATACTCCAAAATTTCATTTATGCGAATGCATCATCATTCCGAATTTTTATAATTCCGAAAACCATGTCCAGGTGGCCTATGATGGTTGCTTTTATCTCGCGATAAATAAGTGACAAAGCATCCGTCACGTTTTGACAAAATGCGAGTGTGAGTGACAGATGCTTTGTCACTTTATTTATCACGTGATAAACGCAACCATATGATGTTTTGTGTACAATAAAGTGTTTACTTACTTACTTACCATCATAGGCTCCCTGATAAAATATTTAGTTTTTTCTGGACATAACCTTAACCTAACGTAATTATAGTATGTAACATGGAATCCATGAAAAAAATATCCTCTCGTGTTATTTCACTTTCTGAATTTGAAAATTCGGCATATTGATGGTTTCAGATAAATGATATTTCGGAATTTTTGAGTATCAGTACTATCACTTGTCTTCCGACAGACAAAAACCTACAAGTGTCAGTTATTTTTCATCTCGTTTTGTAGTTGTATCAACCCATAATCATTATCATCAAGGCAATCATTAAAAAAAGTAAAGTAACGCTTTTCAGGGAAGTTCCCTTTAAGCGCTATTTAAATGTCGTTCTTTGAATTTTCATTCTTGTTTCCCTATTCTTTTATCTAATCGAAATAATCTTTGGACCTTTCTCTAATCGTCATATAATTACCATGAATTAACTCACTCTTTTTATCTTACAGCTGACTCTGAAGATCAAATCCCGAATCCCGATGCGTCCAATCCCACTTCTGATCCCGAAGATAACCTGTCATACGAAGATTTTGTAAAATACTCATAGTATACAGGGTGATCAATCCGCGTCGATTTAAGGTTTAATAGAAACTGCATTCAATTATTTTGTATAACTCTAGTTAAAATCTAATCTCTGGGTCCTAAGAACAGATTTCCCTACCTCTCATAGTTTCTGACTTCTTCCTACTGAACCATTTGGATTGATCACCCGGTACAGATAACCAATAAAAGAGCATTTCTCAAAAAATTTGCCCACAATTAAGACAGAAATTAAGGTCCAATATAATTTTCCTATTTTGTTACCAATTTTCTTTGTGATTTCCAATACATTTATATCAGATTATGTATAATTAAGAAAGTATAAGCATAACAGAACCCTAATTATCGAACATAGCCATAACATTGATATAAATTACTAAAATAATTGGTAACAAAATAGGAAAATTATATTGGATCTTAATTTCTGTCTTAATTGTAGGCAATTTTTTTGAGAAATGCTTAAAAGGACCTTGTTAGAGTCTGAGCAGTGAATAGTGTCACAAAAAAGGGCCAATTTAAACAATCGAAATGCATAGTAATGAAAATATTTTATGTACTTGTAATTTGACCGCCATTGATAGGAAAATAGATTGCCATGTAAATACATTACATTAAATCCACTGCTCACCGTTCAGACTATGCTTTTATGGTACGGTCACGGTCAGTATTAAAACTAGCTTAAAATATGACTACTGAACTGAAAAAAATAACCAGTGAATCCTATCTTTCTGAAAGGTCAGTAGGTTTCACTGGCATTTCTTTTTCAGTCTGGCATTTGTCAAAATGCCTCCAACATCCTAAAACTGACAGCTATTTTTGATGCTGACATCGTAAATTTGCCAGTTTATACATAAAGTTTTTGGAAAACCGCGCGAACTAGCGCAAAGCATTATTATTTGTCTCCATTATCATATCATAAAGGCCTCAGGAACTACGCCAAGAAGTACGCCAGTCACTTAATATTCAGACACTGTTCAGCTAGCCTACTTTCAGACAGTCCATCGTTGTTGGAATCCTTAAAACTCGAGCCTCTATACAGGAAACGTTGGCAAACTTTGTACAATAAGGTGGAAGTTGATAAACACCTACTTATTATGTACATTTTGATACTCATTGAGTTCACCCTGAGAACTATCATTATTTTTAGTATAGTTGCTTAATAAAAGCTGTTTTAGTTGATAATTTGGCTAAAAACAAACAACTTTCAAATTGACAGTGGGAATTGATACAAGTAGGAAAAGGGACTAAGTCTTTTTAGATATTTTAAGCATACTAGAAAATCCAGATTAATGCATAAGTGTTCATAAGCCCACAAATGTTCATAAGACCTTCGTAAAAATAACAACCAAATAATTTATTCTTAGTTATACAGCCTACCTCTGTCTATGGGCCTGTCTATGTCATAAAAAAAAAGATAATGTATAATATCTCAAAGTTTTATCGTGAAGTCATTGTGTCGTAAATTGCGATTATCATTTGTCATTTCACGTCTCTTACATAGCCATAACATTGATATAAATTACTAAAATAATTGGTAACAAAATAGGAAAATTATATTGGATCTTAATTTCTGTCTTAATTGTAGGCAATTTTTTTGAGAAATGCTTAAAAGGACCTTGTTAGAGTCTGAGCAGTGAATAGTGTCACAAAAAAGGGCCAATTTAAACAATCGAAATGCATAGTAATGAAAATATTTTATGTACTTGTAATTTGACCGCCATTGATAGGAAAATAGATTGCCATGTAAATACATTACATTAAATCCACTGCTCACCGTTCAGACTATGCTTTTATGGTACGGTCACGGTCAGTATTAAAACTAGCTTAAAATATGACTACTGAACTGAAAAAAATAACCAGTGAATCCTATCTTTCTGAAAGGTCAGTAGGTTTCACTGGCATTTCTTTTTCAGTCTGGCATTTGTCAAAATGCCTCCAACGTCCTAAAACTGACAGCTATTTTTGATGCTGACATCGTAAATTTGCCAGTTTATACATAAAGTTTTTGGAAAACCGTGCGAACTAGCGCAAAGCATTATTATTTGTCTCCATTATCATCTCATAAAGGCCTCAGGAACTACGCCAAGAAGTACGCCAGTCACTTAATATTCAGACACTGTTCAGCTAGCCTACTTTCAGACAGTCCATCGTTGTTGGAATCCTTAAAACTCGAGCCTCTATACAGGAAACGTTGGCAAACTTTGTACAATAAGGTGGAAGTTGATAAACACCTACTTATTATGTACATTTTGATACTCATTGAGTTCACCCTGAGAACTATCATTATTTTTAGTATAGTTGCTTAATAAAAGCTGTTTTAGTTGATAATTTGGCTAAAAACAAACAACTTTCAAATTGACAGTCGGAATTGATACAAGTAGGAAAAGGGACTAAGTCTTTTTAGATATTTTAAGCATACCTACTAGAAAGTCCAGATTAATGCATAAGTGTTCATAAGCCCACAAATGTTCATAAGACCTTCGTAAAAATAACAACCAAATAATTTATTCTTAGTTATACAGCCTACCTCTGTCTATGGGCCTGTCTATGTCTATGTCATAAAAAAAAAGATAATGTATAAGATCTCAAAGTTTTATCGTGAAGTCATTGTGTCGTAAATTGCGATTATCATTTGTCATTTCACGTCTCTTAAAACTAAACATTTAACATCAGTAGGTACAGTATGCTGTCAATTTAGCATTGGATTGCGTACGTACATTGAAAATAACATTTAACTTGTATGAAAAAATCAAATTAAGACTAGAGTTTTTTTTTAAAGTTGCAGAACAAATATTGCTCAGTTTGGAGAGCACAATCAAACCTTGCATTTAAAGTCCGATGGGCTGAGACACCCTGTATAGGCATTGCGAATTATACCTTAACGTACTTTCGATTATTGAAAACAATAACCAAACAATCAGGCCCAGGCATAATAAACAAATGAATTGTATTAGTGGTTACAAATTAATATAATAACGACATTTCAGCAAATTGAATAAACTCAATTGAACAATACTGAAACCCGATTGTCTGTGAAATTAACAATTTTATTCATTATTCTTTGTTAGTTAATGCGGTTTAATATTCAGCTACCATAATTGGGCAATGTTTACCCTGCATGTTTAATTACCCCTTATTGATGTTGGTGTTCATTAGCTGTATGTAACATTATTTAATGAATTCAACAAAAGCCCAAGTCACATAAATTCACTTCAATCCCTTATTACTAGAGTAAATAATTTGAGGAGGAATGAAATAGTGGTCTCGCTCAATGGAATCCTACTAGTTCTTCTAATAACATAACAGTAGACACTTCTATTAATTATCATCGAACGAATTATATATAATGTACTCGTATAAGAAAAAAAAAACGTGTTTGACATCGGTTGATGTTCTATTCTCTACTGTCTCATATACCGAAGTACGTTCGTACGAATTCAAAAAGTACCACTTTCATAAAATAGATGGCGAAACCTTCAAGTGAATTAAAAAAGCATATTTGTATTAACCAATTTGAATTTACTTGACGAAAATGTGCGTGACATATTTTTTGGATGTTTTTGTAGTCGAGTCTAATGAATCTTTATCAATGTATCATCGAAATACCAGCGGCAGTCGTTGAATATGCATCAATTTAACAATTCATCGCGAATGCCCGAGTTATGCGTCATTTTCCAGTAATATCAGTATGCAGTTCATATTTTCGCTCACTCATTCTCCAAATTGTTCACTTTGACGCATGGAAAACGTGGAAATATTAAAAAAAGGAACTAGTTCGTTTGCTACCTTTGTACAGTGACAGTTGCATACTAATATAAATCTATGGGGAACGAATTACCATGTCTCTGTGTTGCCAGTACAACGATCAATATCTGCTAGGTGTGAAAAGACAAAATAACAATTGCAATAGGACATTTCTGTCGTGTTCCATCGCCAGAGGCGCCACTTCCGCGTTGATTGACATTTAAGTAAATAGGTTGCACAGAATTAAATTATTTTGGGTATTTTTTTACGCTTTTTAGTTTATCAACTAAACGCCATTTATTTTATGAATTTTTAGGTTAATTGTCAACAAAAATAAAGTGTGTCATTTTGGTTTTACTTTTTTGTCCCGCTTTAAAAATATATAACCAAGTTAAGTGCTACACAGAGTATTTGAATAATTCCGATATTTAAAACTTGCAATGCCATTATGCGATGCAATAATCAGAAATATAAAAAATGTAGTTGACATTCAATTGGCCTTTGCATAAAAATAAGTTCTTTCAATTGATTCTTGGAAGCAATAAGAATTAATGCTCTAGAAAAAATATTGTGTCGTTTTTATGAGCTAGCTTCGGATGGGGGCATGACTACTGCATTACAATGTAAAGTATTCCTGTCATTGCTACCCGATAAGGATGATCAGGATCACTCATGTAGACATCGGACGACGCATGAATGGAAGTCATACGCGGAGTCCTATATTTAGTGGACAATCTTCTAAATATCCCCCGATTGTTATTTGTTTTATTACAGGCAAATACTCGCGACGAGCGAGCACACTTAGGTTCCAATCATTAAAACAATATATATACAGCCCGATTATCTCAAAAACCGGTATCTCCAAGACTGATCCAGAAAATTCACTTCTTTTTTTAGCTTTATTAAATCATGTGAAACCTAGCAAATTAATCTCTAAAATCTCACAATATTAAGGCAGTTCTAAGTAGCATCAAACGTTCTATTCAACTTTCTGAAAAAACAATTCAAAATGAGATGCTTCTTCTTCACACTACCCCGATCAGCATCTAAGTTTTACTTACCCACCACAGACGGATGACGTCATGTGTTCATTTGCAATTCCTATTTTCAGCGATCAGATATTATTGAATGAACTTAAACTCTTGATTGCAATTGCACAAAACTCGGATCTATTGATGCGGGTATTTTTAAAGTAAACATGCGTTTTTATGTTCCTTAATATTGTGCATTTTACAAATATATAAAATTATAAATGATGTGACAGTCCATCTGCAGTTACAACACAACGACAAACTTTGCGAAGTGCTGAAGTTATTTAAAGCGAATTCCTTTTAACGAGTTTTATCTGAAAGTTCACGATGTGGGCGTAATAATAAAACCGGAGAAGATTCCAACTCTGTTTAAAAATATTTCTAGACGACTGTTTTCCTTCAATACGCCATTGTGTATTTTAATCTGCTCACTGCAGTTGAAATAAAACATCCATTAAGGTACGTAAACTGATAACTCGAAATGTCTTAATTCAATTACGGAAGTGCGTGGGAACAAGCCCTCGACTCTCAGTTCATTAAAAACGTTAACTAATTGTATAATCGCTGGTTAATCACAATTTGTAACGCGAGGAGATAGCTGGTTCCATTCCTGACACCTTTTTTGTATTGTTTGACGTTTGACTTGGATTTACCTCGTTCTAATTGGTATCTGAATTGGTGCTCGGCTTACGGTTACTCTCATTTGGGATTGAGTTGACAAAGAGATGCAAAAGACTTAGCGCGAATCGCGTTTAATTGCTAAGAGGTCGTTTTACAGTGGTTTGCATTGTATGTTGCTAAAATATTGAATGCGTATTGAATGAAAGTTAACCGTAATGTTAAACTCCATTTTATAGCGTCGCCATTAAAATACAACGTAGCTTTCCCTTTAAAACTATTCTGTTCCATAGACAAATTGCATATCTTTTTATTTGAAAACTGTTCTAAATTTAAATATTTCTATAAGTGCTCAAAGGCTGACCTCTGTATCTTGACAAAATTGAACAGAAAGCACAAAACGAGCAGTTAACCGTTCCGGTAGTTTGCTTCCCTAAATTAACTCGAACGAAGAGACAGATAGACGAGATAAGCATCTAATGGTCACGCACTTAAAAGTGCATTACATACACTAGCAACATTATTACCCGAATGCAGTAGTTTCAGAGCCGAACATTGCAGTGTGAGGTCCACTTTAATGCTCTGTCAATCCGTTGAATCCTACAAGGAAATGGCATCGAATCAGCTATTCCAAACAATCCTGCAGTGCGCCACTGCCTCCTTTGCGCTCTATACACAAACGCTAAGGTTAGAGTAGCGCAGCGATACAAAAGTGGACTTTAATAAAATGCCAGCCACATTGAAGCCGTGTTTGCTGTGACGGCGTCTGCAGAGTGTCAACATTTGCGTTTGGGTCTGGGGCTATTCGGTTGTGTTTGCGATTCAAGCGCACTCATTAAATCTTAGCTTTATGAAGGATTTGTTGACCCGAGGTTGTGATATTGGTTGTAGACATGCCGGATTGTTTGAGCCCTGTGTTTAACGGTTCGCGTAAATGGTTCGAACACGTTGATGCGCTCGCGGCTGCGTTCAATTGGAATAAATGACTTCATAGGACTATTGTATTAAATTATTTTAAATGAACGCTAAGTTATGATTTACGCCTATTAATATTTAATGATAGATGAACTCGTGCGGTGGCGCGGCTAAAGCGTTTACCGCAGCAATTTACAGCGTTCGCAAAATGAAACAAATTATTTAAACACACAAATGTGAAACTTTGTTACTGACAAGTCATCTACGTATATGTAATTATGTATAAAAAGAAGTGACTGACGCACGAACTGACTCATTAACGCTGAACTTAAACTATCGAAAGTATATTTTTGTAAGATTTCCTGATGCAGAAACGAGGCTGGAGTTTTTAATTTTCCTGACAACCTCTTATTGAAACGAATAGTTCTTTTTCACAAAAAAACAAAGCTAAGAATATTGAAATTTATTCGTTGTTGCTATAGGTTTTCAATTTTCAATCAACAAATAGAAGCTAAGCAGTCTTCGAAACTCAAACCACTTCGCCGTTTTGTTTACTTACACCGAGCTGCATCGCAGTTACGATACGGCGTCAGTTAGTTACTAGTTTTTAAAGTTCCAACTTCCAGTGTCCCCAACAACCGTTTTCTGACGCGTAAGTTTTGAGCTCTGTTGCAGAATTTCATTAGTGCAATGTTGACAATACTGTGATTTGAAAGCGAGACGTTAAATATTGAAGACTAGTACTTTACTGTTTGGTTTGACTGAAAACTTTAAAGTGAAACTGTTTCAGATACAGACTTTCATTAAAAGCGAGAGAAGCATTAAAGTTTGACAGACCAAAGTGCTGCTATATTAGTTGAAGAGTTAACTTTAGTACTGCTACTTTTAATTTAACACTAAAGTGTTAAAACTCCCATTTAGCGTATAACTCAGCTACAGCTCTGCATTTAGTCTCCAGATGAAACGGCAAAATGACTAGCCAGTCTGTAATGCCATGTAATAAAAACTTCCAACAATAATGTCTAAGAACTTATTTGAAACGATTCGCAAGAGTGCTGCTCTAGCAGAAACTTTTTTCCGACGCATCTCAAAACTCACTGAAAATGAAGAAACTTGGTATTACAACGCCTTATCTAAGTACTTCGTTAAGTGGATTATTAACTTTGTTCTTATGCGAACAAGCGTTATCTAACTTCTAATTAAGTATTATTTATGATGTAGTTACTAAGTCTCCTAATTACTTATGCCTTCGCTAGGACATTAAGTCGTTAAAAGTCGATGTTTCAACGCTGACAAACTTCTATGAACTACATAATTTATTGGCGAGATCAACTTTAGAACTGCGTTTTTAGTTTTGTAATCTATGCCTTTTGGGTTAGTGAGTGCAATAAATATTGTATGTGGGCGATACAACGTGCTATTTGCACAGGCAACCCTAGCTACCGAACAGGGGTTGCTGCTATTCATAATAAGCTTAGAAATTGCAAACAAATAACATGCTCAATTGAAAACTTTATAACCTCCAATTTAAGGTCCTCTTTCGCACTTACGCGTAACAACTTTTACCGTTCTCGATTTATGTCGTTTATTATATTTTACACGCGTAAAATGAACAAGAGCCAAATATAACATGCTATTCGCTGCTTTATACTCGTCTACTTAGAAACTATCCGGTCGTTACACAAAGTGGGGAACCTTTATAGTTTCCATTTCCATCCGAACCCTTTTGTCGTTGAGATCGTAAATTATCTATTTAGGTTTGCATTTGGCGATAAATTGCTTTTTATTGTTTGTTCAATCATGAAAAAACATGTCAACAGTCGCTGATATTGATATTGTATTATAAATCTTTCTCGGTTCGGTTCATGCTGCAATTTCAGCAGAAAGTAATCCAGTGTTCATTTGTTTGGCGGCACGATTCATAAATGGATCCGATAAGCGGGGATTCATGATCCAAACAGGAATAATTGCCTCGGTTATGTGTTTTTTGCCTCAAGAGAAAAGCAGAGTCACAAATGTCGTACATCAGAATCGATCAACCTCTGGAGAAATACCGATTGTATCCGACGAGTTATTAGTACACGAAGTCGCTTATCTCGGACATCGACGGATTGTGAGCCGAGTGCTTACCTAATCTGTACGACTGCTATCTCAGGTCATAGGCCAAGCGATACCGTAAGCCGCATGCTACAAAGAGCCTCTTTCAACAGCCGACAGTGAAATCCATAGTTATACTTCTAAGGTTAATTTTCGCGTGACCCCATCCGAGATCGATGTTAAAGTTTCAACCGATCCACATTTCGTTGAAGAGTTCGTTTTAAAGAACTCTCTATGTGGGGCTCGACCTATTTCCGAACGTGATGGATGGACTCGTTCCTCATTTTATTATCGGGCTATCGGTTTCATGATTATTATATTTTCGGTCTTATTACGGACGGATATGGTTTCAAATGTTTATTGGCCTTATGATTTGGCATTATTAGTGGAATCATTTGAGGGTATTTGAGAGACGTACTATTTTCAGCCATGACAGCCGACGTCGAGTACTATTGGGGCTACTTATAGTGAGGGATTTAATATTACGCCGGCTTCTGTCAGAGCTGTCGGGTATTTCCTTTCCATTTTTCCGGTCCGTCACATCCGGTTGTCCAAACAATTAGCCCATGTTCCCTCGCCGGGGTTTTTGTGCGTTCTCCTTTGCATAATATCGTTGGAGCATGACTTAATTTTTGTAAGAGCAAATATTGTTTTTTTTTTCCCTCTGACAGGAATTACTTTGAAATATAAAAAGCCTCCTTTGTTGGTCTTACGCCTGCTGAATTGGGCAAGTTATTAGACGTGAAAATGAGTGCTCCGCTCCAAGTCTGCATTAAGAAGTTGAAACGTTCCGAAGTCTGTTAAAATTAAAAATGTATTTTCCGGGGAGATTCGAAACTCGTCTAAAAGCACAATGCGCAAAGATAAAAGGAGGAAACTTCCAGACGGGGTAGTTCATTAGACAAACCATTAAGTCTGTCCTGAATAAGAGGAGTTAATCTTCGGGATACAAGTGTTTCGATTTTTTAAACCCACATTTGACACATCCGTCTCGTATCGTTGAATAATGGCTGCGCCCCATTAAAATATCAGTTTTAAACGCCCCTTCGACTAAAAATAGCGGGACGTTGTTTCTTGTCAGCTAAATGTGTATTTGTGGGAATTTTCTCAAAGGGAATGTTGGATAGTGACATTTTTTAGAAATGTTTGTAAAACACGAGACTTGTGGAATCCGGTTTGCCTATGCATCGTGTTTTAGATCTAATCCTGAAGCCGAGCGGACATAAAAGAAGATTAAAGTGTTTAACCCAAATGTTATAAGTCAGTAAATATAAGGTTATGGCATGTGTAGGTGTAAGATAATGCGAGGTGTCTTTCGTAGAATCGTAATCTATGGCATTAGTCACAGCTTTTCGTCCAATAACGTGTTATTGCCTTTGAGACCGAACTGTCGCTTTTATCTTCCACTAACATTGACACTCACCCTACATTTATCTGTTATTTGCTTTTAACAGTTCTATTCAGACGCCCAAGAATGCCGTTTTATGTCATGAGTCATTTTAACTTGCTCGTATTTTGTTGAGTTTCTTTTCAGGACACATTGGATTTGCATTGGATTATTTAAACCGAGATTAACTGTGACGTAACGACACGCGTCGCTCTTCAGATGCGCCCGTATCCACGAGCCTACTGGATATGTTGCTAAACTTGTTTGACAGCTGTCGAGTAATGTAAGAGACCTTAGGGAAGTTACCAGGCCCGCTGAGCGTTGTATAAACAGATAAACAGTTTTTACGCTATGGACAGATGGCTGTGTTTGTTTTGGCTTATTTTCCGGAGATTGAGCCGAGTTAAACTGTTAACGGGAAGCTATTAAGTGTATTCTAGTTCTGCCACTTGAAAGTGAAGTACAAATTAACGTTAATATTGCGAGCTGTGTTCTGTGCCGGCTGCGTGCATCGTAAATTAGATCTTTTAAAGCGTCATGCAACGGACGCCATATTTGCAACAGATAGATTATGGAAGCAGCATTTGAAATCCCATGTTTTGCTCAAAGCGAACATATTTTCAATAACTCTCAAAGTAAGCAACCCATCTTTCGAATAGTTCGGAGCACTTAATTTATTTACCGTTTCAAACGTCGCTCTCAACTTTAGAGCGGAGCTTATGTTTTATATTAGTTTCTGGGTTTCCACTTTATGAATACGAATTTCCTCAAAGTTTCATTCGAAATTCAACGGGCGACTTAAGTATTCTCAGTGCGTTGCTCCGTGCCCCGATGTTATTACTCGCTAAGTACCCGCTTATTTTCATAGAGTTATATCAGGCGTGTTTTGCGAAGGAAACAAATTTGAGCCAGCGTAGACAAATTATTCTAGAAGACTGCCAATGCTTCAATTGACGTCCATAGAACCTGATTCTTATCGGCTTGCCCACTTCAGCGGCTTATGATGGTTGCTTTTATCACGCGATAGATAAGTGACAAAGCATTCGTCACGTTTTAACAAAATGCGAGTGTGAGTGACAGATGCTTTGAAAAGAAAAAGTGAGAGAATTCTACTGCGGCTTGCTTCTTTCTTAGTGTTTGTTTGGCGCCACGCCACTGCAATGCGTAGGTATACAAATACAAAGGCTCGTTCCACTGGCTTGCTAGTATAGACGGAGCCACCAAAGTGAGGTCTCTGATCCAAACATTTCAAATGGCGCCTAGGCGCTTAACACAGTAGCGCACTATTGATACATTTTCATCTTTCTCTAGATGGCGCTGATCTAAATATATGCGACTGAGACCTTGCTCAGGAGCTATTGATCGAGCGAGCACAGCGTCTCCGTTTCAGCTTGGCCAAAATTCTTTCGTATGTCCGAATTTCGGATAATGATGTCCGGTTGTTCTCGGCTACAGGCGTGACATTTTGTGATCAGGATCAACAATAACGTGGACTTTTTTTGTTGATTCAGTTTTCGATTTTTTCATAATGGCGGAGATATGGCGGTTGAAACGTAAAATAAAATATTTTGGCCATTCCTTAAAATGAGTGACTTTGTATCGACAGTCTTTTTGTTTATTGTTCCATGGCACCAAGAAAATTTCTATCAAGGTCGGGTATTGATGGTGTTCCCGAGCACTCCCGGGACAAAAACTTGCTCGGAATATAAGAACAAGTGGATCCGGTTTTATCCTGTTCCCCAGATTTATTGCCCAAGTTTTACAAAAACCTTTTCGCTTACATGGATGTGTTCCATGGGGAGAGTATAATAACAACGCGGGATTTTAAATTACGATTTTTTCTTTAGATATCAATCCGTGTATGAAGGCGTAAAGAACCGAATAATGAGTGTATCGGGTAGGAAATTACAAGCCTTGGGGAACATATGTTCCTTAATAATAGATGGGCGTGGCGGGAAGGTGCCGTCGGCAGGTATAAAGCGGATTTTTTTCATCGAATGAATCGCCTTTTTTGCCAAGTGGACGAGAGCTAAGAACATTATAAGCGGCTTTTTATTTAATTATCTTTATAAACATAATTAGCCTACACCTGTACCTTCTAATTAAATGTGATTTATAATGACTTTACATTTATTACTAGTAAAAACTTGGGAATTTATTACGAACGTAAACCTGCGTCATTAACTTTTGACGTAAAACTTAAGCGTTTACTAAGAGAATTAAAGTTAACTCGAAAGGTAATTCTTTGGATATTCTCGTAAATGATATTGTTTAAGTTCGGCATTATAGCTTTTAAACCGTTTTAGTTAAAGCTCTTGAAATAAAATCTGGACTCGCGCCAGAGGAATCGTGATTGTAATGCAACGGTCGGGCCAACTGGTCACTGAAGCATAGACAAAAGGAAATCACAGACGAAAAATACATTTGGCCTGGTTTAAACGTTGAAAAAGTTGACGTGACAGCTCTATGGTACGTTCGTGACAGTTTGATTTTTTATTAAATGGCATCTTTTTTATTCAAGTAGCCTTGAATAATATTTGTCTTGATAGACTTGATTAATTGTCCGCTGACATTTTAGCTCAACTACGCTAAATTGGACTGAGTAAAGTTTACCTAGAATGGACGTGAAATTTTCTGTCATTTTGTAGCAAAATTTGCGAACAAGCTTTATTTCAGACTGCTGGAATCCAGCTTGGAACCATAAACACTTTAGAATTACAAGTAACGGGACACCCTTTTACACCTGTTAAGATATCCAAAAAACAACCCCTAAAGGGGTATGAGTTATTTTTGGTATAAGTAAAATAAGTAGAGGCTGCGCCGATTTTCGCAAATGAGGTGTCAAATTACCAAGGGAGCAGGATAAAATAGCAATATTTATACTTTATTTTCATGCGTACGAAGTCGCAGACATGTAACACTCGTAAATTTCAATATTTACGAAATGTTTTGTGCTTGTTACGGCTCTATTTGCTATAGCATTCGCTTGCAAAATTATTTATCTCTGGATGTCAATCAAGTTATGACAGCTGTCATTCTAATTCAACATTTTCCGTAAATACGTCTACGTCGTTTACCTCCTTTGTTTTTAATAGATTTTGACGTTATATAGTTATTTGTCGAAAATGTCTTATCTTGTAGCAAATTAAAACGTATCGAATAAATAATGACGAAATAACACTGCAGGAACTGTAATGACAGCCTTAGACACCTGAATCGGTAATAACATTCCGACTGTAAAATCCAATGGGACTTCCCAACAGGTGTCCCGTTCCCATAGAATAACGAAGTAAAGCCATTTCGCTTGGTGATAGTCGATTCAATTAATATTAGTGTCAGTTGGTAGTACCAGTTATTATGAAACATTTTGTATTTATCAATCAATTATACAGCGTAGCTATAATTTGACAACATTTCATATTTATAACGGGTAGGAATTAATATAGAGATCTTTGCGTCGTGAACAACGTAAAAAATATTAGAATTTATTTTTCTGTATGTAAAGAAATATAAGAAAATACATAAAATAATCGAAATCTTTTACAACCTATCCGCGAAAGAGGCACCAGACTAAAGTGACATACATACATTGTGTCATTTTGGAGTTACTACAGTATTTAAGAATTAGCAAATTATAATAAATTGATAATAAAATAATTAGTAATCTCAAGAAAAATATAAAAACAGTAAGTAATTAAGTCTAAGCGGAATAAAGAAAAGAAATAAAATTTTAGTATTAAAAATGTGAATTGTCAATTATGAATTGTATCTTGTTTTTCACCTTATAGAGCTATTACGCGAGGTTCGCGGGGGAGTGATGTTCGTCGAGATGATTATATACAGTCCGAGAGCTCTCAAATTGCGATTCGGGTTCGGGTGAAAACTGAGAGGTCCTTATCTTGATCGCGTAAGAGCGAGCGAGACAGGTATACAACGCGAATTGCATTTTGACTGCTAACGCACTGTATGTTCGTTTATAAGGTAATTAATATACGGGAGAATTTCAAATACTAAGTGTCTTTTAAAATAATATTTTTAAGACTATCGTGAGACATCTTTAATCATTATAAAACGTTTTAAACTCACGTAAAAATTGTCAGGAACGGGCCGACATGTTTCGAACTCATATGGAGCTCTTCATCAGCTCAGCAGCAGCTGTCCGTGCTGCTACGCGACGATGAGTGGGCCGCGAGTCGCGTTACTGACATTTTTTACGTGAATTTAAAACGTCTTTATAATTCTCTTAAAATACTAATAGACCTCGTACAGCACTTTTTTCTGACTATTTCTTCGATGTCCGCTCGGCGCAAGCAAAATTGGCAATTCCAGTTGCAAAATGGACACGTAACAATCTGTCTAGTAGAGTAGAAAAGCTATTAGGCGACCAAGTGCATTATCAATTTGAACCAAATGCCTATCGTTTCACAATTTGCGTCGAAAAAAACAAAGAGAAATACTAGACAGTTTTTTTGGGTTGAGAATATATCTGAGTAGATATTGCACAGAAGATGTGCAAGTTTTTTTTATAGATTGGGTACAAAACGGTTATTCTCGTTGTTAAATGCAAGTAGGTATTTCTTCCGTAGTCCCTTAGTGTAAAGCACGTTTCGGTCTTTATCTTGAACGTTAATAACTAAAAGCTCCATTTGAAATCTATAAAAATGTGGTTGCTCTGAACAAAACGCGAGGGTAACGCAAAAAAAATGAAAAAATCGACAAAATAAGAAGCGCTCTAGTATACAGTGAAGAACGATAAAAACCGGCCAAGTGCGAGTCTGCCTCGCTCACCAAGGGTTCCGAACAAATACTTATCCTATCTTATGGCCGGGTTACGTTAAGTTTGTACCTGGTATGTATGACGTCGGATAGCCAAATGAGGTGCAAATTTAACGTAACTGATCACGTTTATTGTATTGGAGCCCCACTTAAATATTCATTTTATTCTATTTTTAGTGTTTGTTGTTATAGCGGCAACAGAAATACATCATCTGTGAAAATTTCAACTGCTAGCTATCACGGTTCAGGAGATACAGCCTTGGTGACAGACTGACAATGGAATCTTAGTAATAGGGTCCCGATTTTTAAGGTGCGGTACTCCAAAAATGATCGTCAAAATAAGAAGCGCTCTAGTATACAGTGAAGAACGATAAAAAATGCAGCGATGTGTGCTATCCTCAATATGTATTCGAACATGTATTTTTTGCGTTCGTTTTTAATTTGGAATCCGACCTGACGCGTGTCCCATATGAAGTGGTTGGTAAAGCCAGTATCTCACTTTGAAATGCAAATACAGGGAACTTCAATATACGCTCAGGCTGCGCCGAATATTGTTCAAAATGAAAACTTTATATACTTTTATATTAAACTTCGGAGCGGCATGACTTTCTGATTGAACGTAGTCGGATAAAATGTATCCTTAAATATCACACAAAATTGTTGTTGATACAGAGCAAAGAAAAGCCACGTAACCAGAAAAGCGTTAAGCATGAATGTCGGATATAGGAGAAGAGGAAGACCAAAGAAAAGACGGATGGATTGTATAAAAGATGATTTGGATAAGAAGCAAGTAAACGACGAGATGACGAGTAATAGGGAAGAATGGAGGAAGAAAACATGCTGCGCCGACCCCAAATAAATGGGATAAGGGCATCATCTCTTGATGCCCAGTTGTTTATTGGTCCTTCGAGCCGGACAACATGCATATTATGTTGTAGTGGTACGGAAACCACGGTGCGCGAGCCCAACTCTCATTTGACCGGTTATTTTTGTCCATTAAAAAATCAAAGCTAAGAGAACTATTTCTCTGCATAAACATGTATATTGTATGTGGTATGCAAAGACTGCAGAAGATCCAAGTCGATTTAAATGTCTTAGATTTACTGGAATTATTCGTTGTTAGCATTTCTATCACGTTGAGACAGTACGTCGCCGATTAAATGATTGTATCAATAATTGTTCAGTCTTAGAGCGTAAACTGGACAAGCGACTTGAATATCAAGCAAAATCTCAAGGAATTACCTCTTGAAATCAACAGAAGGAGGAATTTCGGAAAACAAAATATGTATATGGAAAAGTATATTGTGGGTATGAGTGAGAAACCAATAGGATTTGTTAACTAGTTTAATATCTATTCGAAATTCCGTTTTTATACTCGCGTATTTTTAGTTGTCAATTATAATTTCACAGACAAAATCACAATAACGCACTTTTTATTTTTAATCCTGTACCAAAATTATATACTCTATGGTACCCGCTACAGAACTTTAATATTCATAAGACATCTGTCTCTTTACTCAACTCTAATAATTTAAAAAAGAGAACATCAGCATATTTGATTTAAAAAAAGAAACACGCTACTGTTCGATAATTGGTTAAAATTACATGACAAAAAAATTTACCAATCACGAGGCACCCGCCATGACCATCGCGATCATGTTTTTTTTTTTTAATAGGTCAGTTTTTGTTGAACGAAAAAGGTAACATAAAAATATAAAAAAAATCATAGTGGGGAATGACGATTAAAGTAAAAATTTTTTTTTGTGCTTTGCTCGTATAACATTCCGTTTTAGATTTAAATTAGTGGAGTCTACGTGGATTTGTCAATTTTACACATTTCCGCTTCTGTATGCCCTAGGCTGTATACACATGTATGTGCTTCAGTTCCCTAGTCTATAAAAAAACACAATAAACTCTACTCCCAGCAAACAGATTAGATAAACTTAAATAACCTCAACTCTAAGTTCAAATGAAGTTAGTTGCACCAACATACAAGCGTGAGAGCTCGTGAACTTAAACCAACGTGTTTACGAGTAACAATAACGAGCTAACAAGTTGACGCCTACGTGCTGCGTTGAGGAGGCGTTTTTAAGGCATCATTAAGCAGTGTTGCCAACTTCGAAATTTACTTTTCACTTATAATTATGTATGAGATTGTGCTAAATTTAATAAAGCTATAGGCATTGTTATATATTTTTTGCTGTTGATGTTTCAAATAAAATAAAAATAAAGCTAAGATATAAATAAAGCTAAGTAACTGTGATACTGTATGAGAGTTCCATTTTAGATGCTAAAATAAATGCTTTCTTTTTAAATAATGATTAATGAATGGAACTCATGATAAAATAATAAACGTGTTTTTTTTATTTATTTAAACGACAAACGCGGCCAATGAGCATAAACAAATTGGATTAAATGTCATGCTTCGGAAAAAAACGTTTTAATTGTTTAAGCGGTTCACACTCACGTGAAATTGTCAGGAGTGGCTCGGCATGTTTCGAACTCGTATGGAGCTCTTCATCAGGGACTGCTACTCGTACATTTTAATTGTGCGTTGTGCCCAATGTAAAATTTTGGTGCAGGAATGATCGAAGTAATCACGTCTCTTCAAGTCACGGCTTGCCCAGAGGCCCCAGAGGGTCAAAGTAAAAATATGGCAATAATAATTGACCTAATCAAGAGTATTTTCAGTTTTACCGCTGTTTTAGTCATTATGATTAACTAAGAACATTTGCGGCAATAGACTAAAAAACATCAATTCGAAAAAAAATTACTAAACCAGGTTTTCTTTACCCCTTCGAATGTATCCTAAGAAATACAAGTAGCTAGAAGTACCTGTACCAGTGATCGATAGTAACTTAGGTAAATAATGTACTTATACCTTCTTGTATATTTATACCTTGAATCAGTCATCAAAGCCGGCATTGAATTTATTACCATTAACTCAATATACCAGATTTGCAAGTCAAAGCATTTCAATTGAGCACATACCTACGACTAAATACTGGCTATGTGAGCTGTACAGTCCGACCAAAAAGAGTAGAAATTAAAAAGTGGCAATACTGTAGTGTCGTCCCCGTTTTCTTATATTGATTGGAATTGGAGGACACTTTTTGGTCGGACGTACAGCACGTCTCGCATAACTTTGACGCGCTCTCTGTCGCACGACATACTAAAGGCTGATTTAGACGATGCCAATTTTGAGACGCCTAAATTACGGCGCCTCGAAAAGGCACCGTATAAACACTTTCCGCGCCAATTTTTCGCCGCATGCCAGCGCTGGCGCGGAATAGAACACGAGCCTATTTTTTGGCGCCAGTGACCCCCCCTCCGCGTCTCTCGCTGCCACTAATGACTGGTACTGAAAAAAAGCACTGTGTAAACACGACTGGCGGCGAGATTTAGGCGGCTGAACATAGTCATTGTCTAAACGGTCGGAGGTGTGCTGTGCGGTAATCACTGGCGCCGTAATTTAGGCGTCTCAAAATTGGCATCGTCTAAATCTGCCTTTACTGTCTTCTTTATTTCAATACCGTGCGAGCAAAGCAGCAGTACACTTCCATAAGTTAACGTGACCGCGCTCGCTAGCGACAGCGTAAACCATTTGTATGGAGAATAGTACAGCGTTAGTTTATAGAACTACAATTCTCCATACAAATCCTTTCGCAGTCGCTGGCAACAACTGTCACTGTAAAGCACAGACCACCCCCACTAGACGGAGCATGTAAGGCGACCCGTAGGCGACCCGCGCGCACCAACCATATGGTACGGCAGAACATTAAAGTATCAACACGGCGGCCACCGTTTAGTTGCGTCCATGTTTATGAGGTCTCTCTACACCACTTAACACTACAATTTATCATGTTATTTATTTAATTTCTTTTTTCGTTGACGTACGCATGGATCATAAACAAGGACGCAACTAAACGGTGGCCGCCGTGTTGATACTTTAATGTTCTGCCGTACCATATCGTTGGTGCGCGCGGGTCGCCTTACATGCTCCGTCTAGTGGGGGTTGTCTGTGCTGTAAAGTCATGGTAAGGGTACAGGTATGTACTAGTAAGTATTCTGTGGCTTGTTGCGGACTTAGCGTCACCTGTCTTGTTCGCACGGTATTGAAAGGAGAGAGACAGGTAATAATTGTCGCGCAACAATGAGTTGCGACACAGTTATGCTAAACGTGTAGGTGACGCTGAGTCGCACGACAAGGGAGGTCGCAGCAAGATATGTTAGCCCCGCTACTGTAGTTTGTTTCGAAATGGGAAAGTATTTTTTACGTTTTCAACCCCCGCATCTCCGCCCCTTTCAAAGATGACGAAATACTTCATCGGCAAAAACATGTATATAATTATTGAACCTGCTCACAATATCATTGATTGAGAAATGCGACCTGCAGGCCAAAACAGTGGGACATCCGGAATTCGGGCATACGAAATAATTCTTGGCCAAACGACACTTCAGTCGCGGTCAAATTGTGTATCGACAGTAATTTTAGAACTAGAAAGGACTTTTTAATTTTGAAGAATGGTATTTTAATCCCATTATCGACATATATGTTAAAATTTATAGAAGAAGCATTTCACGGGGCAGCATGGCAATGTCACCGTTGGTTTCATGTCAGTTGCCATTGCGATTTGGGCTCCTCTTTTGCTTACCATCAGGCGAAGTGGAGCCACTTTGTTGAAGCGAATATAAAAAAAAAAAAACAAAAAAAAACTTGTTTTTGAATGATCTTGCCACGTCGTAAAGAATCTCAAAACATTATTAGTTTTCATTTTATTTTCGTACCAGGGTATATACATTTAAAGAGTAAACTTCCTTCGACATTTTAAACTGCAGTTAACCAGCTATAATGTCCATTTAGAAACTTTTACCCTCTAATTATGCCAAGTGGAACACAAATAGGAACCCGCCATTTTACCAGCTAAATCTACGCTTCTGGATGAAGAAAAAAAATAAAACGTTCACTTAAGTTCCTTATTGGATTCGTCTATGGGTGAAGTTGGCTCTCTACCAAGCATAGACTAAAAATCGAATAAGCACGAGTAGAACTCACGTCCCGAGGGTTCCGTGTTAAGTTGAGTTAGCGCTTAATTTGTGCGATAGTGTGGTTCAACTTTGCGGGGATGCACTTTGGATTATTCTATAGCTGTTTTAAGTTGCTAAAATGTTTCTAGGAAGTGTGAAGTATTTAGCAGCCGTTTTTTTTAAATCGGAAAGTTAATACTTTCTCTATATGTTCGTTTTTTTTCATCATCATCATCATCATTTCAGCCATAGGACGTCCACTGCTGGACACAGGCCTCCTCAATAGATTTCCACATGGGCCGGATAGCAGCGACCTGCATCCAGCGAGTCCCCGCAACTCTAACCAGGTCGTCCGACCACCTTGCGGGTGGTCGTCCTACACTGCGCTTGCCGGTACGTGGTCTCCACTCGAGAACCTTTCTGCCCCAACGGCCATCGGTCCTTCGAGCTTCGTTTTTTTTATTAAAAAATATCGTCGACTTTATAGCGACTGGCTGCTAAATAAGGCTAGTTATATCACTTGTCCCGCGACTCAGCGTCACCTGTCTTGCTCTGACGTCATTGGAAAGAAAAGGACAGTATATGTCGCGCGATAAAAAGTCGCGTATCACATTTATACGTGCTGGGATATATTCTTATAGTTATCTAATCTGATATATATTAGACACTTAGTATGTACAAGGGATTATCGATGTGTTTTTCAATCAACTTCAAAAAAGGTGGTTCTCGATTCGGTTGTATTTTTCTGTGATTGTTAGCTCAGAACTCAGTCATATATAATATGAACCGATTTCGAAAATTATTCTTTTATTCTAAAGTGGGCTTATGTCCAAGTTGGCCTCATGAGGGATCGAAGGAACTTATATTATAGGCACGTCTATAACAATTTCGGTGGTTTTTAAAGTATCTATTAAGAAATTGTATTTCCGAGAACAAATGCATTCATTTGTTTACGGAAGTCTTTTATTATCTTTTATTTATGCGTCTTTTATTTTTTGTGCAAAAGTGATTATTACACAGGTTCTAGACCCGATATTCGTAACAAATGTTTCCACTTTCTCACCGGATGGACAAACAAAAGAACCCACGGAACCTTAAAGTTCCAGCAACGCCCACTTTTGCCTTCTACTAAGTGGGAATCCGTGCTAGGATTCAGAAATATTGATGCCATAGATTTCATTGTCATTCTTCATCTTTAATATGATAATAAATCTTCATATGTCTGTTTTATCTTAACCTCTTTACCGCCAAGCGGGTGAAGCAATTCAGCGTGCCCTTGCCGCCACAGAAAAAAATAAAGTCCTCCAAAATCAACAAGGATTGAAAAATACTCGTACTGGTTTGAATTACAAGTTTTTGATGGTTGAAATTTGGACAGCTGTGGACGGTGTGTGTTATTTCTTTGTCTCTTTACCCTCAAACGGGTGGACTTACTGTCGAGTTTCTTTTGACTTTCTTCTCAACAGCGGTCTTGTAAAATGCAGTAGATTCAGATTCAGACATGTAAAAGTGCCCTTGTGGCCTACTTACAGTCCGACCAAAAAGAGTAGGTGGAAATTAAAAAGTGGCAATACTGTATAGTGTCGTCCCCGTTTTCTTATATTGATTAGAAAGGGAGGACACTACAGTAATGCCACTTTTTAATTTCTACTCTTTTTGGTCGGACTGTACAGAGTAAACATTTTGATTATGATTTTGAAACGGCTGGACAGAAAAATTGCATATTTGATTTACGAAATAAACTATTTTCTTCTTTCATCAAAAGCCTTGGTAAATATGTATAATCTCAACCACATTGCTCCGTGAGATATGACCCGAGCTGATAGGCATTATGGTAATGCCTTCCCGCCATTTTGGAGTTCGAGCATTAGCAGCCGGAGATCGGTAATATTGGATGAATGAAATCCTTATTGTTTTCCGAGCCTTATCTACTTACTTGCTTAGGAATTTATTTATTTATTACTAGGAACAATACAATACAAGTACTCTTTATTGGCACACCTCATAAAACATACAGGAGAAATACAATGCAAGGAATTACAATTAGAGGTAAACAACAGGCGGTCTTATCGCTAAAGAGCGATCTCTTCCAGACAACCTTTGGGTAGTGGTAGTAGGAACATACAATAATCTTCATAAGAAGGCTCAAAGTTACTCAAAGCGCAATGGAGCGGTTTTTCTATCCGTATCCGTTATTTTATTTTACATAAATAAAAAATAATTTCACTCAATCAATTTGAATCAGAACATAATATTGGGTGTGCTCTATTTCGCCAGTTTTTTTTAATATAATTATTCCTATAGCTAACATCCATGATCCAGAAAAATAAAAATGTATGCTTATCAGGCAAATATGTGTGACTGAAGACGTATGAAATCAGTTGAATTATCGACAGAGACAAACAAAGCAAATTCACACCTTGCGAAAACAGACAAAATCTCCTAAAATACGAATCAACAATTGAAATCCTCGAACACAAATGATTGACATTGCGAATAAATATTTATTCGAACTTCCAAATTCCCTAAATATTCAATCCTTGATTAGCATTGGGTACACAAAAGAAGGCGTCAACCGTTTACTGAAGAGTGTGGCAAGTAATGAAAATTTCGTCGCCCTAGGCCGTAAATTGGATTTTCTCAAACATCCAATGAAATGTCGTCATAACGTGCGTTATAAGAGGCTTCGAAGTATCACTTTTCCCGGATCTACTTGAGAGAACTGCCTAGGGCACGTTTAAAAAGTAAAATACTTCCCGAAGTATTTTTTTTAAACGTGGTTTCTGTATTCATAAATAAATAAATATAAATATCGGACAACCTCACACACATCGATCCAGTCCCAAATTAAGCTCAAGAAGGCTTGTGTTATGGGTACTAGACGACGATATACGTACTTATATAGATGAATATATACTTAAATACATAGAACAACCAAGACCCAAGGACAAATACTCAAGTTCATCACACAAATATTTGCTCTGGCCGGGATTCGAACCCGGGACCGCCGGCTCAGTAGGCAGCCGTCTACCAACCGAGCCAAACGCACATTCATGAACGGGTTTTAGCTGTTTACAGCTAAATTATATATTTTTCACTTCTCATGCTCTAAAAGTTCGACTTTATGCTGTGCGCAGGCGACATAAAATCGCTTTTTATGCTCTAGAGCATAAAGTAAAATCGTCGTCGAAGACCAAGGCGATCGGTCCAACAGCCACACGAACAACTTAAAACTTAAACAGACCTTCCGATCCTAATTATCGGATGAAATCGGATAAGGAGTAGTGTAATTGTTAGGATCTTTTACACTACACTACACATTATCCGATTTCATCCGATAATTAGGATCGGATCGCAAGGTCTGGAACGGGTTTTAGCTGGCATAATAATAAATAACAATAATAAATTTAGTAAAAAAAAATAAAAAAAACCTAAAACTTCATAGAATAAACTCTTTATTTTGTTTCGTTTCGTTAGTAGTTAGTGTATTAGTTAGACCAAGGCAAAGATACCAACAGCCAAAGTACACAATAAAACTTCTTGATTTTTTTTTTAATTTTAATTTACTATCATTTATTACTTTTTAAATTTATTTCTCATTGCTCTAATGGAACTTTAAATTTAATTTAATTTGTTTTTAAGTATAGTATTTACATGATGCAGTTTCATTTCCTCGCAATCGAAGTGAAAAGTAGAGTGTGCAACTCGTCCATAAAACGCATTTTACACTCGACTTTATATTCATCCTCGCTCGCAAGCTCGCTCGGATGGATAAACGTCTCGTGTAAAATGGTGCGTTTTATGCACTTGTTGTACAATCTACTATTTGAGTGGTATATATTTTTATTTAATTACATATGTTTGAGAACAGCACCATACATGCCTTAGCCGTGAAAAGGGCTGGGAGGCCGGATAGTGATAGGAAGCCTGCTAGGCCTTCTTTCACGGCGTCTGCAGTAATGTACTATTATTGGAAGAAAATCTCACTTCTTGACCTAGCCAAGAAGTAACTTTAGAGTTTAGACAAACCACGGCCGGTAATTATCCTCCTCGCCCTCTTCGGCTCGGACCACAAACAGTTGCGATCTGGGACATTCACTAATTCACCGCCGTAGATATGTTAAGTTACTATTAATCCAATCGAATTAATAGAATCCGGCGGTCCCGGGTTCGAATCCCGGCCAGGGCAAATATTTGTGTGATGAACTCGAGTATTTGTGCTTGGGTCTTGGTTGTTCTATGTATTTAAGTATATATTTATCTATGTAAGTATGTATATCGTCGTCTAGTACCCATAACACAAGCCTTCTTGAGCTTAATTTGGGACTCGATCGATTTGTGTGAGGTTGTCTGATATTTATTATTATTTATTAATCCAGCGAAAAATACAAATAGATAGAGACTGGGAAATGGACGTAATGAAAATGAAATCATAAAGTTTAGTTGAGTTTTGTGCGTATTGTTGGTTGTGTTAACAATTCTGAAAATACCGTCTAGTGCGAGTCGCACTCGCGCACAAAGGGTTCCATACCATCGAATATCAAAGATAAAAAAAAATATGAGTAGGTAGTTATAGTGGCCATAGTAACATACTTCATGAAACAATCAAGTGTCTATTTTTACCATCCAACTATCCATCTATCAAATATTTAATTGTTTTTCTTTCAGAAAACTATAAACAAACACTTATTTTGGCTGGTCGGGGGTCCCCCGTTCAGATTTTTTCCTTGCAAGATCAGTATTATGTTTAATAGAGTTCACCTAAAAAATCTAAATTCCATTTCATTTTGGCCCATTACAAAATGTAATGTCTGTATTTTTACAAGAACATTTACTGCTAATAAAGAGAGTTTGTTAAAATTAATGTCCTACATTCAGGGCTTAAGTAAGAAAGAGCAGCCCTCGCAGTGAGCCCTGGATATTTATCGCTGCAGAGCACGTAAACTGAAACGATGGCGATTAGGGCTGTCGCGTTTATCTTTTACTGGTATTTGGGTCGGAAATAATTAAAAAACATTCAATTTTCTATGGATTTTGACAGAAACGGTAAGATAACGTCCCTGTGCTCGATCACAAAACAGATAGGTACAGAAATCAATGTACATACAAGCGCGCTCGGGCAAACGGACACATAGACATTGCTCACGAACACGTCAAGTGGATGGCACTCGCGCTCGCACTGGTCTGAACTGGTCTGAGATATCGTGTCCGTGAGCAATGTATGTGTGCGTTTGCTCGAGCGCGCTTGTATGTAGATTGATTTCTCTGTACCTATCTGTTTTGTGACACCATGCTGTCACCTCTATTACTAATGACATAACATTCAAGATGGCAACTATTGGGACAGTGTCGAACACAGGGACGACCTTACTTTCCTTAGGTATATCAACTCGTGATATAAACGATAAAATATTTTCTTCTTGTGATATATTAGGAGACATACGGGCTTATGATAGTTGCTTTTATCACGCGATTAGTGACTAAGCATCCGTCACGGTTTGACAAAATGCGAGTGTGTGACAGATGCTTTGTCACTTTTTTATCACGTGATAGGCCCGCAGGGGCCCTAAGCATCCGTCACGGTTGAGTCACTTATTTATCACGTCATCATCAAATGTCCAGACACCCCCTTCCCCCCATTTGAAATGATGTCATTTCTGAACAGGCCCTAATATGATGATAATAACAACATTTTCCATTTCTGATGTAATAAATATAAATAATGACAACTAGACTCTTATAGTATAGTCTGTGGCAGTGGCGTAGCCCTTGACACATTTTTATACAGGTCCACTTAGGGCTTCCGAGTCCCCGTTCACAACAAGTCGGCCCCCCAGTGACTTAGCGACCTCCATTATTGATACTGCTAAAATAAATACGCCTAGAACTATTCTGCCTACAACAGCTTTGCAAAAGATGATGACGCTTTTGTTTTTATGTGTGCGTGTCTACGAACCAATCATAGACACTTGATGCTTGTGAGCTTGACGTTGTGACAGATGCGCACACAAACGAAACTTAGCCCGTGGCTAGCCAAAACTGGCTTCGCTTTCAAGCGCTGACTAGGTTTCTAGGCGTATTTATTCTAAATGATACTGCTGTAGCTACGCCCCTGATCTGTGGTTCTACATTACAGAGCAACCAAAAAGAGTAGAAATTAAAAAGTGGCAATACTGTAGTGTCGTCCCCGTTTTCTTATATCGATTAGAAAGGGAGGACACTACAGTATTGCCACTTTTTAATTTCTACTCTTTTTGGTCTGACTGTATTCGACCCTACAGAATAGCAGTGTGAACTGTCAGGAGACATTTGTCGCGTCACGGTTATGCTAAACAGGCGTAATTTCGTTGTCGGCATTACCCGAAATGTGTTTGACGGATTATTCCATTATTTTATTACGCCAATTGAGTTCGCGGTCGGCGGAGATCCGATTATACGCTTTTAATAGGGCAGACGTGGAGCGAAAAGTAAGTCTAGATGCCATCATTACAATACAGAAATGTTGCCTGACCACAGAGAAGCTTCCTCGTGAGTCGGACTCGCGTACCGACGGTTCCGTAGAAATTATGTAAGCACTGCTTATAGCTCTAATGAAAAGATAAACTGCAGTTGGAAAACTATTTATAATCATAAGAATATGTCTTGTAATTTAACTACAAAGGTTTTTTTTGGGCGTATTGATTAACTTGTTGCTTCTTACCAATTACACTAAGTACTACCACATAATAAAACACTAGAATCTCTTCGCTAATATCTCGCGAAAGCTGGTAATTGTATTTTATTGGTGGTTCGTTTACAATCGGACGCCATTGGTCTGAGGTCGAAGCGACTGATGTCTATACGTTATTATGCGTGGCTTAGTCCGCACGTTCCAATGAAAGGTGGAAGACAGAGCTGGAGCGTTGCGAAGTGAGCCTATCTTGACATAACATTCCAAGTCGTCATACCATACAGGGTGTTATTTAATAAAGGGGAAGTCTCGGCTCCATTAACATTCGGGAGTCGTAAGCATACATCAAGTCGCTGATTTACATCGCGTCATCTGCCCGAACTATATTAAAGGAACGTGGTGTTGCCAGCGTCGAGAAGTGTTTGAAATTGGATTTCATGCAATTCTTGGGATTCCGTCATAGTTCATTATCACTACATAGTGATAGTAAACGGATTTTGATGCGGTTTCTTTTAATAGATAAGGTGATTCAAGAGGAAGGTTTATATGTATAATACATGCATAATTTAACAGCAGTGCACCCGTGGGGAGCCGGGGTGGGTCACTAGTATCCAATATTTACGTCTAGAGACGTTAAATGATTAAACTTCTAAGTCAACGCAATCAAAAGATTACGGGCCTTTAAATGCGGCTTTTTTGACGTTGGAAAGGGTATCAAAACCTGGGGTACTTCCCAGAATCATTAAAAATGTCAGTAGTAAATAATAAAGTCCGGAGTTGTTAACGTGTACTTGCATTACAATAACCTTTTTGTGATTACAAACTTATTTGCAGTTGGAAAACTAACAGCGAGAAGCATGCCTGACAGAGTCACAGAGTATAAATTTTATGATTTTCCTCATATTTCTAGTCATACAGCTGGCAACACTGATCCCCATTAGCATCATCCGCGTCGCTTAATTCCAGCATTAACAGCTTTCGAGAAATTTAACAGACCGTTAATGTTCAGGTGAAAATGCGACGTGCATCTTACTCTTGCATTTTGATGGCCGTACCCTCTTTTAAGGGTGTAATAATGAAGAAATTTTCATAGAAATTAAGGTACTTTTCCGTTGTTAATGGCGTTCGTGTCGTGTTTTTGTTTCCTATTGCCATTTCATATTAAGTACAATTTTATTTAGGAAAAGGTCGTAATCACTGAAAATGTACTCAATCTAAAATGTAGCTCCATAGTACTGTGCTGTAACTCCAAAACTATGACGAAATGGAAAGGTTACTTTAGTCTAGTATCTAATAATAAAAAAAAGAATAACGTTGAGCTCGACATTATGACAGTATTTTTTTGCGTGATGACTACATCTCTGTGCAGGCATAGTTGTCGTAGATTTCGCTTATTTTATGTATTTTCTAATATTTCTTTACATACAGAAAAAAAACAAATATTTTTTAGGGTGTACACGACGTAAAGATCCCTCGATCTTCTTATCAATTTCCACCTGTTAGAAATTTCAAATGTTGTCAGTTGTCCTTGTCTCAAGTTTAAGACTGTATTTTAAGTATAGGTATTCCTGTCTTCTGACCCAATTTACATCAGAAACCTTGGTAGACAGACTTGGTAAACCCTTACTACGACTACCTAAACTTAGTTATTCATAAGTAGGTTAATATAAAATCATTTGATTCAAAGATCAAATGATTTTATATTAAACTACTTATGAATAACTAAGTTCGTTTGGCAGTCACCGAATATAGACTACTATTACGAATATTTCGGGCAATAGACTAAAGATTCTTCCAGACTTCAGTAATTTATGTCTTTATATTATAGTTAATAATTATATAAATGACCGAAAAGAAAACTGAAGTAGGAAAAACAGGCCAAGTGCGAGTCGGACTCGCGCACCGAGGGTTCCGTACAATCACTTAACTGGCCGGGTTAAGTTTGTAGTGTATGTATGGCGCCACATACAAATTAGGTGCAAAGTTAACGCAACTGTTAATGAACCGTGATAGCTAGTCACAGTTCATGAAATGCAAGCCTGGTAACAGACGGACAGATAGACAGACAGGCGGACAGCGGAGTCTTAGAAATAGGGTTCCGTTTTTTATACTTTGGTTACGGAACCCTAATAAGGAACACCGCAGGAGATTCCACTGTTTCGTATATAACGCTTTGCGTCTACTTTTCTTATCAGGACAGCAAAAGAGTGGAACTCTCTTCCTGCGCACATTTTTCCTGAAAAATATAACTTGGATCTCTTCTAGTTGAGAGTAAATAGGCATTTTCTAGGCAATCATGCTCCATCTTAGGACTTAACATCAGGTGCATCGAGACCTAATGCTTGACTATCGTAAATAAAAGAAAATAGTACATTATTTCAGACGCCAAGAAAGAAGGGCTTGCCGGGTGAGTAGGTATAGACCGAACAAAGACGCCATTAAAAAAAAAAAACCCGGCCTAGGCCAATTTTGTATGAAATTCATTTACAGATATGTAGAGGTGTTCCGCCTGAAACGTGATACTTCGAAGCCTGTTATAACGCAGGTTATGACGACATGTCATTGCATGTTTGAGAAAAAACAGTATTAAAAGGCCGTAGTTTTGCGACCTCTCGAGCAAGTCATCCAATTACCGCGGCTGACGTATGGGGCTTAAGTGAAGACTGTTGACTTCGTTTTGCTTAAGTCGCCACTTCTGCTAGCTAGGTCGCTTAAAGATCAGCCTCTAGTGTAAACGGGTCCATGTTGGCTCACATAAAATTCTTATTCATAATTGTCGTCAGTCATAATTTTCGTATTCATAATTTCTACTTTTCTCTGAAACAAATAACTTTTCAAGGTTGTTATAATACAAACCTAACCTAACCTAACATACGCTAATGGGTTTTACTTCCAAAACTCTTGTAAAGTTAATAATTTCAGAGTTATGATGACTAATGATTTTATGACAAACAATACGTTATGACAATTAATCGTTAAAATGCGCACCCAGTGTAAACTAGTACCGCTAGCTGACCGCGCGAGCGTAGCAACTCCGTTTTAGCTTGGCCCGAAATTCTTTCGGATGTTTGGAGCGGGTACGTTATTTGACTATACTGAAAATGAATTATCCATACTAATATTATAAATGCGAAAGAGTGTCTGTCTGTCTGTTACCTCTTCATGCTTAAACCGCTGAATCGATTTTGATGAAATTTGGCATAGAGATAGTTTAAGATCCGAGGAAGGACATAGGATAATTTTCATCCTGGAAATTACCTAAAAAGATTGAAAATTTACTGTACATTTCTGTTGGGGTGCGGTGACCCTGTAGGAAATGTAATTATTAGACCAAAATCAAATGCTCTTACATTTGCTTAGGCGCTTTTAATAATCCCTTTTATCAAGTTCCTCGCGTACGTAGTCGCGGGCAAAAGCTAGTGTAAAATACATTCAAAAACACAGAAAAATAAACTACCACTAACCTTTGGACAGTTTACTATGTTTAATTAGGCAAAGACTAAAAATACCTCATAAAAATCAGTAGTCAAAACACGCCATAAAAATCTGTAGATTTTTATGACGTCTGTCATAGAAACTTCATACTAACAAAACGTTTTTGACATTTCATAATATAGAGTAGCTGATTTGATTGAAGGATGAGCTGTCATCAACTACCGTACTGGATGTTTGGATGCTTTCAGGCTGTTCTCGTCTAGACGTCGCATTTCCCAACCGTGTGCGATAAAAAGTATTCGTTGACGGTTCAGTTATTCGAAAATGTTCAAGAAGATTGACGTGGTACCCGCTATAACCGTTTGAGGTGAACGATAAAAGGTTACATCAAAAATAAAAATTCATAATGAGAAATTGCGATTAAAGTAAAATTAGTTTAATCTGCGTTTCGCTCGTATAAAAAGTATTGATGCAATAGTTACAAAATTAGGTGTTACCTAAAATCTCGAAGCTTACTTAGGCCACTCTGCAAGCCTCGTGCCCTAAACGGGGTACTCGACTATAAGAACTTTCATTGTGCAACGATTGCATAAAATACTATAATATAGTCAACAAACTCTGAAAACGTTAAATAATAAAAAAACTCTAATAGAATCCTCGTTTAACCGAAAGCGTTCCAAATTTGAAAATGATACTGAAATCTAAATGTCATATCTCCCTACCTTAACGACTTTATTTAAGTTTTGCGCAGCAATAATTAAGGTTGCTTTTGCAAAACCGTCAAGTGAAATATGACTTTGAGAAGCTAAAGTCAAAACGCCACTCAAGACATTCCCGCAAAACTTAATTATCGCTGATGTTAAAATAATCCAGTACAATTCAGCCAGTAATTTGTTCAGATGTCGTTCTAAAATGACTTATATATCCCCACGTTTGTTGCACATACGACGTTCTTCAGTTGAAAATCATTTGCCGCGTAAGGTTCTGAGAATTTTAGCAAAGTCATATTTGGCGTAGTCAAGGTACAGCATGTATTCGGTAAGATCTATACGAATATTATAATTGTGAAAAGGTGTCTGTTACTTGCTGTTACCCATTTACGCTTAAACCGCTTAACGGATTTAAATGAAATTTAGTAAGGAGATAGTATGAGCCCCGGGGAAGGACTATAGGATAGTTTTATCCCAGAAATCATCCCTTAAGGGAGTGAAAAGGGGGGTGGAAGTTTGAATGGGAAATCGATAACCGCTTTAGATCTGCTTTAGATGATATTTTTAATGGTGATTTATTTAAGTGCCAGAGTAGGACATATGATAGTGTTTATTACCTAAATCATCCCTTGAGAGAGTGAAAAGGATCGTGGAATTTACTATGGAAAGGCGATATTCTGTGAGCTTCTGTATAATAAGATATTTATTTAGTATGTGCAATCGTTGCAATGCAATACAACAATACTATTCCACTCCAGCAAGGAAGGTATTACATGAGAAATCTTAAACGATGGTAGACAACAGGCTGTCTTATCGCTTAAGAGCGATCTCTTCCAGACAACCTTTGGGTAGCGGAAAAAACAAAATGAATGTGTGGCATTAAATTTGGGTGCTTTAATCCTTTATTACAATTAATTTTAAACGTTAGACGAAGTCGCAATAAAAGCTAGTTAGGTTATAATTTAGAATGCGTAAGAGTGTATTTACGAGTATTTAATAGAGAAAATGGGTGATATATTGAGGAATCGTGTTAAATTCTAGAATAATTTAGAAGATTCATAGAATATTAAGTAATATGAGAATATTGCGTTGTCTAAGTACGTGCTTGTCGTGCTTAAGTTAAATTGAAGTTGATATCACGTTTAAATATTTTTTAATTTAAGTTTACTAGAAACGGCAATCAACGGAGTTTTTACATTATATTCTCAATTTGATAGGAATATAAAATCGGTCTTATCGTTAAAAAGTTACCTCATCCAGACACTTTAAGAGTCCGCAGCAAGGTCCGCTCAACTCCGCGTTGAGATCCCGCGCTTACGCTTTAAAATGTTGTTGTTTCACCTAGAGGAAGACAGGGCGCTAGCAGTAAAGCGAGAGCGCGCTAGGAGCAAAGAGTATGTAATCACTACGTTTTAAGAGACGGGAGTGCCATACGAAACATACTGCCAATATGAAGCCGCAAACAATATCAGTGTCAGTGTCAACTCATGACATAATGCCAATATCAAGAACAAAATAGGGATGTCACATGTTACACAAATTATCGAATTATCGATATCGATATCGGTATTTAAAAAAAATGGTTCAGGCGGGGTTCGCATTCGCACCCGCGTCTCCAACGGCTTTCCGGTAATTTAAATCATTAAATATTTCGCTTCAATGTAAACATTTGGTTTACTTTAGGTTACTGACTTCATAAAAAAAAACAAAAGTGTGCAAATAATTTTATTTCGTTCAAACTTTGCTTGGCTTGCTGATAAACATAGACGAAAAAAGCCGTTTCATCACTCCAGTCTGTGCTCCAGGTTGGAAGTTCTGCAACACAAATAATACAGGGTAAACAGAAAATTACAGAGTAAAATGAATCTGTTTGTCCAGATGAAACCGTACCATTCATAGTCCATTGAAGATTTTTCGTAAAATATTTCTGTGACCATAATCTAACTCAAACTGGCATAAAAAGTAGTGGCTTTTGCTTGAAGAAAGATATTCCGTATTTACCCAGGTATTTTTCACTTCAAATGAAAATTATCGATAAAACTTACATACAGCACTATTGTTTACATACGTATAAGGGTATGTATTATTTTACCCGAAATACCAAGTTTTCAATGAAACTTACGATTAACATGGTTATAACACGCAGTAATTAATTATATTTTTTACTTACCGATCTTCGTCCGGTGGAAATCTTGCCATGAATAGTCTTTTTTGACCGTCCATTCGACACGTTTTCATTCTGCATATTTCGCACTTTTTCCTTTTCAATCCACTCATTTTTGCAATTGTGATTGTCTTGTGTACCTTCTAGACGACCACTACACCCAAAGAATGCAAATTATTAGATTATTTGTGAAATTTGAATTATTTGAAAAGATCGCAAAACCTTGACAAAACCAGACAACACAACAAAAGAGAAACGTCAACTAATATGGCATGGCGGACAAAAATGGCGGCTGAAGTACAACCCGCCTAAATTCGATTGTCGCCAATTATCTAATGCTTTGTAGGTTTCAACGTTCTTTCAAACTTAGATAGGTAAAAATTCACCCCCGTTTCATATAGCCGTTGTCGTTCGTTTTTTACCTTGAGAGTTGCGCGAGGCTGGCTAGGAGTAGCTATGATAAGGGCGGTGCTTACCGCCGCCCCCCCGGACCGTTCCCCGCGCTAGAGTAATTCGCTGCAGTTTCGCAACAATTTTTTGTAATTTATTTTAAGGTTTTCGTAGTTACGCTCTCATTTTAAAACTACGAGATCAATTTTGATAAATCTTTTTTCTTATCAAACTGCATAGTTTAATCGACACCGGAAATAGGTTTTGACTTCAATCTAAACTATATTTTGGTCGTAGTATGCCGCCAAACTGAACAACTTTCTGGGGTCTAAAAATGCAAAACTTGTACTCGCTCTATTTTCTTTCTATTAACATTTCAAGAGTCATAAACTAGTTTTAGCCCTAGATATATCTTATCTCATTATATTTAGAGAATTTCATGATAATGTGACATGTTATATTAAAATAAGGACGTAACTACGTTTGTATGAAGAATCGAGCTTGCTGCGGACTCTTAAGAAACAGAAGTTTACTTCATTTGACATTTCAAAAACTCACCTTGCGCGTCGATGTCACATCAACATTTTAGTGAGCCTGATAAAAATATTTAAAACCCTTTTTTCGTATAAAAACTTCGCGTTCAAGCAATATTATTAGGAAATAAAGAAATAATGACATTTTGTGAATTGTTTCAGGATCATTATTCGAAGACTTTGTTAATTTGACTAACAATACAAAAATAATATAAAAAGCCTTTATTTCAGACCTGATAGTTCACTAGAATATTAATAACAATTTGAGCTTAACACTATGTTAGTAATACACATTTAAATGTTTAATGCTAAACATTTAAGTAGACGCATTATTAGCATTAAAAAATTATATTAAAAATAGAACACAAGAAATTAAAATAGCAAAACGAACACAAATACAATTCTATTAAAGGTAGACAACAGGCGGTCTAATCACTAAAGAGCTATCTCTTCCAGACCACCCTTGACTCGAGTTAGGTGGGTAAGGCTAGGTTTCCGTTTAGCCGACTGTACATTTGCATTTCAATCATACATTTATGTCTGCACGTCTGTCTCTTCCATGCAACGTGTGTAACTGTTGTCTTCGGCTGCCCCCCGGCGCATTGTTCCGACAAGATGTTCGTAGGCCGGGAGCTGACAGTTTCTCAGATATACCTCGTTTAATAGATACAAATAAATAAATGTCTGAGAATCTCACACAAACCGACTTATTCCCAGAAACACCTATCCAACTATATAGTATAATCTTCATCTATTACACTAGAAGACATGGTCTGACAAATCACTATATGTAACACCTTAATCTGAATGTACATGACTTTACAACTGAATAAAGAATAAATAAAGATTATACTATATAGATATAGTGTATACACAAGAAAACTTGTGTAATAGATGAAGATTATACTATATAGATGGATAGGTGTATCATTATTGTAATATCTATAGAAAGGAAATTCATCATCATTGCATGAACTCTATCCGAAGAGCGTCGTATTCTGGCTTTTTCGGAGCCGGTTGATTGACGCGGTTGGCGCAGTGGTTATGCAGATGCCTACTAAGCCGGCTTCGAATCCGGACAAGGGCAAATATTTGTGTGATGAACTCGAATATTTGTGCCTGGGTCATGGATGTTCTATGTATTTAAGAGTATACTATTATGAATGAATTTGTTCATAAATGGGCCATACAATTCTGCAGCTCATTGTACGTATGTAGGTATATCGTCGGAACTAGACGACGATATACCTACATACGTACAACACAAGCTTTCTTGGGCTTAATTTGGGACTAGATCGATATTTGTAAGGTTGTCTGATATGTATTTATTTATAAGATGAAGATGTAGTAACAATTACCAGCCCTCAGACTACATAGTGCGAGGTACGGCCACGTGTGCGGTTAGCATAGACGATTTGCCGCGATAATTCGATGCAGCTAACTTGCCAGACGTCGAGTAGTGTTTAATTCAATTACGCTTGCATTGGTAACTGACTGAAATTCTAACAGTTACCACTAGATATAGTTCATTTCATATACCAAGTCTCGATTCCACTAGAGAACGAGAAAACAAGAAAGAGTAAGCGGTAACAGTGAAACAAATGATAACGATTTATTCGATAAGGACCTTACTTTTTGGTAAAAACGACACGTGCCAATTTGAAAATCTGAGATCATAAAACAAGACCTTGTGGTATGAAATGAACTCTTATGCTAAAATAATATTTATATTTGGGAGCGACACATTAAGAATCTGAAACGATATTTTGGTACTTATCTTTAACCACGACATTATTCTTATTCTTATTATCGCCTGTGATTTTGTTTCTTTGATTTTAATAATGCTTAGATAACAACCATTAACATTTTTTGACACTAACAGATCATGTCAGTTACCTATATGTTTTAAAATGGAATATTTCCATTTGCCACAGGAAAATATAACTACTTTTCAAATCAAAATCGCATAATGTTGAAAACACTTCATTAACCTACTCCGCATTAAGATTAACATCATCAAACATTGAACTATACGTCACATTCTACGATTCTACATCATGTAGAAATGTATCAACATTACTTAAACTAAGCAATATCCTATCCCATCTTAACCTGATCTTAAAAACTAAGATCCAATATTAAGGTCTCGAGGTTCAATTTACTGTGACGCAAGATGGTATGCCGCTGGTTTCTGTAACTTCAGGGTTCCGTAGTCGTAAGCAAACATTAATCTTATGCCGAATGGAAATAGACGCAAATTGGGACTCTTAATGAGCACTTACATATGCAAAGGAGCTAATTGATATTTTCCCGTCAAACATCAAAGCGATATTTGGATAGTGAGCGAATATCGGGATTAAAATATGGTAATCTGCTTTTGGTGCTAATTTTACTCTCAACAACTAACTGAGTAATATTTGTATTATAGTAGACCAGCGACCCGCCCCGGCTTCGCACGGGTGCAATGCTGATAAATTGTGCATGTATTATAACCTTCCTCTTAAAGTCTTGAGTCACTATCTATTACAAAAACCACATTAAAATCCGTTGCATAGTTTAAAAGATCTAAGGACACATATGGAGAGACAGACAGACAGGAAGCGACTTTGTTTTATACTACCTATATGTAGTGAAAAAAACCAGCCAAGTGCGAATCTGACTCGCGCACCGAGGGTTCCGTACAAACACATCCCCTGGACGACCAAACCACACTAAAATTTCTGTCACTACTCTTTAAAACCATGTATCTGGTTTGTACATTGATTGTCTTTTTAGTATTTGTTGTTATAGGGGCAACAGGAATACATCATGTGAAAATTTATATAGCTATTTGCACGGTTCATGAGATACAGCTTGGTGACAGACGGACCTTTGGGTACTGAAATGTTTTGGGTATTACGTATAATTCACTAAATTTAGAAACATAATTGTGATTCAAAAAAACTGATATCGTCTAGTATAAAACTGATTAATCTATATAGGTAATTACATTTTGTGAAATATTGCTCCCAAGATCACTATGTATGACAACTCTGGGGAATGGAACTTTGTAATAAACTTCAGTAATTCTTAATTAAGTGGATTCTAGAAAAAAACATCTGCTCACTCCCAAAGGGATTCTATTAAATTGCTCAGAATCGCGTTATAATTTAGTTTACGTTAACTTAGGCCGTAAGTTGGATGTTCTAAAAAAATCGGGGCAAAAAATCCTTCTTGGTCAAGCCAAGACATAAAACTATAGACAAACCACTTTAGCCCCGGATCGCATACCTACCTCACTACTGTCACCTACAAATGACCTACAATACAATATTCAAATCTCCGATGGTTTTTTCTGTATATTTTTTTTTTTATCTAACCAACAAAATAAAATACCTACAGCTGCGAATCACAGATATTTTGTCATCCACGACGACATTCAATTCTAAACCCCCAAGGAATATTAACACGAATTGAAGGATTTTTATTTATAATAAAACCTTTTTCAGGTGGATAAATTGAATTCGGTCAGATCAGACGGACAAAGGGCACACTTTGCTTAAAATGTTGGGTACCCACCCTGCGCGATCGGAATAGAAACGAAGGGGTTCCGTAGTTAATTAACATTACCACGCTATCTTCTGGGCATCTTTTTCCTTAATTGAGCGAGTGAGCGATACGTTTCGGCTTAAATTCTTTCTAAAATTCGGTTCACTATTGTCTTGCACAAACTTTTTTGGCATATAATTTGTTTCGCATAATGATACTTGGCAGAAGCACCTTGCGCATGTTTAGATTTCGCAGATTTTTATTATTCCGAAACTTATGTTTGCATAATGTTGATGACCATAACAGTCTTTTAAACGAATATTAATTTCGCAAATATTTTTATTGCATAAGCTTAAACTTAAGGATAGAAATAGGTTATTCTTTCATAGAAGTCGCATTTTTCAATCAATTCTCATGAACAAGTATATAGAATTTTTTTGTCGATTCAGATTTTCGTTTTTTTTTTCAAAATAGCGGGTTGAAAATGGAAAATAAAAACTCGCGAGCTCCAGTTCATGGAAACATTAGTTTTACGAGATTGAGACCCGTTTGCCATGTGTAGTCGAGTAAGTTTCCACCAATATTAGATTCCATACATGCATACGGAACCCTGAAAAAAGGTCCTCGCTTATTGGGTCTAATGCGGGGCTAAAGCGATTTGTAACACGGCCACAGTTCTAATGGATGGCAAGTAGGATGGAGAGTAACCAATTTGGGTCGAAATGAAAGGAATCGATTGAAATCTGGTCCCTTTGGTGGGTCCAATTTACTTAATTTTATTTTGAACATGGCAATACTCTAAAAAAATGTATTAAAAAAAGTCCAAAAATTTGTTAAGTACTTCGTTCCCGTAATCCTCGTTTTTAGGGTTCCACTAAGACTCCGTTGTCCGTCCGTCTGTCTATCTGTCACCAGGCTGTATCTCATGATAGCTAGACAGCTTTACAAAAGAAGATAAAACGCAAATACAATTTATCCCTTTTAAATAAAATATATTGATAAAGATAAACAGCTATTGGATATTCTTTATATTTATACCGAATATTATATGTAATTTTTTTGTTACAGGTACCCATCACTTGCAACTATCATCTTGAAATCAAGTACATATAAATTACTTATAGTGTGATAGTAAAAGTGGGATATCTTAGGAAGAGGCCCGGTTCCTAAGATATCCCACTTCAAAATTTTATAGTTATAACCGTTCGAACGAATTCAAATTTCGCGCCCATGTTCGGTTAGTACCATAGACTTAACTTTACCTATGTCTTAGGAACCGGGCCATCTTTGGCGCAAGTACCTACATAATAATTGACAAAATTCATGTTTCTAACAGGTGGAAATTAATATAAAGTTCGAGAGAGCTTGGCGTCGTGTACCTACACCCTAAAAAAATATTTGAATTTATTTCTCTGTATGTAAAGAAATATAAGATAATACATAACCGAAATGTACGATAAGATGCCTGAATAGAGGCGTAGTCTTCGACCTATCCGCGAAAAAAATAAGCTCTCAATAATGTCAGGCTCAACTTCATGCGTTTTTTAGGGTTCCGTACCCAAAGGGTAAAAACGGGACCCTATTACTGAGACTTCGCTGTCCGTCTGTCACCAGGCTGTATCACAGTTGGAATTTTCACAGATGATGTATTTCTATTGCCGCTATAACAACATATACTAAAAATAAAATAAAATAAATATTTAAGGGGGGCATACAACAAACTTACAGATAATGGCACGGAACCCTTCGTGCGCGGGTCCCACTCGCACTTGGCCGATATTTTTTAATTAGACACCAGACTAAAGCAACCAGGATGGAACATTGTGCCATAGTTTCGGGGTTGGGGTAACGATTACGCCATTTTAGAATGAGTAAATTTTTATAAATTAATATTATAATACAAATACAAATACTCTTTACTGCACACCTCCAACATCAAGGAATATACAACACAACATGAGATACATTCAAATAACAGGCAGAGGTAAACAACAATACCTAATACCTAATTAGTAATCCTAGAAAAAATATAAAAACAGTGATAACATCCTTATTATAAGCAAAATAAAGAGAAGTAACAAAAATGTAGTTTTAAATTCTGAAATCATGGCAATTTTGAAGGTGTGCTATTTTTTCTATAAGAATTATTTTGAGGTGTAGTTTTGTATATAGTATTTTTGTTTGTTTTATAGTTAATTAATAGTTTTCTAAATTAAGATATGTCATTAAATTCAGCAACTCTCAGAAAAAATAACTAAGCTTACCTTACCGGTTCTGTGTACTGCCCATCGGGTTGTACCTTGTTTTGCCTAACAACTTTTTGCCTAATTGTGGTTTGCTAATTTCATTTAAACTATTATTATTTAGCATAACTATTCGCTTTGCCTAATTTTCATTTGAGTGAAAGTAGTTTTGTATAATACTCATTTCACATAATCTTATTTCGTCTAATTTTATTTGACTTAATTTTTAATTCGTATAAACATATTTTGCCTAACAATTTTTTTGCGTAATTTATTTATTTAGCAAGCATTCTGACGCTCCGCTATCCATGGTCATAAAACAAACCTAACCTAACCTACAATATTCGGTCTTTAACCTAACCTACAATTTTCAAAATAAGAATCGACAAAGTGAGTTTTAGATAAAATAATATTCGACAAAACAAGAGTTATGAAAGTGATCATTTAGGCAAAACGAATTTCCACAAAATAATAATTATGAGAAATGATATTATACATATTGACTTTAGATAAAATGTTCATTATGGTAAAAGTTGTTAGACAAACTGAAATTAGACAAAAAAAAATTAGACAAATCAAGGGAATACCTGCCCATCGCCCATAGAACCCAATCCCGACCAGCTACATAAATATTACAATTCTGTATGTACTTATCATTCTTAAAATAAACTAAGTAAAATCTGCTTCAACTTGCCCAAGAAGCACAGATAAGACACCACTAAACACGTGTGAAATGGTTTCCCATTTCCATTCCGGTCACGAAATGTGTGGGTGTCGGCCATTTTGAATCCTAAGCCTTTGTCTTAGAGCCGGCGGCTTTACCTTATCATGTTGAATGTGACTCTTGAGTTGTTTAAGATGCTGTAGATTTTTGATATGAAGTAACGGTGACTACTGTATGTGACTGGAAATTGTATGTGGAAGTTTGGAGCAAACACACACGTATTCATGCAAACAATCCAAAATAGTAGATTGTTTGAAACGGGGCTAAAGTAAGCCATTATTTTCATAATAATTGTTATAGAAACTATTATACCCCGGCCAGGGCAAATATTAGTGTCTTGAACTCGAATATTTGTGCTTGGGTCATGGTTGATCTATGTATTTAAGTATACCTATATTTATCTATATGAGTATGCATATCGTCGTCTAGTACCCATAGGCCATAACACCTTCTTGAGCTTAATTTGGGACTAGATCGATTTGTGTGAGGTTGTCCGATATTTATTTACTTATACGTGCTTATACGGTTTCCATTTAAAACCTAGGGCTTAAAACCACCACTTTAGTTCCGCTTCGCGAAGCTAAAATGGCGTACTTTTTGAAGTGAAATAGTAGATTGTTTGACAAGTAGCTAAAATAGGCCATTATGACACAAAGTGATTATTTGGACGAGCGAACGAAGTGGGCGAGAAGAAAACGTGTGGAGTGTTTGTTATATTCGTGTAGATACATTTTCTATTCAGTGTATGTACACGCTTGTCAGTAACATAACCGCAACAAAACATAATTGAATACACACGTGCGAACTTCAATAATCTCTGATTAGTTAATTAATATGCTTAAACGCCGCATCAAACGCAGAGATAATTGGGTTTGCTTCAGTTGGATCGCAGACGGATAAAGGATGTCAGGATGTCATGAAAGGTTATGGAGGCACGATTGCGCGACAGCGGTGCGCGGTATGTGTGTCCCGCTCAGTCGTAAGGCCGTCGCGCTCGGATCTCTCGTACAACCGCTTGCCGCGGCGCTGGTCGCACAACGTCATGGCATCTCCGCTAAACATGTTCAATATTGCGGACCATTTTTCTAAACTTAAGAAATCCTTTTACGATGGGTTTGCTGCTCAAATGACGTAAAAAACATTTTAAAAAATATTAAATAATGGGAAGTGCCTCCACAACGCTATCGAACATACAAAAAAACGAACGATTTTCGCACCTGAAGCTATAATTTAAAAAATAACAGTTTTAAAAATAAAGTAAAATAAATATAAAATATTGCTCTGTAACCTCATCGATATTTATAATAACAAATAGGTAAAATTTTATGATAAACTAATAAATAATAACAATATACAATAATATACATGACCAATATAGTACTAAATAGTTAGGTTCCAAAACACCTTTTCTAAATGTATTTTTCATTACTTTCAATCGCTTTGTGGAGGCACTTACCAATACTTGATTTTTTGTTCATTATTTTTCTAAGTATAGCCTCCACAAGAGGCATCAAAATCGCACCCATCGTTTTCAAAAACCTAAAAAAAATGTTTTCCTGGTTTTCATGCATTGAGCGATCCGCCCTAATGTTCAAACAAGATCGGCTTAGGCTGGGTTTGACTAAACATTTATTTCTAGAGTAACGCTATACTCTCGGAAAGTAATGTCAAACTAGTATGGAATTTCGACATTATACTGATATGTATTGTGCTGCTGTATCTACATTACGCCAGTAATAAACCAGTCAGCTGTCCGAACGGTTGTTTCACTATACCTCACTGGCGACGACGCGAAAGTACCCACCCGCGCTAAAAAAACAAATTAACATGTCGTACCTCGGAAATCTTCCAAATTTCGACTATAAATCCGGAGAGTGGTCGATATTTAAGGGCAGATTAACCCAATTCTTTAAAGTGAATGAAACTATTAAAGTGGAAAATAAGTGTGCGGTATTAATAACGCATCTTTCGGACGATTCTTATCGTTTGGCACGTAATCTCGTGTACCCGCAGCAGCTGGAAGCGTTAAAATATGACGAACTTATTACTGTTTTAGATAATCACTTCAATGTGAAAAAGTGTTCGTTTGCTGATAAGGCAAAATTTTATGGGGCGACTAAGAATCCAGATGAATCTTTGGGAAACTGGGCGGCGCGTTTACGTGGGTTGGCAAGCTATTGCGATCTCGGCAACGCCCTAGAAACGGTACTAAGGGACCGTTTCGTCCTCGGTTTGGGTTCCGGTCCTGAACGCGACAAACTATTCGAGCACGACGCATCGACCCTCACATTTACGAGGGCACTCGAAGTTGCAGAGCAGGCTGCGAGTGCGAGGCAAGCACAGGTGATGATCGGCGACACCGGGAGTATCAGCAGAGCGCTGATAAAAGAGGAGCCGGTATACCGGGCCACGAGCTACCGAGGAGGCGGCCGTGGACGCGGAGGCCGCGGCGGCACCGCAGGCGCCGGGCGCGCCAGCGCCGGCACTTCATACTCATCGGGGAGCAATCATAGTTCATATTTTCCGTGTGAGATTTGCGGAATGAAAAACCATAGTGCGGAAAAGTGTCGTTATAAAAGTTATAAGTGTGAAAAGTGCGGAGTGAAGGGACACTTAAAAAAGGTTTGCAAACTGAGGTTCCATAACATCCAAGCACAAGAGGAGCTGGAGAATCCTTGCGAGGACTGTAAGGAATGTGCAGTTTACAATTTAAGGTATGAGCATTTTGCACCTATAACTGTAACCGTATTTGTTAACGGGATCAAATTTAAAATGGAGCTAGACTCTGGATCCGGTATATCGGTAATTTCTGATAAATGTTATAATGATTATTTCTCGGGTGTATTTTTACACGAGTGTAATATTAAAATGTGTTTTTACAACGGGCACAAAATCACGCCGGTAGGGTTTATTCTAGCGAATGTCGAGTATAAAATGACAAAAAGTCAAATTAAAATTTACGTAATACCCAATGGCGGTCCACCTTTACTGGGGCGTGATTTTATGACCAAATTTGGCGTTCAATTTACTACGATCGAAAATATTAATAATATTGTCTGTGACCATTACACGAGGGATATAAAACAATTATTGCACATTTACTCTGATTTATTTAGCGATGGTTTAGGTAAATTTAATAAATTTCATATTACACTTCGTCTTAAAGAAAATGCTGTACCAATTTTTTTCAAACCGCGGCCAGTACCTTTTGCCCTCAAGGATAAGGTTGAGGAGGAGCTCGAGCGGCTCGTCGGACTAGGTATACTAGTACCAGTAAATTTTTCGAAATATGCAACCCCGATAGTTCCAGTTTTGAAAGAAAACGGAAAAATTAAAATTGCAGGTGATTACTCTGTTACGTTGAACAAAGATTTAATCATTGACAAGTATCCAATGCCGCGTATAGAAGAAGTGTTTGCAAAGTTAGGCGGTGGTGAGCGATATACGAAACTGGACTTGAGCAACGCGTACAATCAATTCGTCTTAAGTGACGAGTCTCAGGAGCTCACCACCATCAGCACCACGCGTGGTCTATTAAAGTATACAAGGCTTGTCTATGGTTTGGCCAACGCTCCAGCGTTATTCCAAAGAACTATGGAAACATTGTTGGTAGGAATAGACGGAGTCAGCATCTGGCTGGATGACGTGTGCATCACAGGCCCGGATAGGGCGACTCATCTAGCTAGATTACATGAAGTTCTTTCCCGAATAAAGGATGCTGGTCTAAAATTGCAAAAAGAAAAGTGTGAGTTTTTTAAGACAAGTGTCACTTATTTAGGCTATGTGATAGACAAGAATGGTCTTAAAACTTGCCCGAAAAAAATCGAAGCTATCGTAAATGCCCCTCGACCTATTAATATCTTAGACGTTAAAAGATTTTTAGGCTTCATAAATTACTACCGAAAATTTATTCCCCGAGCGTCGAGTGTGTTACACCCGCTGCACGAACTCCTTAAGGTTGACGCTGAGTGGAAATGGGGGCACGAACAAGAGGAGGCATTTACCGCTATCAAGCGGGAGTTGGCATCGGAACGTGTGCTGACCCACTTCGAGCCGGGAGCACGTCTTGTGCTTTGCGTAGACGCTGGACCAGCTGGACTGGGGGCAGTACTCGCACAGGGTCCCGAGGGTCAGGAACGCCCACTAGCTTTCGCCTCTAGATCTCTAGCGCCAAGCGAGAAAAATTACAGTCAGGTACATAAGGAAGCGGCGGCTATTGTGTTCGGGGTGAAACATTTTCATCAGTACCTGTACGGATTGAGCGAACCTTTCGTTCTCAAGACTGACCACCGACCACTCCTGGCTATATTTGGCAAGAAAAACGGTGTATCAGTTATGGCCGCATCACGCTTACAACGGTACGCTATTTACTTATCAGCCTATAATTACGTAATTAGTTACATAAGTAGTGAAAAAAATGTAGTAGCTGACTATTTTTCTAGGGCACCACAAACAGTAAACAAACAGACTGAATTGCACATCGACGAAAGTAGTTCATTTTTAAATTTTTTAAATGAAGATATTTTGCCTATATCGTTCAGTGATATTCAGGAGGCAACCGGGTCGGACCCTATTATGAAAACGGTTATGAAGTACATAAAAAATGGGTGGCCGCGTAAAATTAAATGTAAGAATGTGCTACCATATTTTAGGTGTAGAACGGATCTTGAATTAGAAGACGGGTGCATTTTACGTGGACACCGAATAGTGGTTCCTTTAGTTTACAGAAACCGTTTATTACAAGAACTTCACCGGGGTCATTTAGGAATAGTTAAGACTAAAAGTATCGCGCGCGGTAAGATGTGGTGGCCGGGTTTGGACGGTGATATCGAAAGAGTCGTGCAAAATTGCACTGTATGCAGCGCGTTACGAACCGCGCCGCCCCGCGCGCCCCTCCCGTGGCCCCGCGCCGGCGCCTGCTGGGAGCGCCTGCACCTCGACTATGTCCAAGTCGGGCAAAGGGTATACCTGGTCGTGGTCGATGCATTCAGCAAGTGGTTAGAATGCCTCCATATGGCTAAAGATGTTTCGTCTAAATCGCTAATCTTAAAGTTAAAATATTTATTTTCGGTATTTGGCTTACCCAAAACCATAGTTACCGACAATGATCCAAAAATCAATAGTGAGCAATTTAGACGTTTTTGTGCAGTAAATGGAATAAAATATTTGAATTCGCCAATTTACCACCCTTGTAGTAATGGTCAGGCTGAAATATGTGCTAAAATTTCAAAGAAAATGATAAAATGCATTACTAGTTGTGACAACAGCATGTCAACAGAGTGTATCAATGAGCGATTATTAAGTTTTTTATTTGAATATCGCAACAGTGTCCATTGCAGTACTAACGAGACTCCCGCGAAGTTAATGTTTGGAAGGGAATTACGTAGTAAGATCGATTTAATTTTACCAAACAAACAATACGATAACGACAATACGAGTAACATTAAATTAACGGGTGCACGTAATTTTAATATAGGTCAAGTCGTCTGGGTTCGATGTTTTGTCGCACAAAAACCCGTATGGCGAGTCGGAACAATAATAAATAAGGTGGGAAATCGAATGTTTACAGTAGATGTTAGAAATAACGGTAAATGTATACGGCATGTGGATCAGCTGTTGCGATATTCAGGCTCGCACGTCGATAATAATAATAACGCGTCGCAGGCGAGTCCCCCGCCGCCCGCGTCCGCGCCCGCGCCCGCGCCGCCTTCTGCTTCTGCCCCGTGCGGCCCGGTCCATACCGGTGCACCCGAGTTGGTGCCCGCGCTGACGTCACCAGCGCAGGGACCTTCTCCGTCATCTTCGCTTTCGCCTTTGTTAAGATCGATGCCGGACGTAAACGACACCAATATTGATCATGTTGAGGAGACACAGGGGAATACGTCCGACAACGATTTCTATGAATGCGTGGATCACGGTGGGGAAGGAGGGGACACAGTTCGACTGGAGTCAAGTACCGACGCGCCAAGCGCTGTGCCCGCGTCAGCCGAGGGTTCCGTGAGCGCTGAGCTCGCACAACAGCCGGCCCAGCGCGAACAAACTGACCAGTCGAACTTGGTTCCGCGCCGATGTACTTTAAGACCAAGGAATAAAAAGATTAGTTATAAGTAACCTAAAATGTATTACGTTTTATAAGTAAGTTTTTATGTATGGTTCATTTGCTCTTCAGGTTCCCCGAATAACGTGGGAGGAGTGATATGTATTGTGCTGCTGTATCTACATTACGCCAGTAATAAACCAGTCAGCTGTCCGAACGGTTGTTTCACTATACCTCATATATATATCCTATAGCAATCGTTATTCTTGGAGTGAACATTTGGTTAAATCCAACAAGGTTTTGGGAGTGCGGAGTTAAGCTCCATCGAGATAAGACGCGTCCACGCAGTGCGTAGTGCATATCCAGTGAACCAAGACCCCTGCCTTACGGCGTTTAAGCAAGCCGCCAGTGTCTAGCTCCGTTGGACGCCTCCGGCTACTCGACCAGCCACCAAGACCCGTCGCTTACGGCTTAAGTACGGGCGGCCGGTGTCTCGCACGACTGGTTATGTACGCGTAACTATACCCACTTGTTTATTATTTTTTTTGGAATACAATAACGCTCAAAGATTGTTGATACAAAATGTCACTAATCTGTGCGGGTTGCTGCAAAGAAATGACTACAGCTCAACGCATGCAATGCACTAAATGTGATAGTGCGTATCACTATATTTGCGTCAATATCTCCGACCCCCGTAAGCTAACTGACGGCGCTAAAAAGGATTGGATTTGTCCCGCCTGCCAAAGCAAATTGCCGAAGAAAGGTAATTCAAACACCCCGGTGCGGCCGTCCGCTCCGATCGGCGACTCTATGACAAATGCAAACGCAAACGTAACTCTGCGCGCCCAGAATCGCAAGGTCTCCTCGCCACTGGTGTCCCAGGAAGTAAGTACTGATCCGGAAGCTCTTGCATCACTCACAACAGAGATTAAATTAATGCGACAAGATATGTGCAAAATTAGTGAGCACCTGCAAACTCTCTCCACATCCTTCACGCAGTGCAACGCGCGCCTAGATGAATGCGAGACCCGTTTCACCACTCTCGCTAAACGGATTCGGGTACTAGAAGACCGCGAAATCGAAAATCAGGAGCTACGTAAAAAAGTAAGTCAGCTAGAGGAGGAGCTCAATATTCAAGCACAAAGCAGGCTGAGCAATGAGTTGGAGATCGTGGGCGTAAATGAATGCCCCAACGAGAGCAAAATACACATAGTGCTCACAGCCGCGCTAAAGATGGGTATCACACTGACGGATGCAGACCTAGACCACGTCACCAGAGCTGGTCCCAAAGGCTCCGTGTCTTCAGGTGAGGGCAGAATGCCTCGGCCTCTGGTTGTTAAGTTTGTTCGGCGCGCCAAGAGAAACGAGTTCCTAAAAGCGGCCAAGAGCAGGCGTAATTTAACTACAACGACAATCGATGTCGACGGCCCCTCCAGAAAACTGTATTTTAATGAAAGATTGACGAAGTCAAACCGCCAGTTATTTCGAGAGGCTAGGATACAGTCGAACAACGCCGGATTCAAGTACTGTTGGACAAGGAATGGCACCATTCTCATTCGTAAGAGGACAGGCTGTCCAGAAATCATCATCAGGAGCATGGCAGACCTTGCCCAGTGCCTCGAAGCGAACTCTGTTGTGCCCATCCCCGATGAGCAGCCCATGGTCCCCCATGAAATCGTGGTTCAAGAGCAAGACACCGCTGAATGAAGAGTCGTCGTTTTGTTCCTATGTAGTACTGAAATTTCTTTTATTTTTATGTTTATTTTGTCTAACTTTAAAAAAATATTTTCGCAGTCAATCAATATACATGCACACAAACGGACCAAACACATCACAAGATACACCTACTCATCTTACAAAAATAGGGTTCCCCACTGTAAATAAAACTTTATTGGACAGAATTGTTAATATTCATTATTTGATAGTCATGATCATAACTCATCTTGAAAATACAGTTCCATCCTATTGCTACGATGATGGCATCACTTGACCTTGCAGATAGCATAGATCAATCTTTTGTGATCGACTGTCATAAATTAAACACACTTGACCAATGCAAAAACGTCCTTACCTCTCATCACAAATTTAAGCTACTGACTCTAAATATAAGAAGCTTACAGTGTAACTTTGACACCTTCGTTGTAGCCTTAAAAAGTATTAACATCGAGTATGATGCCATAGTTCTCACCGAGTGCTGGCTCAGTGAGGGCTCTATTATTGACCAACTACCAGGCTATAACTCGTTTAACACAACCAAAACGATAAATAAAAGCGGCGGCGTTGTTGTTTATGTCAGGGAGAGTCTTAATGCTACAGCGGTAGAACCACCGATCGAAGATGCCAATTGCCTCTCTGTTACAATTTCCGACGAAATAATACTCTATGGTATCTATCGTTCGCCTTCCTTCACGAATATCGACAAATTCTTAACTTCTCTAGATTTTATCTTAAGGCAAGTAAGTACCAATCACCAAATAATCATAGCCGGGGACATCAATATAGACCTATTGCGCCATTCAATTCACAAGGAATCGGAATACATTTGTCTGCTTGCTTCACATGGGCTTCTTCCCTCGATTACGATTCCTACTAGAAATGACGCATGTCTCGACCATATATTTATTCAATATAACAAAGCGTCCGTTGGTGCAGTGTGTTCAAGCTCTATCTCAGATCACGATCTTGTCATGGCCGGTCTAGCGGACTACAAATCTGAGAAACGTAAGCGGTACGTCCTTAAAACCAATTACGACAGGGTCGCGAAGGAGCTGGAAACAGCTGATTGGTCAGCTGTCACTAGCGCTAGTAACGTAACCGAGGCAGCAGTAAATTTCAATCGGCTGCTAACTCAGGCCGTTGACCACAATACACGTACAGTTAAAGTTAGTCGTTCCAAGTTTAATATTAAGCCATGGATTACTCCGGGTTTGATAAGATGTATGAAACACAGGGATAAGTTACACCTGCAAGTGAGAGCCTCGCCAAATAATCCAATACTACGTCTTACTTACACTAGGTATAGAAACTTTTTTGACAACTTATTATATAATCTGAAAAATCAATACCAAAACAAGCAGTTAACCGACAATAAAAATAATCCGAGTAAACTCTGGCAGTCGATCAAAAGTATTTGTCAAAATACTACCACAAAGAATGCTGCAGAGGAACTTCTCTCCATCAATAATAAACCTGTACTAGAAACGCTAAACGATTGCAACAAATATTTTGCCACAAATGGGAAGAACCTTGCGGATAGCATTTTGACTAGATTATCGGAAACACAGACTACCTTGGCCGCAAAATACAAACCCTATCGGACGGTCCCAAACTCGTTCTATATGCATCCGACAGATGGCCACGAAGTGGACAATATTATTACCCAGCTCAAGCTCGATAGTGCACCTGGGCCAGACAAAGTGAGGCCGCTATTGGTTAAACAAATAAGAAAGATTATTTTAGAACCACTGACCTTTATATGTAACTTAAGTATGCAGTCCGGCTGTTTTCCTGATTGCTGGAAATTGGCTACTGTCTCACCTATACATAAAAACGGCCCCAAAAACACTGCAACGAACTTTAGACCGATATCTCTTCTATCTGTATTTGCGAAAATTCTTGAAAGAATCGTAAAGGTCAGACTGGATAGTTTCATTGAGAGTAACAAACTTATCTCGGACCACCAGTTCGGCTTCAGGGCGGGTAGGTCAACGGAAGATGCAGCCATCCTTCTTACCGATCTCGTCTCTGGTCACCTGGACGGTGGCAATAGGTGCATTGGTATTTTTCTTGATCTTGCCAAGGCATTTGACACCGTCTCGGTTCCCATACTGCTGAGAAAACTAGAGCATATGGGGGTTAGAGGGGTAACTCTTGACTGGTTTGCGAGCTACCTGACTGATCGTACCCAAACAGTAAAAATAGGTGATCTGGTTAGCGATCAGCTTCCGGTCAGTTTTGGTGTTCCTCAGGGGAGTGTGCTTGGCCCTTCGCTGTTCACTCTGTATATTAATGATATTTTTGACATTACCATACCGAATGCAAGTCTCATCTGCTATGCAGACGATACCGTGATACTTGTGAATGGCAAGACGTGGGATGACACCTTTTCTGGAGCTGAGGATGCGCTGGCAAGGGTGGGTTCTTGGCTAAATAATAATCTGCTTACACTTAACGTTGACAAAACCAGCTTTGTAGCCTTTTCCAAAACGTCAGCAACATCACCTTTAGTAGAAAAAAGCATCAAATTTCACACCTGCGCATATAGGGGTCGTTTGGGGCAGACGGGCTCAGTCTCTGCTTGCTCTTGTCAGGTTATCCGGAGTCAAAACTTTGTTAAGTACCTGGGAATATTGTTTGACCGGCATCTCTCCTTTGCACAGCATATCACGACACTTGCCTCAAGAGTAAGGAAGCTTATATTTGTGATGAAGAGACTCCGGAACTGTGCCGATCTTAATACACTGCGCCTGGTCTATCAGGCACTAGCTCAGTCTATCCTAGACTACGGGGCGGCTGTCTGGGGATGCGCGGCAAAGACCCATTTGCTGCCTCTTGAACGTGCTCAGAGAGCAGTTTTAAAGGTGATGCTAAAAAAGCCGTTTCGGTACCCTACTGACCTGCTGTACAGCGAGACAAATCTACTGAGTGTGAGGCAGCTTTTCGTCATTAAGGCAGTGATTCGAACTCATGGCACCGTACTCAAATCCGATGGACACAAGGAAATGCTGCGAAAGCGCACCTACAAGGTTCCGCTCCCTCCATGCAGGTCCGCTCTCGCTAGGCGGTCACCAGCCTACGCGCATCGCTGCATATATAACTATATTTGCAACTACTGCGATATTAAACTTCTTTCAGTCCCGAGAGCCAAAATGATAGTAAAACATTGGTTATTCACGTTGACTTACAGTGCTACCGAAGAGATCTTGAATTGCACAAGAATTAAGTAAACCATGTTACGTCCACCAGGGTTTTATAATAACCAGTGGTATCCTATACACACACACACACACTCACACACACACACACACACACACACACACACACACACACATTCGTTTGTTTCCGAGGCTAGTGTGCATTATATTAGATGCATTGTATTGTACTTTTTAATATAATAATATTTTAGAATAAGTAAAAGCCGTAAATTTTAAACTTTTATTCAATATCGAACGTCCTATGTCAAACTTTTGTAATTTATAATTTCTCTGTTTTATAATTCTCCCTTGTTAACCGCACTCGCAGATGGCCAAGATACAGGCTCAGCCTAGTTTGGTCACTGATGGATACTCTTAAAATGTATAAAGCTGTTTTATGTTAATAAATGATTTTGTATTTTTGTATTTTTGTATAAGCTCAAAGTCCAAACCATTAAATTTTTCCATCAAGAGACAACACAACACATATTAGTCCAATAATTTTACGGTGAACAGATGATGTGCCTGGCGCCATGGCGGTACTAGGGAATGCAAACCCGGTTATTTTGTCATAGTAAACCCGGTTATAACCGGTTATTTTGTAGGAAAAAAAACCAGGTTTGCATTCCCAAGACGGTACAGCTGCTTTATTTTGAGTGATAATGGCATTAATGTTTTTTCACACTACTTTTAGAAAGACAAAAGTTTGTAAGTGTGTTTGTTACTTCCTCCCTCTCAAGCAGCAAGACCAATTTTGATAAAATTGGGAGCTGACAGACAGTTCCTAAAATTTCGTAAAGATGGGTTAGGTCATTGTAAGATTGGTTATTAGTTAAAGCGGGAACAGAATTGAACAAAACCACGATTTCTATAAAAAAATAAGTAATGGAATTTCCTCTTAAGTATACTTCGGCTTTTCAGTTCATAAACTTCGCAAAGTCGAACATGCATTGTGCATACATTAGCCCCGTTCCATATATAACTACTTATGTTTAAGCGCCGCAAACATTTTAGGCGAGCGTCGCTCAGCGCCATAACAGTGTTGCCAGCTTTGGAATTCATTCCGAGCTAAGAATGTGTAACAAAAACAAAACACGATTGCAGCATTATTAAGGAGTATGAAACATAAAATATATATGGAAAAATAATGATTGATTTAGAAGGAAAATTCAGATGGATGAGGATAAAACGCCGTCGACTATTGATTTTTGATTATTATTATTTTTATTATTATTATTGTTGTTTATTAATTAAAGTATACAACTTAAATATATACAGTTCCCTGCAAAACTGTTTGTACAGTTTGTCTGCAGGTGTGAGTCTCTATATAATAATTTCAATAAAGTTTATTTACTGCTAAACATTTGAGTGACACTTTGAATACACAACTTTGTCATTCAAGTGTCAGTAACAGATGCTTTTTTAAGCATTTTTTAAATTTGGACTTATTTGGCTCATGTCGGATATTCTCGGGCAAACTATTGAGTATGTAGGGAATTCTTTTGCTCAATGTTCTATCTCCATAGTAGTTCCTGACCCTTGGCACCTCAAATTTGCCCGCTGATACCGACCTTGTTCCATGCTTATGTTCTATAAGTATTGGGTTATGCTCTCGACTGCCATGGTTGTTTACTGCTAGAAGAGATTAGACCTTTTTGCTCACCCCAAAAAGACAGTATAGTAAGTAAACACTTTATTGTACACAAAAACAGTGAAAATAACATCTATCCATACTAATATTATAAATGCGAAAGTGTGTCTGTCTGTCTGTCTGTCTGTCTGTTACCTCTTCACGCTTAAACCGCTGAACCGATTTAGATGAAATTTGGTATATAGGTAGTTTCAGTCCCGGGGAAGGACATAGGATACTTTTCATCCCGAATAAATTTAGTGTTCCCGTGGGATGAGCGGGTAACACCGCGGGCACAGCTAGTTGCAAATAAACACAGGTACAAAAGCGAATCCATACTAATATTATAAATGCGAAAGTGTGTCTGTCTGTCTGTCTGTTACCTCTTCACGCTTAAACCGCTGAACCGACTTAGATGAAATTTGGTATGGAGATAGTTTGAGACCCGGGAAAGGACATAGGATACTTTTCATCCCAAATAAATGTAGTGTTCCCGGGGGATGAGTGGGTAACACCGCGGGGCACAGCTAGTTATATATAAATAGTAAGTAGGTATACATCACAGTAAAGTAGCAAACAGGTATACCTACAAAACAACATTACGCAGTCTAATTCTGGACAGCCTAGATAGCGGAGAAAACAGTCATCTGACAACTTGTTTAAATTATTAAAAGTCTACCTTATTTCGCAAAATGTACTATATTTAAGTTTAATTCATACTCCGAAAACGTCAGTGAGATACTCAAAGAATGCCTAAAAATTATGGGCGCAAAATCTGCTACAGATATGGCAACACTACCCCACAATATAGTTCCATAACGCGTGATTACTGGCAACTATACAATGTACATGTCACGGGAACGCGCAATAAACTCGACTCGAACCAACCAAACAACAATCGACCTAGAAGAAAGGACAGGGGGTTCTTTTTAACTTGAAGTAGAAGGAAGAATGGTTATAATGGTAATAGTAACGTCTGACAACTTGATGTTGATTATTACATGTTTATGTTGTCAACGTTTTGTGGTATTGTTGTGACAATAGTGAAGGCGGACCGGGGACCTGAAATATGCATTTCGTGCCTTTGCACACGCCATTTTTAGGGTTCCGTACCCAAAGGGTAAACAATGGGACCCTATTACTAAGACTCCGCTGTCCGTCTGTCAACAGGCTGTATCTCATGAACTGTGATAGCTAGGCAGTTGAAATTTTCACAGATGATGTATTTCTGTTGCCGCTATAACAATAAATACTAAAAACAGAATAAAATAAATATTTGAGTGGGGCTCCCATACATCAAACGTGATCGGTTGCGTTAACTTTGCACGTCATTTGTATGCGGCGCCATATATACCAGGTGCAAACTTAACTTAACCCGGCCAGTTTAGGTGGGAAGTGTTTGTACGGAACCCTCGGTGAGCGAGTCCGATTCGCACTTGATCGGTTTTTAAACAAACTGACGACGCGTTTGTGCATCTACGTCTTATGCAAAGGCATGAATGCGCTTGCATTACTCCGCCGTGGCTGACGATGTGGTGGAGTACGTTCGCCTGGCTTCTCGCTGAGGGTGCACCAGCTGCAGTCCCGCCACTACGTGCACTTCAGCTCGTTTGTGGTGCGCGTGCCGCGGCCGCTGCAGGACACCATAGCAAGTGCAGACTTCTGGCCGAAGGGTGTTGTGTTTCGGCAGTTCCAGGGCAATCTGCCGAATCCTGCGCCAGATCAGACGAGGCAACGGAGCCACGCTGTTACGTCGCCTAAATCTAACTAGATTTAAGTTTTTTTTTAAATTTTATTTTGTCTGATTTTGTAGTTCACAGTGACTTAGTTTAATTACTGTAATGCTGTGTAACTAATTTGAATACATAAATGAACGGCCCATAGCTCCGGTTGAGTATAGGTACTAGAATAGAATGTAGAATAGAATAGAATATTCTTTAGTGCAAACAAATATAGATTACACGTAACATTCAATAGAGGTAAACAACAGGCGGTCTAGCGCTAAAGAGCGATCTCTTCCAGAGTATTTATTTTGAAAAGTTTTAATCCCGAAATTGCCTAGAATATGCTAGTTTCCTGACAGATCAAATCAAAACGACAAAAGGCTGGAATAGTATGAAATTGAGTAACGGAAACTATGACGTCACCGACAGGCACACAAATTATCTCTTTTTATATAATGTTTGGTAATTTTATCCTGGGAGGTGACAAGGTTATGATATCCCGCACTTTTCCAGGGTTTCCACGTTAGCCTGTTAAGTTCCTGTTTAACCCTGGGATAGTGACTTTTTAGGGTTCCGTACCCAAAGGGTAAAAACGGGACCCTATTACTGAGACTTCGCTGTCCGTCCGTCCGTCTGTCACCAGGCTGTGAAGGTTCTCAAGAACGGTGATAGGTAGACGGTTGAAATTTTCACAGATGATGTATTTCTATTGCCGCTATGGGCAGCAACAAATACTAAAAATAAAATAAAATAAATATTTAAGGGGGGCTCCCATACAACAAACTTGTTATAGATTATATATATTCCGTATCATAAAACAAGTTTGTTGTATGGGAGCACCCATACAACAAACTTGTTTTATGATACGGAACCCTTTACGCGCGAGTCGGACTCGCACTTGCCCAATCCATACTAATATTATAAATGCGAAAGTGTGTCTGTCTGTCTGTTACCTCTTCACGCTTAAACCGCTGAATCGATTTTGATGAAATTTGGCATAGAGATAGTTTAAGATACGAGGAAGGACATAGGATAGTTTTCATCCTGGAAATTATACCTAAAAAGATTGAAAATTGAGTGAACATTTCTGTTGGGGTGCGGTGACCCTGCAGCAAATGTAATTATTAGACCAAAAAAGCACAATTGCTCTTACATTTGCTTAGGCGGTTTTAATATTCTCTTTAATCAAGTTCCACGCGTACGTAGTCGCGGGCAAAAGCTAGTTTTTTTTATACATGACTTGAAGTGTATCAGGGCTAAACCCGTCACTACCAGTGAGTCGGACTTTGGGAGCTTAACTCGCTAATGGGATTATCTCCGCGTCATAGGAGTGATTAGAGGATAGTGGCACTACAAGCAGCTTTCATATAGCAATAATGTGCATACGTCATATATGTGCATTGTAAAATGCCAGTACCGGTATATCAGCAAGCTATTTCAAAACATTGTTTATCTGAATGCAACTTTGTCGTTCGTTCTTTTTCATATTTCTAACAGGTGGAAATTAATAATAGAGATCGAGAGAACTTTACGTGCTTTCCTCTATGTAATGAAATATAAGCAAATACCTAAAATAACCAAAATCTACTACAACTATGTCTGCATAGTCTTCGTCTTATCAGTGACAAAAAAAAAATAAGCTGTCAATAATGTCAAGCTCAACGTCATTCGTTTTTAGGGTTCCGTACCCAAAGGGTAAAAACGGGACCCTATTACTGAGAATTCGCTGTCCGTCCGTCCGTCTGTCACCAGGCTGTATCTCAAGAACGGTGATAGCTAGACAGTTGAAATTTTCACAGATGATGTATTTCTATTGCCGCTATAACAACAAAATACTAAAAATAAAATAAAATAAATATTTAAGGGGGGCCCATACAACAAACTTACAGATAATGGTACGGAACCCTTCGTGCGCGAGTCCCACTCGCACTTGGCCGATATTTTTTTTGTACCAGACTAAAGTATATCTTATCTCTATCCTACATCGTGTCATAGTTTTGGAGTTCTACATTTTAGAATTTGTAAATTGTAACAAAATAATAATAAAATAATTAGTAAACTCAGGAAAAATAAAAACTGATATACAGAAAAGTAATAAAATTGCTGTATTAAAAATATAAAAGGTTGTCAATTGGGTAATTCTACGCCATTTGTATATTAGCGACATGATCCGCCATTTTGAATTGTACGCCTATTAAAATGGAAATTCCGGATCTCAGTACACTGCATTACACACACACATAAGTAAACCCATACGATAAACTGGCTTATAATTGAAAAGCGACTCTCCACTGCATTTTTGATGAACGCTCCGCGCGGGCCCGTTAAATATTTAGGGAGAGGTAGTTTCCAACTTTATCCGTCGAAGGCTTCACGTGAGCTGCATGATTTTCGACGATACATTCACTGTAAGAGTTACCTACATACATAGAATAGCAATGAAGAGATACAAGAGAACCATCATCATCGTCATCATTTCAGCCATAGGACGCCCACTTCTGGACAAAGGCCTCCTCAATAGATTTCCACATGGGCCGGATAGCAGCGACCCGCATCCAGCGAGTCCCCGCAACTCTAACCAGGTCGTCCGACCACCTTGCGGGTGGTCGTCCTACACTGCGCTTGCCGGTACGTGGTCTCCACTCGAACCATGAACCATGAAGAGAACCATGGTTGTAGATATAGCTCAGACAGTCGCCAAACGATTGGCAGTGGACGGGGCACATTTCGCGTAGAACCGATGGCCGTTAGGGTAGAAAGGTTCTTGAGTGGCGACCGCGTACCGAAAGATCCAGGCGTGGAAGGCCCCTAACAAGGGGTCATCCATAAATTACGTCACACGAATTTCATGATTTTTTGCCCCCCCGTCCTTGTCACAGCTAGTCACATTTGTGGGACTCCCCCCTTCCTTAGTGTGACGTCACATATTTTGTAAATTTACATTTAAGTAGAAATTATTGAAGGAAAATAGCGGTTCCAAAATCATTTTATTTCCATTTAAATAGTTTTTTTATAAAAAATTAACATCAAATCAAACAATTAACGAAACAAAAAACGATTGACTATATTAATGATAATGAAAGAAATTAACAAAACAAAAAATATTGATAGAATTATATTCCTTTAAATTATTTATAACTGGCATAGCTGAAATGTGACGTCACAAAATTTAGGACCCCTTCCAACCCCTTGTCACACAATGTCACACTTCGTCGACCCCCTCCCACCCCTTAACGTGTTACATAATTTATGGATGGCCCCCAAGTTGGAACGATGACCTGGTAAGGATTGGGCACAGCAATTGGAGAACGTTGGTCCAGTAGTGGACGTCTACCGGCTGATATGATGATAGGGTAGATGCTTAAAACAAACTTAAGAACGAATTTCTTGCATTGTATTTCTCCTGTGTTTTATGAGGTGTGCGATAAAGAGTACTTTACTTGTAATGTATTGTATTAACCCCTCGTATGCTTAGACACGGATCCGTGCGGGACATTTGAACCTTACGTTAAAATATCAGTTAATTTCAATTTGATTAGCAAATTTTGGACATTGCATACGAGGGGTTAAGCATGGTTTAACATTTTCTCTCCAAATCTGACACTTCTTGAAGGCATTTCTCAATCTAATTTGTTTCATACAAAACAAAAGCCACAGATAGAAGAACGCAATCACTGGAAGTGTTACAAATAACACTGAACGCGACGATAAAATCCGCATTACCAGAATAAACCGTGCCGATTTACGCGGTGCACTTCGATTCCGGCTGCCACATAAATATTACTCTTTTTTGAACGGTCAAAAACAAAACGTTTATTCTGTAAGTAGACCACACGGGCATTTTCACATGTCTGAATTTGAATCTACCGGAATTTCACCAGAGGAGACCGCTGTTGAGAAGAAAGACGAAAGAAACTCATTTTTTTCGTAAATTATGCTTAAAACTATTACAATTATATTTTAAGTAAATAGGTACATGTAGAGGAGATGTACAAGATTCTCCAAATCAATGTTTACAGTAATATAATTATATAAAATAAAGAGATTTTTTCAGAGTAGCAAGTCTCTAGGCGTCGTGACATGCAATATTTTATTAAATAATTTAATTCAAACTACGTTCGCTACGCTCACATCGTAACCCATGCCACTCGCGTTTTTTGCCCCCTCTTATACAACTGTTGCATAAAATACTATAAAACGCTTCGCATTAGCCATACCCCATCGCATTAGCCATTACCGCATTAAAGTTCCAAGAAACTTCAATGTCCATTCTGTGGCAGCCGCCATCTTCGAATTCCCTTAAACCTTACAATCGTAAACGCCTAACCTAAAAGCGGCCAACCTGCAAATTCCCACAAGCCGTAAAACCGTAGTAAAATTTATACAAATCTAATCAGAATTAAGTCTGTTCTTTTGTTGTGTTCTTGCGATGCCGAAGGTGATTGAGTTTGAGGTCGGCAGTTGTTCTTTGAATACAAGAGTGCATTAGAAAATTAAGTTTTTTTTTGTGTGTGTGCTATGTACTGTAAAACTACACAACTCCGCTTCACGGTGTGGAAAGTCTGTAAATATCACTGATGTAAACAAAGAGGAAACAGAACTAAATATTCCGCAAATTTCAAGTATTTTTTGATAGTCAGTGATGCAAGTCAAGTATTTTTTTCAATAGGATCCATTCGGGCAAACAATGTTTTGAACTCAGTTAATGATATATCCTTGACTTATCGCTGTTGACGTTCAATAATGCAAATGTCATATATTAAGAGGCCTTATTCCTTGAAAAATTTTTTTTTTCATATTATGACAAATATATTGATAATTTCAACCAACTTTTTGAAGTCAATAATACTTTTCCCCGAGTTCTAGGTAGTAACATAGCTAGTTCATGCTTTCATTGCGTGCAGTCGAAAATAAGTTGAAAAAATTAATTTTCCGCGTGAATTTTGTCAATTTCGAGTAGTTTTTGAAACGAATTTTATCAATGAAAAATTCAAACTGTAGCTTTCAAATATATACCAATAAATCCCAATAGCCCTGTTCTAGGTAGTTACATCAATAATATGTTAAGAAATATGTTTGATCATGGAGAAAAATGTCTAAAACAATCAGCATTTTAAAAGGAATAAGGCCTCTTAATCCACATTATTGCCATATGAAAGCTGTTTGTAACGCCACTATCCCTGGGCCGGACCGACGACGCATGTTCGGCTATACAAGTTGTTTGTCTTAGTTGCTTAGTTTGGGACTAGGTCGATGTGTAAGAATGTGCCTTAATCTTAATATTTATTTATCGTTCCATTTCTCCAAGTAAAAACGTCGAGCAGAACCAGAAAAACCCCTTAAGTTCTTTACGGTCGCACGTGGCCCAAAACCGCCGATTTGGGGTGACAAAGACATTCATTATTTAATCAGTGCCCTTACCATGAGTTTACGGTGACAGTACTCGCTAGCGACAGCGTAAACGATTTCTATGGAGAATTGCAGTTCTACAAAGTAATCGCTAGGGGCGCTGTACTACTTCTCTATTCTATTTTTTTTTTAAATGGCAACCGGTCACAGTTAAGCGACCATTACTGCCAATGTCTCGTTGCCAATCGCACTAGGCGACTAGATAGAGGATTGATACCACGTTGTACGGTGAGTTGAAAAAATCGTGCTTTTTGTAAAGTGATAGCGATTTACAAAAAACCACGCGGACTATCGGGCCTTGACCCAGGAAGGGCTATGAACGCTTCAAGTTGAATTCTTCATTAGCTATTCACTCATACGTTAGATCACTGCACAATACGCTATCAATACTACACATTGAACAACTAAAATGAATAAATAATGAACAACGAAACTTAAACGCATGCGGCCATCTTGAGACACGAACCGGAAGACGTACTACTTCTCTATACAAATTGTTTAGGCTTTCAGTAGCGAGAACTGTCACCGTAAACTTATGGTACCGGTACAGTTGTAAACCCTGACGAATCCGAGTCACGAGGGAGCTTTTTTTATTTTGCCGGACGGTCGGAATTATTATTTACGATTATTTGTTTTTACGCTTAATTTTGCAGCCCCTTCCTTATTTTTATGGGTATAATTCTCGTTTACATTTTGGTTATTATTTTCCTTGGAAAGGTAGGGGGTTTATTTAGCAATGCTACACTTGAATGCCAGACACATTTGACATTGTATATTGGGAAGAACAACAAATACTGGGCACCTAGAGATGGTTATAGAATAGTTTTTACCCGAATCCGAAGTAGTAAAAAATTATATGAATTTCGTTAAGTTAGACCTTCTAAGGCTGCTTTTCGACCAGAGATTTGTAGGGAGGGATGTGTTTTTGTTAACCAATAGAATCAATAAATAAATGAAGGTATTCCATTGGTTACCAAAAACACATCCCTCCCTACACATTTCTGGCGAAAACGCAGCCTATTTTTTTTGGTAAATTGTATTTTTATATTTTCGTTGCACAACGCCATCGCGATATTTTATCAAAGAATCCCCTTTAAGAAAGAAGAATCCTCTCGTCTTCTTACAGTTAATGGTACATTTATCCAACATATTCGAAATATGTATGTCACACTATTTCAAAGTTGGAATATAGAGTATCTTCAGAAATATGCGGGGCACAGATCGAATGTTAAACCTGTCGCAGCTGCAAAACTCGCGGGATATTTGAAATTTCCCGCTCTAGTGTATAAATTCTACGTTTTTCGCCCGTTTCTTATTTCAGACATGCACCCTATAAATATTTTGCATAGTGTGCATATGAATTTGGTTGGGGTTAAAATGGAATAGGCTGATTGTGTCTGTATGGAAAAGTAAGCTTAAGTATTATGTTTCATAGATAATAAAACAGACCGAGCGAGCGAAGCGAATGAACCGTATCCGTTTCAGCTTTGCCATAATTCTTTCGTATGTCCGGATGTTTGGATGTTCGTATGATGCTGTCCGGCTGTTCTCGCCTAAAGGTCGCATTTTTTCAACCGATTCTCATGAATTTTTGGAGTAGTTTCGATAATGATACTGAATCTTGAGTGAAACGTGTTCAAATGGCGGAAATACGGGTGTTGAATACGTACATAATATGGCAAATTTCAGCCATTTTGAATCACAGAACCACTAGTTTATTTTCGGGATATAATTTAAGCTTCAAAGTGGACTGTAGTCATGTTGACGTTTGGGAAGGCCTACGTCTGTTGACTGAAGATAATGATGTTGAGTATAATGAATTTAACAAATATAAATCTATCAAAATGGGTAGACTCGGTATTAGCTACTATTTAAGTCTAAATAGTTTTAAATATATATATTTATAATTAAATTAACTTGTTTTTTTCTTAGCGATGAATTCAATATTTACATGCGATGCGGTTATATTAGACGACGACGAAGCGGTTGGCGCAGTTTGTAGAGACCTGCCAACTGAGCCGGCGGACCCGGGTTCGAATCCCGGCCAGGGCAAATATTTGTGTGGTGTACTCGACTATTTGTGTTTGGGTCATGGTTGATCTATGTATTTAAGTATATATTTATCTATATAAATCTGTTTGTCCGATATTTATTATTTATTTATTTCATACGTATCCTATCAACCCAAAGCGTTTGCAACAACAAAATACGATTTAAGGGCCTTACCCAAGCAGCACATTAGTGAATTTTGCAGCTTATCTTATAGCTTTAAGTTCTAAATGAGTGGTTTAACAGTGTTTGATACAACAACACAACTCAAAACTGTATATGAGTTCATCCTATCACTTGTAGTTGCATAGGAACGTTTTTTGTTTCTACTTTATTACTTATGGTGGGATAAAGTCGATTTTGCTACTTAAAGTTGCATGCAGGTTCAAATAGTCACTCAATAAGAAGCAATAGTGCTATATAAGGCCTTAAAATCACTTATAAGCAACTTTTACATATAAGTGGGAACATGCCCTTATTTGGTACTAAAAGTTCCAAATGACTAGTACAATAGCGAATTATATCACCAATAGTGGCTAAAGGGATAATTTTACGGCTCTTTTGGAACCAAAAAATATTGCAACTTTAAGGCCTAAGAAGTACCTTATTGCCACTCCAACGCATAAATAGGTCTCAATAGGAGGTTCTTGGAACCAAAAGCAGTTATTTTCACTTATTTCAAACCACTAACGAACTAAAAGTTCTATTATTGTTCCTATTTGCGCCTTGTCAAAATATATTTAATAGTCTTGCTTGTAATATTATTTATACTCATGTTTATGCAAATAAATGATCTCTTATCTCTTATCTCTCTTATCTCTTGTTTAGTCTACAAAAGAGCAAATAATTACTATTGGTAATATCATTCACTGCTTTGCCACTCGCAAGATACAAATAAGTGATTATTAGACTTGATAGTTCCAAATAAGGAACAAATAAGTGAAAGTAAACACTGTAGGATCTTTTTTGTTACGCCATGTTTACAAATGGAAGCCTATGAAAATTGATTATTTTAACCAGAATTTTATCACACTCACGCATAATCACAGATTTTTGATAGTTGTGACGATGTTACTTTAACATTGTACGTAACCTACAATCATTAAGTCAGGTTTTTAACAGTTTTATTTCTTATCAGTATCTATTCCTTGTTTAATTTAGCACTCTCTTTTTTAATATTCCTGATCAAATGAAAGGCGCGTCGAAATTTACAAAGAAAACATACTATAGTTTCACAGTAAAAAAGAAAACGCAAGAATTTCGTGCTTATTTCAATGCTTGTATAACGTAAAGTTTTAATCAGACGTATAAATCCTAAATTAATATGGCAGATCACGTATTACTTTTAATAAAACACAATTTGACAGTTGCCTCGCCACTCAAAGATAATTTTGGCGACTCATTTATCACTCATTGACCGAACTGAAATGTTTTCATTCGTTCACTGCGCATAACTTTCACCCATAGTTCTAATTACCACTTAAGGTAATTGTGAGATCTCTTATGGATTCTATTTAGCACCAAAAATAGGCTGCAATTTTTCTCCTTTTGGTTCTATACTGGTGGCATAAGGGTTCTTGCCACCTATATAGCACTTAGTCATGGTGGTAAATTTCACTTAAGCATCTAATTAGATATGATATACGAGCTATTTAGACCCAGTTGTGCTACTTGGGTATCACACTTGCGATTTGCGAGCGTATTTTCTATACAAATAAGCGACGCGGCGAACACGCTGCGCGATCGCCTTCATACAAAATACGCTCGCAAATCGCAAATGTGATAAGGCTCTAACACAACTTTAGCACCCTAGGTATGCAATGTACATTTTTCTCCACATGTGCAAAACGTACAATGTAAGCATCACAGTACCTAAACTCAAAACAACTGTGAAACGACTACCATTACCCGCCCCTAGAAACAAAATACTAAAACGACATATGTCTCTAAACGTCTTAGTTGCTTAAGCCCTTGTTCCACTGGTGATGTGAAATGATCATAAAAGTTTGTAAACTGTTGGACTGAATACTTGTGAACTAACATTTGATAATACAAGATATTTGAAGAAGCAGTTAAATGTAATGGGGCGTGGGATTTCGGTATTGGATTGTTCTTTTATAGTTTACAAAAGATCCATACAAAGGATGCGGGAAACATATTATTATTTGTTTTGAAATATTTCTACTAAGCTTTGTGGGCGTGGGTTTCGTTGAAACCGGTTAGGTATCCGTATCAGACCCGTAAAAAGCGGGAAAATCATTTTTCCTCTTATATTTTTTTTAAAGCTGCAGAAAAATCTGGAACTGGGCGTACCAACAACTTTAAAACTACAACTAAATACTTACTATAACTTGACACAATTTGAGTACCTATACAAATAAATTAACCGTACAACATTACACCTTGCAATAAAATAAAAATTTCAGGTCTAAGTACTGAAACTTTTTTATAATTTAAGTTTAAACGAGTCGTTATCCTTTGTATTTGCCAAAGAAAATGTAATAAATGTCATAAAAAAATCCGTGGGCCTAAAAATTTTTTTAGGGGCCCTAGGTAGCAAATGACCTCTTCTATCCCCCATTTTAATTTGGCAAACGATGTACCAAACACCCTGTCCTGTATATTATTAGTAAAACATGTCGGGCCGTTCTTGTCAATTTTTATGTGAGTTTAAATCGTTTTTATTAGAGGACTTTATTTATTTTAGGACGCCGCCTTACAATTGTATTAAATATCTCCTTATGTAGATAGACAATAAGAATTCACAATAGGTCAACGACTTACAGAAAATACTTTGTAGACCTTGGCACCCGCGAATATAGTGAACAATGGAAATACCTACCTTTAAATACTTACGTAAATAGTTACATTCGTATGCATCCAAGTATTACCAACTCTAATTACGCCTTGATCTTGAATTAAACAAAACATCGTTCCGTCTCATCAAATGTCAAAATCACTTGTAAATACGTCGTAAGCGACTATCATTACCAAGCAAGATACGTCTTTCTAAGCAGGCGCAATTGACTATGAGATTTCACTTATTTAAGAACGTCGTAAGTGGCTATCAATACCTAGGAACATACGTCGTTCTGCGCAGGCGCAAATGACTGTGAGAAACAAAACACAGGTGGCGAGTAATGACTCCTGTGCATGTGTGAGTCCAAATTACTCGGCTACCGTGAAAAATGCAAAACTATTATTTGGATGGCGTTATGCAGTATTTGCTATTTGAATAATGCGTTTCGACTGTACACATTGATTTGTCTCTGGAAATTATGATCGAAGTTGTACCGTGAGGAGCAGCGTCTGTCGTGTACCTACTCGCCTGTTTTAATGCTTTTGAATAAGTTAGTTATTAAGTTTTTTTGTTTATTTGTAAGTACAAACCTAAAATGACGACCACGACCGCATACGATAAATATTGTGAATTTATAATTTGACATGCATTGATATTTACTAGAATTAAATTTGAGAGGGGATCACTAATTTTGAATGAGGCTTGGGAGCAACACTATACGTGAAGTATGGTGGGAGCAGCCACCGTGTTAATCGACAAACTGGGCGCTTTATTGTACAAAAACTGTTAACAGAAAAAATACACAATACAATTATAATAACGACAGAAAACAACGGTCTTATTGCTAAAGAGCAATCTTTTGTATTTTCTTTTGAAATTTTTTGATTTTTTTTTTGTGCAGTGAATTTAATCAAAATTAACTAAATATAGTGACGCAATATTTTATGAGAACATGATAAATAAAAAAGGAACGTATAAGAATAGATATGCACTGCACACACATAAACCTGCATACACAAATAGATATAGACAGAATGGGATCAGATATAAAGGCAATCTTGGTTCCCCAACGATATTGCATAACGCCATCCCCACTAATGTATGCCTTTGATTCAGATAGAACTAATAATGTGAACGCAAGCCTGATGATGCCATTAGTAGTGAATACAGAAGCTTTTTGTTCTTTTTTGTACGATTTAGATATAGACATTAGTGGCCTGGCCGTCTTGTCACAAAAGGAGATATAATGATTTAATTTAGAGGCCTCAACCTTGATGTTAATCGTAACTTGCCCCTAAACTTCCATGACATTTATACACATTCGGAAAAATGTGACGTTTTCAAGCAAAAGGTACCGCTTAGGCGCTTATCATAAGGAGTTGCCGTGTTACTAGTATAAGGATGCAAACAAATTCCGCCCTTATTGTAAGCGACAAAGTGGGCCCTTTTCTTGAGAACGTCACAAATACTTAGCCAATTTAAATTCAACTTGTAATAACTTAAGAAAACCTTTGACTACGATATACAAAACAACTATTCAATTCTAAGACTCATATTTTATCTTAACCGCATTATGAATTATTTTGAATACCCACGCAGTTTTCACCCAATTGTTTACACCGATACCGGCTTGTTGTATGCTAACTTAAGCTTTACCCTTGTTTTATAAACAAGCTTTTCATAGAATTTTCATTCCATAGAAATAACATTTCATCGAAAGTATTGTTTCGCCACGGACAACCCGATACAGAATTGGTTAGAACTTATCATTAGAAACCTCGGAATATACTACAACAGGTAGCTATTGTGTTTATTTTCCAACTTATTTATGTTGGTAAAGTGACGTAATTTTCGGGTAAAAGAAAATCAAAGTAATCCATCTCTTAAATTTTAAGAAATATTGTGAATTTGAATGTTTAAAATGTAATATAGTTCAAAGCCTTATGTTTAGAAACGATTTACAACCATTAAACGCAGTCAAGATATTAATGATTTTAGTTTTTCTGTTTTTATGCCATATGTCAATAGAACAAAATTCTATTTTAAGTGACGTGTGGGTTGGATCGTTTTTGCATAACTACATCCAATTATTAGTGGTATATTTTAAATTTACGTGACGGTCCTTGGCGGGTAATCTAAATCTGAACACATAGTTTCCAACCATGGTTCAATCTTTAACCAACTTGGGTATCTTTCACACCCCTTAGGATCCCTGTGGTTACCCCGCAATCTCCGCATAGTTTATGGGTTACGGCGAAACTTTCAATAATTCCGTAGCCCGTAGCCGACTGTACCGGACTTTAGAACTCTTCTTTAAAGGCTCCGTATCCGTTCAAAAATGTACACATATTATCACTTTACTACTTAGAACAGGGCTATTGAGATTTTTTGGTACTTATGCATATATTTGAAACCTACAGTTCGAATTTTTCATTAATAATTTTTGTTTCAAAAACTTCTCGAAATATGCAAAATTCACGCAGATAACCGTTTCTTTTTTTGAAGCTTTTATTTAACTTGCAATGTATGTATGTATGTAAGTATGTTTGTTCGGGTGGAATCTTGCAACTCAATTTTGAAGCAGATATCGTCAACCGATTGAGCTGAAATTTTGCATACTTACTTAACTTTGATGACAATACAATCTGCTGATCTGATGATGGAGCCGGAAGGTGGCCATAGGAACTCTATAATAGAAAAAGCAATCCTACCGAGTTTGGGCTCTTTAGAATCGTCTCAGTGAGCATTTGATGGATATCCAAAGAAAAGTACAGTCGGCTATAAAAGCTAGTCACTAAAATGATTTTTTGTCAGAAACTTTTCAACTGGTATTTTTGACTGCACGCAATGAAAGCATGACATAGCTATGTTACTTTCTAGACCTCAAGGAAAAGTATTATTACTCTATAAAGTTGGTTGGAATTATCGATATATTTATCATAATATGAAAAAAAAGGAATGAAGCCTGATAAGCCCTTGTAAGAGCGTGTCAATAATAATAATAATAAATTGTGTCGACCACAGGAGTTATTCCCAACAACCTACTCGACAGCCTCAAAATCATAGGTATCCACCTACTAACTTTTATTGCCCTCCAAAAGGCAGCTATTTTAAATACCTGCAGAATAGTGCGTAAATTCCTAGCTTTAGATGAGTAACAACACCAAATATCAACCTCGAAAATGCCATATCCGTTTGGCCAAAAGCCCGCGCATACCTCGCCCGTTCCGCGCCCGACCGCGCTCATCAACTCCCTACCCCTTCTTATCAACTCCTTACTTAGGTTTTAGTTAAGTAAAGCTTAAGAATCCGTGTAACGCTTTGGTGTATGAACTGTCATGTTACATTTTATGTGATTCAATAAATAAATAAATACGGTAGTAAAGTTACCTCCAGATGAAGAGAATAAAACAAAAATAAATAAATAATAATAATACTCTTTATTGCGCACGTAATAGAAAGAAGAAAACACAAAGAAATAAAGTTGTTAACAACAGGCGTCTTATCGCTTAAAAGCGATCTCTTGCAAAGTTTTTGAAAACGACAACGTCAACTGTAACGGATTGAACTGAGAAGGACGTATAGAACGAGAAAGCATCTCTTGTCTTCTGCCCTTTTAAGTCAGTTTTGCTGACTTTACGTTAAGAATAAAAGTGTGAACGTGTGTGTGTGTGTGTGTTTGCATGTGATTATACCTATCGTTGTCTCAGTCTCTAAACCTTGGAGAGGACGTATGAAATGAAAATTCTATGAAATTAAGCATTCAGCGAAATGCTTTCTACAAAAGAAGATCTTGAAGATTGATTCTAGAAGTTTTCTTCTGTCCTCGCAAAATCAGCAGCTGTGCGAATGCCTCAAACTTTTGACACAATGTACATTACGCCCACTAAACGATTTCTTATCTAAATTATCTATTAAATTTCCCCAACTATCGCAACAATCGGTAATAAAAGCCCATATTCGAAATTAACAATCAAAATAGATTTTGTAGAAAAATGATTTGAAAAAATTGTAATCTAACGCATTAAATTCCACGCCCGACTGTGAGACGATACGTTCCGCCTACGCGTGATGTTTTTAGGCGTGATGGAAGTTATAAGCGGAGGCGTGTTTAACACGACGCGACAAATAAATTAATATCAAATAAGCTCACACAAATTAATCTAATCCCGTTTAAGCTCAAGACGACGATATACATACTTATATACTTAAATACATAGAACAACCATGACTCAAGCCACAAATATTCGAGTTAATAACACAAATAGTTGCCCTGGCCGGGATTCGAACCCGGGACCACTGACTCAGTAGGCTGGTCAAAACAAGACAAAATGGTATTTCAAGAAAAAACAAAAATCATTGAACAAAACGCCATTTAAAGTAAGATGATCACTTGTTTTATGGATAATAGTATTTTGAAGCCTGTCCGCTTTGGTCCCGTCACGTATTCTCAAAATACTAGGCCACGTTTCTAGGCGAATTAATATATAACTCCTTAGAGCGTCTCCTCGACCAGAGCAGAGTAGAAGGAACCAGATCACGTGGAAGATCACCCATGCGATGGACCGACCAGATTTAATCGGCTGTGGGCGGACCTTTGCATGAGTGCCCCAGAATGTTTGTGAATCTTGATAAATGGCGTAATATTGACAAACTAGCATACATCCCAGCGAACAATATCTGCCTCTAATAGTGCAGTCGCCATCAGATATATCGCAGCATATAAGGCGTTGATAAATATCTGAACATGTACTGTAACGCCCAGTCAATAAGAGTCGTGTGCAGATATTTATGAACGCCTTATATGCTGCGATATATCTGATGGCGACTGTACTAGCAGTTGATCACGACCACTGTTTAAAGCTCTGTAAAGAGTGACACGACTAAGAAGACGATTTTGAAGCAAAATTGCATAATAGTTACCGTTTTTATTTAACCCAAAAAAGTAGTTGGGATGATTCCCAAACATTAGCTTGCCGCATTTAATGTAGGTATATAAAAAAATGTACTTATGTTTTACATTTAAACGCTATGTTTATCGCTTTATCTTCGCATTCGCTGTTATACAAATTTAATTTTGCATTATCAAAGCCGATGCTCGTAAAATAACACGAAAAAAAACTCAAAAAAGACAATGAAACATCAAAATGTCTTTTCTTAATTTGCAAGGTTGTCAATCGCGATTCAACGTGCAACGCGGCGAGCGTAATGGGCACCTTTACATCGGGATCGTGGGACGGTTTTTAGCCAAGCTCTTTTTGTGTTATTTGTTTTATTCCCTAGAGACCTTATACATCTCTGTGGAATTAAATTAATTAAGTAATTATATTTTATTGCATGTTGTGACACCCAGAGACTTTATACATCTCTGGGTATATTTAATATTATAAATTTATCGTTAAAATTTTATTTTAATGTTCCTACTTAACATTGATTTGGAGTATCTATACATCTCCTTTACGTGTACCAGTGTAATTAGTTATAACACAAATGTAATCATTGTAATTGTTTTAAGTATTATTTACGAAAAAATGACTTACTGTTGAGTTTCTTTCGGCTTTCGTCTCAACAGCAACTCAAGAGGAGACCTCCTCTTGCGAAATGCCGGTAGATTCACAATCTGACTTGTAAAAGTGCCCCTGTGGCCTACTTACTGAATAAATTATTTCATTTCATTTCATTTAGGAATGTTTAAGTTTTAGATTTCAGTAATAGATTAATAAATATTTACTTAATTGAAATTAAAATCGCCTTTTCTCATAACTTGTACCACACCCTGATCACTGTACCATAAAATATGGTCGAAAACTTCACCCGAATATAATTACAACCGGGACATGTAAACCCATTATATATAGATTAAGAAGATCAGTTCCTTAGATAACTCACACAGTTCTTGTACCGTAATCAGTACATTGATAAGTTGAAATTTATGTACTCTCACTTCGCATCATCGATTAGTTTAATAGTTGTTCGAATACAGTAAAGATTGTGCCCGCTTTTAAATCAATATCTTATTCAAATTGCCTTTATCAACACATTTTTAGGGTTCCGTACCCAAAGGGTAAAAACGGGACCCTATTACTGAGACTTCGCTGTCCGTCCTTCCGTCTGTCACCAGGCTGTATCTCAAGAACGGTGATAGCTAGACAGTTGACATTTTCACAAATGAATTTCTATTGCCGCTATAATAATAATAATAATAATAAGAGATCTTAAGAGACTCTCGCTAGATGGCTGGATCAAGGGCCAGATACAGAAAGCAGTACTCCTGGACACGGCGCGCATCGTCAGGAGGTTCCTCTCTCTGCAGCCCTAACCACCGGAAGCCTGGGCCCCGCCCCGCTGCCGGCGGCACCCTAGGTTAGGTTTTTTTTTATAATGTATTTATATTTTGTAATTACTTTGATGTATTTTGCTTTTTAAATAAATTTATTGTAAAAAAACTTAACCTAAGAAATTAAATGAATATACGAAATAATAATAAAATAAATATTAAGGGACAATCATACACAAATCGACCTAATCCCAAACTGAGCAAAGCTCCCATGCAACAAACTTACAGATAATGGTACTGGAACCCTTCGTGCGCGAGTCCCACTCGCACTTGGCCTTATTTTTTATGACTCATGGAATTGGCTTACTGCAGTAACATGCATGTAGGTAACATATATAAATAAAAATATTACATAAAGATTCATAAAAGTCAAAGTTATATTTTATTCAAGAAACAATATGATTAATTCAAAAAGATGAAGCATAACAGGCTCTTTACCTTATCTGATTTGACATTGTTAGTATCGTAAGTCTTTTCAGTCTTATGCAATTTTTTATCTCGGTTGGCCGGTCGTGCTTTACATATTACTAGCGACCCGCCCCGGCTTCGCACGGGTGCAATGCTGATAAATTATGCATGTATTATACATATAAACCTTCCTCTTGAATCACTCTATCTATTAAAAAAAACCGCATCAAAATCCGTTGCGTAGTTTTAAAGATTTAAGCATACAAAGGGACATAGGGACAGAGAAAGCGACTTTGTTTTATACTATGTAGTGATGATATGCATTGTCAGTCCAAGGACAAAGATGTAACCGGGTCTGTAAATTACACCGGTTTTCATACTGACTGTTGTGCGTTCCAAAATTCATTCACGTTTTCCTGTGCCATAAAAAATAACTCAGTCATGATGATGATGATGTTTATCACGTGATAAATAAGTGACTAAGCATCTGTCACTTACACTCGCATTTTGTCAAAACGTGACGGATGCTTTGTCACTTATTTATCGCGTGATAAAAGCAACCATCATAGGCCCGCATGTAGCTTTAACCAGCCAGGTTGAGAGAAAGTTATTCGAATCATGAGGGTTCCGGTGGTGGTTATCCTCTTCAATAATTGTCGTGGCGTTTATAAGACAGTCTAAATACTGGTTATCATAACTGTACTGTGCGAGTTCGCTTTGAAATGGATAGCTTTAAGACTGTATTATAATTATATTATATTGGCTTGATTTTTAATAAGTTAGCGTTTTCTTTGGTTTCTACTAAGAATTATGATTCAAAAATTAATCCTAATATAATAGCTTAAGCTTACAGAGAGTCGACATAAAAATTATAGTCCATGACCGAGCTTATTTATGAACAAGTGACAAACTAGCATGCGTCACATCTAGTAGAAAGCAGAAACTTGCCACAAACTTAATTTTTAGGGTTCTGTACCCATAGGGTAAAAACGGGATCCTATTACTTAAGCCCCCGCTGTCCGTCCGTCTGTCACAGGGCTGTATCTTTCCATCCGTAATTGGTAAAGACTTGAAATTTTTGTATAATGTGTATTAGTTATAACAACAAATACCAACTAAACAAAAACCCAACAAGTGCGACTCGGTTCCGCCCACCGAGTGTCATCATCATCATCATCATCAGCCTATTCTTGTCCACTGCTGGACATAGGCGTCTCCAACTGCACGCCATTGTAAGCGATCTTCGGCTACTCTCATCCAGCTTTTGCCAGCCACTCTGCACAGATCATCGCTCCACCTAGTCTGAGGGCGTCCCACACCGAACATAATTATAATAATTGGTTCAGCCGTTCCGGCTGATCTTTGTTTCACGTTAACTTTTAGAAGTTTGATTTTTTCACAGTTATAAGGGACTGTAGACCCGAGTATATGGTTTTAATTTCAACTCCATACCGCCACGCGTTCCCGAGATACAGGGTCTTGACAGACTCGGACGGACGGACATCAAAATGATCCTATAAGCTACCGTTTTTTCTTTTGAGGTAAGAAACCCTAAAAACAGTCAAGGACCCTTCGTATGCGAGACCGACTCGCACTTGGCGTGTTGTTGGCAAGTGGTACGAAACCTTAAAAGACAAAGTGTAATTTAGTTTAGATATAATGTTAAGAAACCTTATTCCTTTTTTTTTTAATGATATTTTTAACAAATTTTTTGAAATGAATAATCTTTTCCTGAGTGCTAGAAAGTAACTTAGCTATTTCATACTTTCATTGCGTGCAGTCGAAATAAAGAAAAAAAAATATCAAGAAAAATTCAAAAGTTTCAAATATACCTATACCAATTAATCGCAATGGACCTGTTTTAAGTAGTAATATTGATAATATGTTAGAATACACTTTTGACCATGCAGAAAAATGTCTGACTCTATCAGAATTGTTGAACGGAAGAGTCTTAAGTTTATTCTATTCTATAGGACAGTAAAAACTAGCGGTTCTGCTTAATTTAAATAGGTATTTCGTTAATTTATGCGCGGCCACGCTTCCCGGCCTTTTATGCGGCCTACTCCGTTATTTACTGTCCTTTGACAAAGAATAGTATAACTATAGGATTTCTGATAACGAAGCTAAACAATGTGCTAAAGAGAAATGCAGTTAACAGAAGAAATAGTTAAAATATAACAATTTAAACGTATTATATCGCGTATAATAATTATTTGTGGCTCAAATATACGCGATATGATCCGTTTAAATTGTTTTATCTAAATGTGTGACAGTCGCGGAAACCTTAGAAAATATTAGTTAAAATAAGTGATATACAGAATGTTGTCTATACAAAAGGTTGTCTGGAAGAGATCGACTTTTAGCGGTAAAACCGCCTGTTGTCTACCGCTATTTACAAATTGTATTTTTTGTTTCCTTTTGTAAACTTTTATTGGTGAAAGTATTGCAGTATTGTAAATGAAACTGTGTTTTGTGTACTGTGTGAAGAATGATTTTAAATGATGATTGAAATAGGTAGGTAATATTTTGTGAGCAGGTTGAATAATGCTATAGTTTTTTTTTCGTCGATTCATTTTTCCATGACTATTTTAAAACAGGCTCATGTCAAACTAGCTGCGCCGTGCGCTGTTACCCGCTCATCCCACGGGAACACTATATTTTTCGGGATAAAAAGAAGCCTATGTGTTAATCCAAGGTGTCAACTACCACCATACCAAATTTTATAAATATTGATCTAGCCGTTTGCGCGTGAAGAAGTAATAAACGCACTCAAAAACATTTATAATATTAGTATGATTAAATACTAAAAGTCAGCTAATTTTGATCCCGACTGTACCAGGGTATTTATCCTGTATCTATTTAGATAGCAACAGTAACTCGTACAGAACAAAAAGATGCGAGACATGTGCGAGAGTTGAACACTTCTGCTCGGGTGCAAACTGACTAACTTTCTTACTGGCGCCCAAGACACTAGCGAATGCGGGAAAATGTTAAATTCTATGGCATACGGGGGGCCTATGTTTAGTTTAGTTTATTTGTCTCAACAATATAATGTTCTTGTAAAATATAAAAGTATGTCAGTTTACATTACTTATCATATAGTGATCGTCAATTTTCATTATATACAAATACAAAAAAAAAAAAAACTTAACAACAAACTTGGTAGTACACAATAGTATACATACCTAATCAAAATAAATAAATAAATTATATTACCGATACCAAGTGATATGATAGTTACGTTTATCACGTGATAAATAAGTGACAAAGAATTTGTCACTCACACTCGCATTATAACAAAACGTGACGGATGCTTTGTCACTTATTTATCACGTGATAAACGTAACGATCATAGGCCCCCAGTAGTTGTATGAATAATATTAGCTCAATAGGTCATGAAAAAAACAAAAAAGAATGGTTTTGAAGTATGTGAGTTCACAAATTTTATGTTTTTATTTTAATACAAAAGTCGCGGTAAAAATGGCAAATTACTTATTGTCTCCATACAAATATTGGTACCCATAACATATAATGACGTCACGATTAGGTGGCTTTTTGTATGGAGCGTTTTTAGCGCTCCGTGGGAATGTTGAACTTTGGCGGTCATTTCTGGTTTTTGGAGCAGCTTGTCTAGCATAACTGTGACACGTGACTCTTTGTCAACGCGACAAATACTACCTGTCACTTTCCTTTCAAATCCGTGCGAGCAAGACGGGTGACGCTGAGTCACGCGACAAGCGAAGTCGCGGCAAGATATGCTAGCTCTGCTGGAGAACGTTTTCCGATTTACCGGTTATTTTTTTAATTTATTAATTATATAAGACACGTACAAACATTCGCTCATCAAAACTAAAATATTGCTTTGCTAATCCGCGATACAACGTGCCAATCAATTAGCACTAACGGAGTACGTACCGCGGCAGTGGTACGTGTCTCTCACTCACTCGTATGGCCGCCGCGCTCGGATCTCTCGCTCAACCGCTCGCCGCGCCGCTGGTCGCGCAAACTCATGGCATCTCCTTAACCCGTTATACTTGCGTATTTTTATCATGCATCCATGCATTGAATATTAGCCTATTTCACCATAACGCTAACTTCTTTAAATTGGACCAATCGTACAAACTTTTAACAGAATCGAGCGGCATTCGCGTCCTGCTACTTATAAAACGATCCAACTTGTCCCGTTGCCGTACTTCGGTAAAAAGTCGTATCTTTGTATGAAATCCATATTGATATACGACCTTTTTACCTTAGCCCCCGCCTTGTAAATCGCATGCGATACGAGGAGTTATGAGGTGTTACGTGATTCCTTTTTGATGTGAAGAGTTCTTTCGTGTTGTGTAAATCCTTTGGAAACACTGGCTTTTGAACTTGTGTGGGTTATATTGTTTTCGAATCGGCTTTTTAGGCTTCCGTACCTTTGTCGGCAAAAATGGCACCGTTTTTTCCTTATTCGGCTTTCACTTCTCGTTTTGCCAGAGATATTCCGCCAATTTTTGTAAAATTTTGGTTTTTTGGGAGGATATGTCATGTTGGGGAAGAAGACCAAGAGAAAGGAGTCCCAGGACTGGACCGCTCAGATTCGAGACACTATGGTCACCAAGTTTCCCGACGCCATGGGGTCTGCAGTAGATGGAAATAAGTGGAGAGCGATCGTCCGAGGAGTGATAAATAGAGGTCACCCTCAGCAATCAGGAATACGACACAAGAAGAAGAGGAAGATGTCATGTAGGGAACCTAAAACGATAGGATCACTTGTCCGTCTGTATAGATCCAAGGAAATATAGGGTACTTGCTTCAAAACCTATAGTGTACAGTCCGACCAAAAAGAGTAGAAATTAAAAAGTGGCAATACTGTAGTGTCGTCCCCGTTTTCCTATATTGATTAGAAAGGGCCACTACGGTATCGCCACTTTTTAATTCCTACTCTTTTTGGTCAGACTGTAAGTAGGCCATTGACCTAGAATCATGAAATTAGCACGAAGCAAATTCATGCAGCACAAGTAAAGAAAAAAGTCCACAAACCGTAACGTTAGAAACTTTGGAACATTATACCGTCTGTATGTGTTCTAAGGAATTGTTTGAAATGATGCCCACGGCTACTTTCTACCATCGCACTGGTGTTCATCGTCACACACTGGAACCTGAACTAAATGGTCGAGAACTGTGCGGTTCCAGAGGAATTTCCTACCGCGAACACTCCGCGTGTGGAATGAGCTCGCTGCCGAGTTTCCGGGGCTACAGCATGCGGTTCTTCAAGAGGGGAGTAAATAGGTAGTTAAAGGGTCGGCAACGCGCGTGTGATGCTTCTGGCGTCGCAAGCGTCCATAGGTGGTAATTGCTTGACATCAGGCGGGCCGCATGCTTGTTTGTCACCATCGTAGTATATATAAAAAAAAAAATAGTTCGTATTGAGAACCTCCTCCTTTTTTGAAGTCGGTTAATAATTGGTTATAGAATACTTTTTATCCGACTAAAGCAAAAAAGTTATGACTTACGTTTTCTACCGCGCGCCTGATATTCGCGGGCAGTTTCTTTTAAATGTATAAATTAACAAGTCAGTTAAATATATACAGAAACATAATTCACTTAAATGCTTCGGGAAATCCAAAAGTCACGACCATTTCCAATACAAACTCCAGTAAATTAACACCTTTTCCCTCCAAATTGAATTATCACCTGAAATAATTCTTAATCCGCAATAAATAACTTTTAAATACAATAAGGGCGAGCTGACATTCCACGGGGCCGGAATGTCTAATGATGTGCTATTGTCGGGAATATTGCCTGGGAATATTGCGCGGAGCGAAATTGACAACTTGATAGGCCTAGAAATTCATTAATAATATCAACTGGCTGTTTGAAGGGCAATGGAGTGCGCTGGGCCATTTTTTATAGATTTTGAATATTTTAGGTATTTTCTACTCAGAATCACGAGCTCTTTCGATCTAATTTGGAGAAATAAAGTGTCGTAATGTTTTTGCGTCCCATTCCGTTACCATTTATATATACAACCTAGTATAGCGGTAACGGAATGGAAGAAAACAAAAAATATATGAATATTTTGAGACACTTTTTTAGAGTAGAAAATCAGTCATTCCTCATTTGTCTTCAAAGATTTTTGGCTCAGCTGAAACGGAGACGTCCACACGGTCAATGATACCGGATCCGGCCGAATTACCGGACCCGATGAACCGGATTGTGATCCGTAAAGATATCACAATAACCAGCAATATTCCCCTTAGAGAAGAAATATTGCCAGTGCCGAAATGGGCACATCACTAAAAGTAGGAATGCTTAAGGAAACGTAACAAAGGAGCCTGAAGGGCCACTTGATGCCTTGTGTTTATTTCATTGCCGGATTAGGCTTATAGCATGGAACAGTGCTGTTTAACTGAAACATTCATTTCATTCATTCAAGAGTATTTAGGGAAATGAGACGAAATTGTGACGATGTTAAAAAAATCCAGCCGAATTATGTGTTTATCTCAAAAGTTACTTTCCAAGACAATTGACATTATGACCTAGGTCATTCTTTTATTTCACCGTAACCTTCATTTCATAGAGAATTTTTTCCCCAGAAGTAAAAATTTTTTCAGAAATCTTGAAAATGGCAACCTATAGGTTAGTTTATCAAGCAGCACAAGATAGAGTAGGATGGCGTAGCTTGGTATCGGAGGCCAAGTTCCACTTCGGGTCACTGAGCCAGCGAAGTAAGTAAGTTTAGGTTACTTTAGGTTACATGAGGTTTCTGTTATCACGTTCCAAAATTTACGGTTTCAGAAAAAATATGCGTTCGATGAAATTATATTTTTATGAAATGAAAATTCGATGATACTTTATTTTCTCTGATTAAACATTATTTATTTTATTATTATTCTTACGGAGCGCTGAAAACGCTCCATACAAATGGCCACGAAATCGCGGCTTTATCGTCGTGTAAATGTACCCATTGGCTGTATGGAAACGCAACTAATTTGCCATTTTGGCTGTGAAAAAGTGCGCTCAAGTAGGTAGAATCAAGGAAATTGAGACGCCTACCTTTTTCGCTCTTGGCCCAATGACAATAAGGGTCAAAAAGGTACGCGATTCAGCTTCCTTTACTGTACAGGGTTGTCGAACAATTAATCGGAAAACTGTACCTGCCTTTCAAGTCTCCTATCTAAGACCTAAAAAAAATGTTTTCTTATTATTATTATACTTTTAATTAAAATACAAACACTAATTTTTGTTTCCCATCGTTTCGCCAAAATTTCATTTTTTCGGGAGCCATTTTTTTTTTCAAAACTTAATTTTTTAGAATAATTATAAAACAAACCTAACCCAACCTAATGGGATCTTTGAAAAGTTTATAAAACCCTAAAAATATTACGGGTTTCAAGGAAAAAAAACTTTCGGATGAATGACATTTTTTAGCGAAACGTTAAAGATGGGAAACCAAAATTTGTGTTTTTATTTTAATTGAAAGTATCATAATAATAAGAAATAAATATATTTAGGTCTTTTAGATAAGTTACACATGGGAAACAATGTTTCGAAGTTGAGATATTTTCTATTTTCTTAATATAAAAATCCGTCCCGTACACAATCTCAAAGACGATCAAACTCGCGTCGAACTAGCATCAAGTTGCGCCCTCATCGTTCACTCATTTGTATTAAAACTTCCCGGAGATAGGGACTAGGGTCGCCATATGGAAAAATTAAATGTCCTGATAAAAATCCGGACATAACCTTAAAAGTCCTGACATTTCTTGTAATCGAGATTTAGCGTGGCTTAGACGCATTTGCGGCGCGCTGTGGTGTGCTGTACTCTACTTCCCTTCCTTCTCTTCTCTCCTTCCCTTTCCTGTCGCCCAACCCTAAAGCCCGCTCCTGGCCCCTTTTAATGTGATATAATGAAAAAAAAAAAACATATTACTATTATATTTGTTGAGTATTTAATACACTCACATAGACCTATAATTTCATTCTTCAAACTGTATAAACTTTTTTAATTAATGCATCATAAAAACTTTTTTTTTTATCAAATTAATTTCTAAACGTCCGGGCTCTTGCCAAGTCCGGCCGCAATCCTGACAAAGGGCGATTGTGCACTACAATGAATTTTACTGTCCGGCAGTCCGAATTTTTACGGTCCGTTATGGCATGAAAAAAACGGTAAGAGCGATTGTGCACTACAATGAATTTTACTGTCCGGCAGTCCGAGTTTTCATGGTCGATATGGCATGAAAAAAAACGGTTTTTGCTTGTGCACTTGTCCGTCTTTTTACTCGCAGGTGCGGCGCAGTTTTCGGTTACCTCTCTCTTTGAAACTACACGCCACGCAATCGTAATTACACTAAGAACGATGAGTTTTTTATGATTTTTTGTTATACCGCTTAAGCACATGGATCAAGAGGCGACGCGGCTGGCGCAGTGGTTAAGCAACTGCCTACTGAGCCGGCGGTCCTGGGTTCGAATCCCGGCAAGGGCAAATATTTGTGTGATGAGCTCGAATATTTGTGCCTGGGTCATGGATGTTATTTGTACTTACTTAGGTATGTATTTATCTATATAAGTATGTTTATCGTCATCTAGTGTCCATGATACAAGCCTACTACTAGAGCTTACTGTGGGACTAGATTGATTTGTGTGAGGTTGTCAGATATTTATTTATTTATTTAAGAGGCAAGATACAAAATTTAGGCTGGGTGTACCACCAAATGAAATGCTTGCAGTAACGTTAAGGTAAGTTTATACAGTATTTATACAATGAGTGAGCGAGTGAGTTGTTTATTGAATATAGGCACAGGGCGGACACTGCCTCCTAAAAACTGAACTTGAATGTCAGTGTCAATGTGTGTGTGTGTAACACGCACAGGGCTGCCTCAGACGCATTGCAACCACTAGTTGGTGTTTTGGTGTTTTAGTTGCACATAAATATGACATGGCGGAGGGTGATGACGGAATCACCTCAGAGATTCTGAATGGGGGTGGAACACCGATACTGAAAGCCCTTCAGAAACTCTTCAACTCCGTCTTGCTCGAGGGAATAACGCCAGAGGCATGGAACAGAGGTGTGGTGGTGCTCTTCTTCAAGAAAGGGGATGATACCTTGTTGAAGAATTACAGACCCATCTCGCTTCTGAGCCATGTCTACAAGTTGTTTTCGAGGGTCATCACGAATCGTCTCGCGCGTAGGTTCGACGACTTCCAGCCTCCCGAACAAGCAGGATTCCGAAAAGGCTTTAGTACCATAGACCACATCCATACGCTGCGACAAGTTATACAGAAGACCGAAGAGTATAACTTGCCACTATGCTTGGCGTTTGTAGACTATGAGAAGGCCTTCGATTCGGTCGAGACTTGGGCAGTGCTACAGTCTCTCCAGCGGTGCCATATTGACTATCGGTACATCGAGGTGCTGAAGTGTTTATATAAAAACACCACCATGTCGGTTCGAGTACAGGAGCAGAGCACGAAAGCTATTCCTCTGCAGCGAGGCGTAAGGCAGGGAGACGTTATCTCTCCGAAACTGTTCACCGCCGCATTGGAAGATGCTTTTAAACTCCTGGAATGGGAACAATTCGGCATCAACATTAATGGCGAATACATTACTCACCTTCGGTTTGCCGACGATATTGTGGTCATGGCAGAATCGCTGGAGGACCTCGGCACAATGCTCGATGGCCTTAATAGAGTTCCCCAACAGGTAGGTCTTCGGATGAACATGGACAAAACAAAGGTAATGTCGAATGCCCATGTTGGGAGCTCTACCCTCGAAATTGTTGACAAATAATATGTTTACCTGGGACAAGTGATCCAGTTGGGTAGGTCCAATTTTGAAAGGAAGGTCAATCGACGAATCCAACTCAGCTGGGCAGCGTTCGGGAAACTACAAAATATCTTCTCGTCCAACATACCTCAATGCCTAAAGACGAAAGTCTACAATCAATGTGTGTTACCAGTGATGATGATGACATACGGAACAGAAACGTGGCCTCTTACTGTGGGCCTTATAAGGAAGCTCAAAGTTGCACAGCGCGCTATGGAGAGGGCTATGCTCGGTGTTTCTTTGCGAGATCAAATCAGAAATGAGGAGATCTGAAATCAGAAATGAGGAGATCTGTGAACGAACAAAAGTCGCTGATATAGCCCAACGGATTAGCAAGCTGAAGTGGCAGTGGGCGGGGCACATAGCACGTAGAACTGACGGTCGATGGGGCAGTAAGGTTCTCGAATGGAGGTCACGCACCGGCAAGCGCAGCGTCGGACGTCCACCCACAAGGTGGACGGACGACCTGGTAAAGGTTGCAGGAAGCCGCTAGATGCAGGTCGCTTCCAACCGGCCGATCTGGAAGTCACTGGGGGAGGCCTATGTTCAGCAGTGGACGTCCTGTGGCTGAAATGATGATGATGATGATGATGATGATGAAATATGACATAATAAGATAGAAATTTATCACAACCACACGACAACTGTAGTAGTGGTGATGGTGATAGTGGTGATGATGATGATGGGGCTGGTGGTGATGGTGGTGGTGGTGGTGACGAAGGTGGTGGTGATGATGGTGGTGGTGGTGATGGTGGTGGTGATGATGATGGTGGTGTTGGTGGTAGTGGTGGTGATGGTGATGGTGGTGATGGTGGTAGTGGCGACGGTGGTGGTGGTGGAAAAAAACGGTCCGGAATGGGGAAAAGTAAAATATCGGATGGTAAAATTACGTATAGTGCACAAACTACTATATACATTTAATGGCGTGCCATATCAGACCGTAAAAAATCGGACTGCCGGACAGTAAAATTCATTGTAGTGCACAATCGCCCAAAGGGTCAAAAATCCGGACATATCCGGACAAATCCGGACGTTTGGCAACCCTATTAGGGACCCGTGATGCGACGAATTTTAGGTTATAACGTTTTTCTTAACTTTATGAGATTTACATGTTTTACTTACTTTGGAAGACCCAAGTTTTTAACTACATAATTTCAGAGCTGAGTTTTGACTTCGAGAAAAGGATGGTGTGGCGGCGCGCGCGTTTGCTTGACTTGGCGGGGGCACTGCCGTGCACCCAGATAGTGGTAAGACTATTGTCAAGAGACAAACACTAGGCGCTAAAAATAGATATTTTGGGTAGGTAATAAAGGGTCAGAAACACGTAGTAGGGTAAAATTCATAACCATCTTTGGATGTCCAGCTATCCATGCACCAAAACTGGTTACAATCCGTCCTGTTGTTTCCGCGTGATAAGCAAACAAAGTTTTTTTTAATCAACAGATGGCGCGGTACGACTGCCACCCGCGCGTATAAATCCTGCATCGCGCTGTTAATTATTCTCCTGAAATAATGAATTTCATAGTTAACCAAAAAGCAAATGTTGCTTAGTTTTTTTTAATGGCTGATCGACATGATGCCATGTCACAAACTTAATTTATGTGGAATAGAAATTAAAAAAGAGCATGTTGCCAGCCTAGGCCTCCAATTTTGTATGATATTCCATTAACGACCTCTCGTCAAGCTGCATCGGAAACGTCATACTTCGCAGCCTTTTATAAGAAACATAACATCAATATTTCATTGCATGTTTGAGAAAAATTAATTGAATAACCTATTGGGAAGATAATATGATACAAGAGCCTCTTCTAACAATCACACTAAGTTGTAAGAAAACCTAATATTACTTCGTGATATTCCAAATGTCAATGAACAGACAACAACGCAGTTTGACAGCAAGTGATATGGACTCATTTGAAAAAGGAGTATCTTTCTTAGTAACTTGAGCAAGTTACGTCCTTTCGTCGTTAAAGTGTTTGGGTGGCTTGGTACGCTGGCTGCATCAGAATCACCTGAGTCAGGGGTTGCCAAACTGTGCGCCGTAGAGTGTAAACACGTCACGAGTAGGGTTGTCAACCGTCAGGACTGTCTCGTTTCTAGAGCCAGGTGCTTTAGCATTGTGACAAGCGACTCTTTCACGCACGAGACATATTACCTATCTCGTTCTTCGCTGTACTGTGAGAAAGTGACGGGCGATTATCGGTGACACGAGTCGCGAAGCATAGTTGTGTTAGACGGGTTGGAGTATGCGTCCCGCAAAAGGTCCGTACGGGGCGCCGATTGTCCCGTTTTCTGGCTAGATTATTAAGCACAGTGAAATGACTGTTCAATTGTTATATTGATTAATTAGAGAGTGCATCATCAAGGTCATCCACATAGCAAACCGGGTAAGCAAGCTGAAGTGGCAATGGGCAGGGCACGTAGCTCGAAGAACCGACGGCCGTTGGGGCAGAAAGGTTCTCGATTGAAGACCACGTACCGGCAAGAGCAGTGTAGGACGGCCACCCGCAAGGTGGTTGGACGACCTGGTTACAGTTGCGGGGACTCGCTGGATGCGGGTCGCTGCTATCCGGTCCATGTGGAAGTCTATTGAGCAGGCCTGTGTCCAGCAGTGGACGTCCTATCGCTGAAAAGATGATGGTGATGATAAGATATTGCATGAATTAGGCGCTTCGGAGTATTCTTCTCCGAAATCTAAATAAACCACGCTATTTCGGTACATACCCTAGCTAATCGAACGAATTATCTAGCTACCTAAGCTTATCGAATCACTTGTGGTGGGTGGCGTGGTATCCATCCAAGGTACTAAACCCGTGAGTGTACCGCCAGCTGAAAAACGTTGGGCACCCCTGACCTGAGCCGTCTCCCGAACTGTTTGAGTAGCTTAAACTCAAATTGTGTTTGCGACAGCTGCTTTTAATAGTAATGTTACACTTGGATTATTTAGTTGAAGAAAATACGTTGATGGAATTCAGAAGCAGTAAAATTTGTAAATAAAATATTATTATAAGATAACCTAAATTAAAATTTAAAACCCCCGAAGCAAGCTGGTTATCATGAGACCCTCATTCAATGAGTTGTTTAGAAAATGCTACTAAAATTTAAAACAACTACAAAATGGAGTTCTTAACTTCAATATTTTAGATTTCAGACGACGCGTTTGGCTCGGTTTGTAGACACCTGCCTACTGAGCCGGCGGTCCCGGGTTCGAATCCCGGCCAGGGCAAATATTTGTGTGATGAACTCGAATATTTGTGCTTGGATCATGGTTGTTCTTTGTTCTATGAATTTAAGTATATATTTATCTATATACGTATATCGTCGTCTAGTACCCATAACACAAGCCTTCTTGAGCTTAATTTGGGACTAGATCGATTTGTGTGAGGTTGTCCGATATTTATTTATTTATTTATAATATTGGCTGAGATTTTCTCACTTTTCCAATCAAAGCTGAATATCTTGGAAACTTCTGGTCCTATTTCCAGCAAACATAGCAAAGAACCATCGTGACGGAAAAGTCTTTCGAAATAGAGGAAACTGGCCAAGTGCGAGTCCGACTCGCGCACCGAGGGTTCCGTACAAACTTTCACTTATCCCATCTTAATTGGCCTGGTTGTGTTAAGCTTGCACCTGAAATGTATGGCGCCGCTTACAAACGAGGTGCAAACTTAACGCAACCGAGTTCCCCGAATATGATGTTTGAAAAGGACTATATTTTGTATGACAAATGTATATTTTTCAGATTTTTATAAATATTTGTAGTATGTGACGATATTACTTGTCAAATTTCATAGTTCTAGGTCATCGGGAAGTACCTACCCTATCATTTTGATTCCCTTGAGAGTGACGAAATGTAAGTTTTTTGCGACATATTATCTTTTTTTCACGTTAACGTAGAAGTTTGATTTTTCACAGCTTCAAGGGACCGTAGACTTAAGTACATATATGGTTTAAATTTCAACTTAATACCTCCACGCGTTTTCGAGATAAAGGGTCTTGACAGACAGACAGACGGGCGGACAACAAAGTGATCCTATAAGGGTTCCGTTTTTCCGATTGAAATAAAACATCAATAAACTTGTTTGTGTTTTATTACATTTGCTACAGATTATTATTTTAATTACTATTTCTTTGTTATAAGTTAAGTTTTTCTTGCAATAAATCAATTATTTATTTAACTTTTTTGCGTCCCATTTTGTGTAAAGAGAACACGAGATAATTCTCTATTCTGTTTTTTTTTTTTATATTTTTACCTCAGAACTTCGTATGTATGAACCGAGAGGCACGTCTAAAAGTCCACCTAAGAGCTACTTTGCATATCGGCCGATGGTGAGCCAGTGAGGGGGTCTTTGTAACATCTATCCAAATCGAATTACACGCGGGCCGGAGCTGCCTTGCGGCAGGACGGAGGGCTGTGGCGCGAGCCATAAGCGAGTGACTATAAACATCTTGCACAGTTTGCCAAAGGGGTCACAGCACACTAGCTTGCGACAGTGCCAGCTGTGCGTTCCGCTTTTATCCGGCGCGCGTTCCTAGCTAGTCCTATGCTCGTTCGTAGTCAATCGTGAACCTTGATCGGCGGAATCCACACCTTAGGACCAATTGCCACGCATTTTACACAATATTTTGCGACGATCGAAACGGAGACATTTCTAGTGTTTTAATATTAATTTAAGAGTGAGCGGAGACCACCTATTAGAAGATGCAGCTTGAGAAGCCCTTACGTGGACCGACGATCTTTGTAGGTCCCGGATAGCTGTGTACATATGTTATTCGGCGTGGTAATTGTTACAAACTCATTTCGCACTTCGCATCCTCTTTAGTAGTTACCAAAAACCATATCGATTCTCTGTCTTGTCATGTTTTCATGTCTTGTCAATGTCTATAAAATAAACGTAATTTTATTAATTTAACGATAATGTTTATTCATATCAGTGGCGACGAGAATTAAAAGCAAAATGAACAGCGAACAATTTGTCAAATTTCTGCAATTGCAGGCATCACAACAAAAACAAATATCGGACATTTTACAACTGTTACTATCACAACAACACAAAGCGGCTGACGTGACTTCCACACCGAACACGACAAATGGCACGGAGTCATCCAGTTCCACCAGCAGAAACACCATCTACAACAGTTTTAAAGGTGACAAATTCAATCCTAATGACACAACGATCGAAAACTTTATAGACTATTTCGAAACAAAATGCGGACTTTGGGGGGAAGACGCACGAAAAATTCAGAAAGAGCTTCTGTTCGCCTGCCTCACTCCTGAAACTTTTCACGAAATAAAAGTTGCTCTGACACCACATTTTGAAACCAGTACATATGCAGACATCCGAGCAAAGCTTCTCGACCTGTACAGAATTAAGCGCACACGATACAGAGCACTTACGGACTTTTGGAACTGCATACGCGCTGAAAATGAATCCATGGAACACTACGCTAACAGACTTAAAGAAATAAGCAAAGATTGCGGCTATAACGACAATCTATTAGAGCGACAACTACGTGACCGTTTTGCCACCGGCCTAAACCACCAACAGTTACAGATCGATCTGAAACAAAAATGGCCTGACTTACAAGAACTTTCAGACGGAAAAATGAAAGAAGTAACGTTTACACAAATCTTCGGCGTTGCACAGTCACGTGAACGAGCAGAAGGCGATGAAGATACATACGTCAAAGTCAACAAAGTTAAAAGAAACGCTAGACCTCATCAGACATCAACACATTCATCTCCACGCAGACTACGAACTCATCAATGTCTAAGATGCGGCCAGCCCGAAAGACATCCACTAAATCAATGCGCAGCCAAAGCTCATAGATGTAAAGAGTGTCATATACAGGGTCATTTCGAAGACTGTTGCATCAAGTCAGGCAAAGCATGTCTACCTAATCGAAGCGACAACACAACAAAGACTTTTACTAAAAGAAACAAATTGTACAAGCTGAAACATAACGGAAGCTATAACGACTCTTCACAAACATCTGACTCAGATGACAATGACGACGACACAGATACCGTTTGTCAAATTAACCCTACAAAAAGCAAAAACAGCAAGCGGATAGACGTCATAATCAATGGTGTTCATTGTACGTTGGACTGGGACCCCGGCTCCGTCTATTCGATTATCAGCACCAAGTTCTGGAGGCGTATCGGGTCACCCCCTCTCACGAAGGCTCCAGGTTTACGCGCTTACGGCAACATCAAACTCAAACCAAAGGGCCTTACAGACGTTACAGTACAGATGCAAGGGGAGGAAAAAATATTACCTGTCGTCGTCATGAAGTCAGCAGAACCAATGCTATTCGGTCTACAGTGGAGTGAAATGTTCAACATGGACTTCCCCAAACCAGTCTACTCTATCAAAAACACTCGACTCGAAGCTAACACCCTAAAGCAAGTCTTGGACAAATACGCTGTTCTTTTCGACGGAAAACTTGGAAAAGTCAAAAATTACCAAGTAAACATACACATCAAACCTCAAGCTGAGCCGAAACACATCCCAGCAAGATCGATCAAATTTTCGATGAAAAAAAACATAGAACTTGAGTTAGAACGTCTAGTTGAAGAAGGCATAATAACTCAAGTAGATCCAAACGTCACACCAGTTCAATGGGCAACGCCAACAGTAAACGTAGTCAAATCCAACGGTCAGATCAGAATATGCGGTGATTTCCGCAGCACAATCAATCCCGTACTAATCACACACGCACATCCAATTCCATTATTTGACCAGTTGCGGCAGAATCTCGCAAATGGAGAGAAGTTTTCTAAAATTGACCTAAAAGATGCTTACCTTCAATTCGAAATAAGTCCTGATTCAAAACAATTCCTAACAATATCGACGCACAAAGGTTACTATACCTACAATCGAATGCCCTTCGGGATTTCCACGGCTCCATCAATATTCAGCATTACCTTGACAAACTCCTAGAAGGAATACCAAACGTGGCAGTCTACTTCGATGACATTGCAATAACAGGCAAAGATGACAAACAGCACCTTCAAACACTACGAATCGTTTTCGAAAGACTCGAACAAGCAGGATTAAAAGTTAATTTGAAGAAATGCACCTTCCTACAATCTGAAGTTGAGTACCTTGGACACACAATTGACAAAAATGGAGTTCGTCCTACAAGATCGAAGATTGAAGCAATTGCCAAAGCTTCTCCTCCAACAAACGCCAAGGAGCTACGGTCTTTCCTTGGATTAGTCAACTTTTACGAGCGTTTTATACCACATTTACACAGTGTCTGTGCCGACCTTCACGCACTAACAGGAAGTCGATTGAAATGGCGATGGACAGACACAGAAATTAAGGCTTTTGAACATGCGAAATCTTTGATGGTACGCTCCAAGCCTCTTGTAGCCTTCGATGACAATCGCCCGCTGTTCTTAGCCTGTGATGCATCAGAGAAGGGCGTCGGAGCGATACTTTTCCACAAGAAGAACAACGTTGAACAACCAATCGCTTTTGCATCAAGGAAACTTCGACCTGCGGAATCCAAATACTCAGTCATAGACCGCGAAGCTCTTGCAATATTTTTTGCAGTCCGGAAATTCGATCCATACCTTCGCGGTATCAAATTCACGCTGGTTACCGATCATAAGCCTCTCATACACATCCTGGGGGCTCAACGCAACTTACCTAAACTCGCTAATAACCGCTTAGTGCGGTGGGCTTTGATAATAGGGAGCTATGATTACGACATCGTATACACAAAAGGTGGTAACAATCTGATTGCCGACTATTTATCACGAATGCCCAATCCAGAAGAGCTACCTTCCAAGGCTGAACTCGCAGTCCACAAGGTTGTGTCACGCCTGCAGTCAGTTAGACTAACCGATCTCGCGCTATCGGAGGAGATCTTAAGAGAAGAATCAAAAAAGGATACCACACTCAGACACGTATCACAGTATATTAAAACCGGCTGGCGTGAACAGGAATACTCAAGCGAAATAAAACCATACGCTCGCAAACGTGGTGAACTTTCGCTAGAAAATAAGATCATAATGTGGCAAGGTCGAATTATTATTCCCGACACTCTAAGGAAAACTACCTTAACGTACCTGCATCGTGGACATCCAGGCATATCAGCGATGAGAGCACTGGCACGGTTTTACGTATGGTGGCCAACCATTGAGGAAGATATTGACACACACGTGAAAAGTTGCCGCAAGTGCCAGGAGAACAGGCCTAATAACCCAGAGTTGCCTATCTTCTCTTGGTCCCTGCCAGATCAAACATGGGAAAGAATTCACGTCGATTTCGCTGGACCTTTCGAGGGTTTATATTGGTTGGTCCTCGCAGACGCTTTTTCCAAATGGATTGAGGTCAAACCGATGACGAAAATTACAACGACTAAACTGTGTGATGAACTGGACACGATTTTTGCTACCTTTGGCCTTCCTCAATTTTTAGTTTCCGATAATGGACCGCAGTTTACCTCTCAGGAGTTCCAGAGTTACTGCAAAGACAACGGAATTAAACACATCAAATCATCACCTTACCATCCACGAACAAATGGGTTAGCAGAACGTCTCGTAAGGACTTTCAAGACCAGAATGTCCTCAAGCACAGAGTGCCTAAAAAAACGCCTTGAACAATTCCTTTTCGCATATCGCATCACCCCCCACAGTACCACTGGCAAGGCGCCGAGCCAGCTGATGTTTGGGCGTCAGATAGCTTGCGTCCTTGATAATGCCCGACCAAGTTCCAAAAGGTCATTACAATACAAGCAAATACAAGCAAACGTGAACTCAGATGGCCAGACGCCGAATTATGGACCCGGCGATGCTGTGTATGTGCGTGCCAGAGACCAATCACGATGGGAACCTGCCATAGTGTCACGACGGACTCATCGATATTCATACGTCATCAACACTCCAGTGGGTGTGGAAAGGAGGTATCACGCGGACCATATACGTCCCCGACTCGCCGATGACAACGAAGGTTCCTCTGGACGGACATCTCATACTCATCTTAGTCCAGTCGCATCTTCGACCCCAATACTAGACGCTGCACAAATGCCTATAGAGTCTCTAGTGCCAGGAAACGCATCTGAAGCTGTCCCAGAAGCTGCTTCATCGCGATCACCGCAGAATGCGCCCAACATACCGGCTACACCTATGGCGCCACGTCGCAGCAAGCGTATCATTAGACCACCCCGACGCTTAATAGACGAAATGGAAAATTGATACTTATAAAGGCGGACGAATGTTACAAACTCATTTCGCACTTCGCATCCTCTTTAGTAGTTACCAAAAACCATATCGATTCTCTGTCTTGTCATGTTTTCATGTCTTGTCAATGTCTATAAAATAAACGTAATTTTATTAATTTAACGATAATGTTTATTCATATCAGTAATAATTGGGGGGGGGGGTCTTTGTCTATCACTTAAATTCATTCGGGGAAACAATTACGATGCATAGGAGCTACTTTACATATCGGATGATGGTGAGCCAGTGTTACAAAGACCCCCTGGTCTTTGTAACATCTATCCAAATCGAATTACACGCGGGCCGGAGCTGCCTTGCGGCAGGACAGAGGGCTGTGGCGCGAGCCATAAGCGAGTGGCTATACACATCTTCAAAGAATTGTCGAATCGCCTCATAGATGCAACCTGTGACACGAGGGATGGCCACTAATTTGCCCAGCCAATAAGCATTTCCATCCAGCGTGGCAATGCGGCCAGCTGTCTGGACACATTATAACTTGGGACCCTTCAAACGAAGCGTGAAGAAGCATCTCTCGGGCCAGCATGGCAGTGTCAACTGACTTGGCACCGTTGGTTTCTCGTCAGTTGCCATTGCGACTTGGGCTCCCCTTTTTGCTTACCATCAGGCGAAGTGGAGCCACTATGTAGTGCCGTTATAAAAAAAAAAAAAAACATTCCGAGCAACAGTGATTTAGGACAATTTTTCGATTTGTAAATTGTTTAGGTTTTAAGCATATACTTAGTTATAGTTATTCGTTTATTGATTATTGTTTTTATTAATTATCTTAATATGGTTTTATGCAATAAAAGATCATCACATCTTGCGCAGTTTAACAAAGACGAGTCACTGCACACTAGCTCGCAACAGTGCCAGCTGCGCCTTCCGCTTTTATCCGGCGCGTGCGGCTAGCCAGTCGCATGTATGACTGCTATGAAGATTACAAAGAAACGCTAATACTCTTATACTCAAGCTCACACTAGTGCACGCCTTCCGCATTGTTTGGCGCTCGTTCGTAGTCAGTCGCTAACGTTGATCGTTGGAATCTCAACATCTGACGACCAATTGCTACGCATTTTACACCATCAACTAATAAGGCACAGGTTTAACGCTTTTGCGAGGATCGAAACAGACACTTCTAGTGTTCTATTCTGTATTTAAGAGTGAGCGGAGACCACGTATTGGAAGATGCAGCTTGGAAGGCCTTACGAGGACGATGGGAGCCAGTTAGGGGGTCTTTGTAACATCAATCCAATTCCAATTACACACGGGCCGGAGCTACCTTGCGGCAGGACGGAAGGGCTGTGGCTCCATAGGCGCTTGTCAAGTTGTCACCATATTTGTTACAAACTAATTGGTAAAGAAAGTAGATCACGTTGGTCCGCTTAGATAAGCGGACCAGAAGACAGATGTGTTACCTTCACAGACCGTTACCTTCCATACACCTCCACCCTTACAATGTTTGTAGCAACACTTACTTTGAAAAAAAATCATACAAAATTTAAGGCCTTAGCCGGGAAGTATTTTTTTTAAATATGGCGTCTGTGTTCATGTACAGGCTAGTTCACAGCAGGTGTGTTTTTTTTATTTCATTGCATATGTTTGAGAAAAGCACTATATATGTCTAGCCCTGAAAAGGGCTTGCCGGCTGACTATCCATGGCCACTATCCGTCTATACCTACTCACCCGGCAAGCCTTCTCTCCCGGCGACTGCAGTAATGTATTATTTTGTAGTCTCTGCTTTTCTCTCTTCCCTTGCACACCGCCTTACAATGTTTGTAGCAACACTTGTAAAGCTGTTCCCATTATACGTACGTTAAGTGGCTCGTGAATTTCCGCGTCGGCTCGCGTTTGTTTCGACGATCTCAACCCCCGTATCTGTGTGGTTTCTTCCAGAAATTTGGAGATGAAACAGGTGAATATTGAGGGACCCGATTGTTTTGTTAAATGCCGTTGGAAGTTCATAGTGAAAGAAAACGTCTTAGGGTCAACACAGACAGACCGCAGGCGAGCAGCATATTGCCAGAAAAAGTGCAACTATTACCCTACCCAAAGGTTGTCCGGAAGAAATCGCGATAAGATCGTATATTCACCTCTATTGTAATGCTAAGTATTATCTGTATTTGTATTTATTTCTCGATAAAGAGTATTCTATTCTTTACATCACTAGCTAGTTTGTAGTCCGTACATTATGTATGTACTATGTACATTTATGATGCAGTTCTGTCAACTGCATTAAGTTATATGCTTACCATACAAATACTGTGCAACAATTCATTACATTTACAAACCTGTACCTTTCTGGGTTTGAATTGAATCCGTTTTTTCCTATGGTAGTGATATGTTAACTGTAGGGGAGACCGAGGGGTTTTGGAACAGGGGTGACTTGGAACAGCGTCAATTTCTCGGTATCTAAATCCGTTAGTTATCCGGCAACAAAGCTGACCCGCCCCAGCGCCCGTTGCGCTGGTCCCTCCTGGCGCGTCTTTGCTTCGCTAACGCATATAGATCCAAAATTGACGTTTTAACTCAAAACCCTTCGGTTTCAGTATTTATGTAAGTATAAGTATCTGTATATTTTTATTTATGTATGTTTATTACTTTTGTCTTTTATGGTAAATAGTCGTTCTATTATTATTATGCACCACCTACTAATTTCAAACATTAATTTTCAACTACTCCGCTACCTAAAGGTTGTCTGGAAGAGATCGCTATTTAGCGATAAGATCGCCTGTGGTTTACCTTTGCCTGTTATTTTAATGTATCTCATGTTGTATTGTATATTCCTTGATGTTGGAGGTGTGCAATAAAGAGTATTTGTTTGTTTGTTTGTTTTCCCCTACCCAAAATACGGGTTAAGAAGTCTGCCAATTTTGTCCTTGTCCAAAAGAGTTTTTTGAAGATAATGCGCTCGGCCTCAATTCATTGAATAGAAAGTCATTAAAACATAATAATTTTTTCTTTCGCCCGTAACTAAAAAATATTATTCATTGCTCCATAAAAATATCCCCATTAAAATCACCCTTAACGCGCTATTAAACTTAAAACTACAATCGTTATTACTATTTAATAGTAATAACTAATAATAATACAAGATCTGACCCACATCCTACATGAACGCCAGATGGCAAGCGATATGCCCTGCCAAATAATATAAGACACCTTTTTAGCCCTTATTACTTTGGAAGTAAAGTTGAGAAAGTTGGCTCTCAGCTGCACATTACTCTGGTCGAAGTACAATAGTCCTGTTGTTCTCAAAGTGTGATAGGGGGAAGCAATTTCTCAAAAAAATTGTACAAAATTAAGACGTCTATTAATGTCAATTATATATTTCACTCACTCTCGACTTGAATAGATCCAAGTTCCACTGTTCGAAGGGTTCCTCAGGAATGATATCACCCTAAAGAAAAATGACAAGTTCAGTCTTGTCTTTTCACATAATAGACATGAAAGTATATAATATAATTTCCGCGGGAAAACCCGGACACGTTTTATGTAAATGAAAAATAAAGCGATTGTTTTTTTAATAATACAATTCCGGATACGTCCGGGAAAAAAAAATACGCCAAATGTCCGGGTTTATAAAGTCTTTGTTCGGATTCGGCGAATTTAGAGATGGCAGCCCTGGATTATGAATTATGATAAAGTTGCTTTAATCCGTCTAAAATGTGTTTCAAAATTTCATCACCTAAAAACTTTGAAAACCGTTACAACATACCGACTATTTTACTTTGCGCTTAACGTAACCCCTAAAACTTTGCACTAGGGCTGAAAGTTGTGTGCAATAATAGTATTTTGACGTATTAAAGGGTCAGGGGAATAATAGCAAAGTGCATTTGTTGCTTTGTATTCAAAACTGCAGTCCTAAAAGAGCGTAAGTGTGTTTAGCTTGTTATTGACATATGTCGTTTCAACTATTAAGGGTGTAAGTGTACTTAGCTCCTTTTTGACATTATGTCGTTTTAAGTTGCGATTTTGTGGCGGATTATGACAAGTTTAGCAGATGTTGTATTTTGGTATATTAATTTTAATTGGTTCGCTTAACCCTCACGGACTACGTCGAGAGACGTAACCTAGGACCACCATGTACGGTATTACGGTACGGTACCACGCTACCACGTCTGTGGACGGGGATCTACGCAAAACTGCCAATACAGCCGAACCATATCCATACTAATCCATACTAATATAACCGCCAAAAATGAAAGCATGTGCTTTTATGAAGCTACTAGCTGTGCCCCGCGGTGTTACCCGCTCATCCCACGGGAACACTAAATTTATTCGGGATGAAAAGTATCCTATGTCCTTTCCCGGGTCCCAAACTATCTCCATACCAAATTTCATCTAAGTCAGTTCAGCGGTTTAAGCGTGAAGAGGTAACAGACAGACAGACACACTTTCGCATTTATAATAGTATTAGTATGGATACTTCTATACATGCATATATTTGAAACTCCCAAAAAAAAGCAAGGTCTACATTGCGCAAGTGACTGATGATTAAAAAAAGTTATCGGCCACAATCTTCTCGTCTCTTCTTCATCTCCTAAATACCTATAAAGTATATTCCCAATTTCGTAGCAAACAAACAAAGCCTACAAATACCTTTTAAAATATATTCTTTAAACACTTAAGTCATTATTAGCTGTCAGACTTAGAGAGCGTTTCCACTGAAGTGGAGAGGAGCGGAGTCGTGCGGAATCGACAAATCACAGAAGTGAAGCCGAGCTGAGATACAGATTTCAACGCAGGCGATTGGTCTATTCCCCACATCTCCACTTCAGTGGTACGGCACCCTTACAGCTCAAGCGTACATTAAGGGATATTATTAAATGCACATCTGTATAATTTTTCAGCACACTAGGTAACTCCACTAATTAACTGAATGCATACCAGAAAAACTAATGCTGTGCAAAAAAAAAACAATTAACTGAAAATGTCCTACAAAAAAAAACATCATACAAAACGAGATGACCTTTTTAACCGAATTCACACCAAAAATATGGTTCGTACATCGGATATATTTGAAAGTGTATGCGATTAAGGACAAGAAGAAAACTATGTATCTTTAAGTACTGCGTTTATGCAAATATAAAGGTTTACAACAGGATAGGTACGTGAATATAAAGACGCGAGCGTTTTGGTCGCCGCCGCCAGAGCAAGTGACTGTGGAAGGAAGCTGGCGCTCCCCCGCCGCCTGCGCCCGCGCAGCCCGCGCGGCCGCCCTTCATGTTGTCGTAGACATATTGGGGGGGCCCGTTGGATGAAGCTGATGATCACGTAGACGCTCCGTCTAATAGTTCTTCGTCGGGTAGGGGGCACACCTTGTTGAGTGCGCGCCGTTCTACGCCTCGAATAGTTATGAAGTCTGCTACCCGGCTGACTCCGTCCTTGCCGGGGTATAGGCGATGGACTCGTGCGAGCTTCCATCGCATGGGAGGTTGATTGTCTTCTTTAAAAACCACCATTGCGCCTTCCTTAAGGTCCTTATAGGGGTGTCTCCACTTCGTCTTTCTCTGCAACTCTGAGAGGTACTCGTTATTCCACCTCTTCCAGAAGCCGTCTCGTAACCTTTCTATGAGCTCATATCGCGTTCTTATCGCCTTTTCTGGTGCAGCAGGAGGAGTCGCCACGGATGTCAGCGGCCGCCCGACGAGGAAGTGCCCTGGAGTTAAAGGAGAAAGGTCGGCGGGATTACTTGTAAGGGGGGTAAGGGGTCGGGAGTTGAGGACTGCTTCGATTTCGGTGCAAAGAGTACTCAACTCCTCGTACGTTAAGCTAGCATTTCCTACAGTTCGTTTTAAATGATGCTTAAGGCATTTTACGTTAGCTTCCCACAATCCGCCGAAAGTGGGAGAGTAAGGGGGATTGAATTTAAATTGAATTTGGTCGTCAGCTGTATATTTATATATAGAACTCATGCCCGACTGTAGTGCACGACCCAATTCATTGCTTGCTCCCACAAAATTGGTACCATTATCGCAGTAAATTTGTTTAGGTTTACCTCTACGCGAAATGAACCTTCGAAGACTGGAAATGAATGCCTTGGCACTAAGGTCACTTACGGTTTCTAAGTGCACTGCCTTAGTACAGAAACAGACAAATATGCAAATATAGCATTTAGAAATGCGGTTTCCGCGGCCTATTTTACTTGAAATTTGAAAGGGACCACAAAAATCACAGCCGGTTATCAAAAACGGGTAATTAGGAGTAACTCGACTAGATGGCAGCTGGCCCATCAGCGGCTCCATGGTTTTGGCTCTAAAACGAGTACAAATTATGCAGTGGCGAACTATATTACGTGCCAATGTTCTCCCCCGTAGAGGCCAAAACTGATCTCTAAAGCTTGCCAGGAGCAGCTGAGGTCCAGCATGCAGCAGGCGTAGATGCTCGGCCCTCATCAACAATTTTGTAAAATGATGTTTGCCATTTAGTAGCACAGGATGCTTTTTATCAAAGCTGAATTCTGTGTTGTTGAGCCGACCACCCAGCCTGAGCACGCCCCCGTCGTCAAGAAACGGAGACAGCTGTAACAAATGTGATGAGGTAAGTTTCTTTTTATTCTTTATTAGGCTAATTTCTGTATTAAATGATTCTGACTGTACCAACTTAATTAGGCAAGTTAACGATTTACTTAGTTCGCATTCTGTTAAGGGTCCATAAGACCTGTTTTCTTTTTCTTTAATTTGACAATTATTTATGAACCTAATCACATATGCGATTATTCTTTTTAATTTTGATGAACTTGAAAAGTTTTCTATTTTAATTATATCATTAGGTTTATTGTTTTTATTTAAATTTGTTTGTAACACTTTTATTTCAGGTAAAGGTATCTCCGTGTTGGGGGTCCGCGGCCACTGCGATTCAGCGTTTTTGAGAAACGCTGGACCCTCCCACCACAAAGCAGAATCAAGAAGATGACCAGGATCCACGCCCCTCGAGGCCATGTCAGCTGGATTTTTGTCAGTTGGTATATGTCTCCACGAATTCCTAGAGGTGAGCTCGTGTATTTCATTTACTCTATTGCAGACGAAGGTTTTAAGAATCTTGGGACTTGTTTTTATCCAACCCAGTGTAATGGTGGAATCTGACCAAAAAATCTTTTTATGAATGGGACAACGCAGAGCTTCACTAACCTTACTAACAAGCCTTGCGCCTAATAATGCTGCTGATAGCTCAAGTTTAGGTATTGTTTGTACTTTAAGGGGTGCGACCTTTGTCTTAGCGCAAAGAAGTCTGACTGTTACGCAATTTGATTGATCAGTAGTACGTACATAGACGCACGCAGCATAGGCATCCTGTGAAGAGTCCACGAAGCAGTGGAGCTCACAGGTGGTAGGAGCTGTGCATAGCACATGTCTAGGTATAGACACTGACAGTAATGTATGTAAGTTTTTATTTAAATTAAGCCATGTTTTTTTTATGTTTTCAGGTACTGGTTGGTCCCAGGTTAATTTAAGTACCCATAAGCGTTGCAATAGGATTTTAAGCGTAACTGTGGAAGCGCTTATGAGCCCAAGCGGGTCAAATATTTTACATGTGTTAGATAAGATGATTCTTTTTGTAACTATATCTTCTTTTGTATCGACATTTATAGAATAAGTGAGCTTGTCTGTGTCTGGTGTCCACTGTACACCGAGCACACTAGACTGTTTACTTATATTCAGTGTCTCAGATGAGGTTGAATTTTGAAATATTTCAGGGCAATTACTTCGAAATTTATGTAACGGAAAACATGCAGAGTTAAGTACACTAGTTACTCCGTTGAGAATGTAAGCTAAGGTTTCTGGACTCTCGGCACCTGTCAACAGATCATCCATGTAACAATCCTTTTTTATTACTTCTGAAATTAATGGATCTGGACATTGTAATGCTAATTCTAAAAGACAACGCGTGCTAAGATACGGTGCACTAGCCGTTCCGTATGAAACGGTTTTTAGCTGCAGCACTTCCAGGGGCTTGGACGGATCGTCCCGCCATAATATCAGAAATACGCCTCGAATAGTTATGAAGTCTGCTACCCGGCTGACTCCGTCCTTGCCGGGGTATAGGCGATGGACTCGTGCGAGCTTCCATCGCATGGGAGGTTGATTGTCTTCTTTAAAAACCACCATTGCGCCTTCCTTAAGGTCCTTATAGGGGTGTCTCCACTTCGTCTTTCTCTGCAACTCTGAGAGGTACTCGTTATTCCACCTCTTCCAGAAGCCGTCTCGTAACCTTTCTATGAGCTCATATCGCGTTCTTATCGCCTTTTCTGGTGCAGCAGGAGGAGTCGCCACGGATGTCAGCGGCCGCCCGACGAGGAAGTGCCCTGGAGTTAAAGGAGAAAGGTCGGCGGGATTACTTGTAAGGGGGGTAAGGGGTCGGGAGTTGAGGACTGCTTCGATTTCGGTGCAAAGAGTACTCAACTCCTCGTACGTTAAGCTAGCATTTCCTACAGTTCGTTTTAAATGATGCTTAAGGTCCTGTCACGGTCGCCACTTTCTTGTATGCGATTAAGGACAAGAAGAAAACTATGTATCTTTAAGTACTGCGTTTATGCAAATATAAAGGTTTACAACAGGATAGGTACGTGAATATAAAGACGCGAGCGTTTTGGTCGCCGCCGCCAGAGCAAGTGACTGTGGAAGGAAGCTGGCGCTCCCCCGCCGCCTGCGCCCGCGCAGCCCGCGCGGCCGCCCTTCATGTTGTCGTAGACAGAAAGTTTCACCAAAAATACTGACTTGCGCACTAATTATCCTCGCACTGCACACTAAGATCCGACTCGGCCGGGTTAGGTTAGGTTAGTTTTTTTTTTATATCCAGTAAAACAGATTTGCAAATAACTGTAAATAGTATATTGAATTCGCATTATTTAGTGTGCATAATTAGTGTGCAAGTCAGTATTTTTGGTGAAACTTTCAAATATTTTGATCGAAAAAAGGGAATATACAGGTATCGATTTAAATACATGCCGTACATTAATACTAAGGTCAAAAAAGAAACCACCCACCTCGTGTCCTCGTCCAAAAACATCTATTTCTCACTAAAAATGTTCCCCTCAAAAATCTCAAAGGCAATTTACAAACAAAATCCTCCATAACACCACAGCGATTATAAGAACAGAATGTCCAAACAAAAATTACATAAATTTGTCACGTAACGACTCTTTCGACTTAAAACAAGGCCTTTACATCATCGATCAAATCTAAATTTGCCTGATACATGCATTAAAACCTCGTCGGGTGCCGCCCATCGTCATCTCTTAAAAACGTATTACCGCGGCCATAGAGTAGAATAGCGCGGGCACTTTGGAAATAAACGCTTTTATTTTTAGCAATTTATTTATATTAGAAAATAGAGTGTACAATGGTCGCAGGATAGGTCGGATTTTTTACAGTTTTCATGCAAGCATGAGAACATCCAAAAAAAAAAAGTTTTAATGTAATTAAGTCTGGGGTAAATATTTTATTAGAATTGACTTACCGTGTGGCAACGGCCTTTTTAATGAGACCAGTCATTAAAATGGTATAGACTTTTCACTACTATACGAGAACATAGAAATCACGTCATTTAAGGCTACATGCGGATCAACTTTAACTGAATCTTATTTACCACCACCCTGTAATCAACCTAAAATACCCAACTAAAATATTGAATAGATACTAAGTATTATTTGGTGAAATTTCTGCCCAGCTGTCAACATCTATTGGATATAAATATAATGCTGACGGGTTGTATAAAAAAATTTAGTCAGTTTGAAACATATTGAGCCGTTACAAACACATTATGGCTAATGTTTTTTTTTTTATTATTATAAAGAAACAAACAGTCATACACAAATAATTGTATAGCATTACAAGAACAGAATAAATACCTATAGTTTCCTGAAAGTACAGTTTTACGATTATTAATACTATTGAAAGGCAAATTAAGATTTACAGCGTTTTTTTTCCAAGTGCTCCCCCTGTTTTTGCATATTCTGTGTTCGGGGCGAATTTGGTATGCATAAAACTCAGCGAACAGATTCGGAGATACGTGCAAATTGCGCGCGCCGATAATATCGAAATTAATTGCGAATAAAATTAACTTTTTAAAATATAGGCTTGTGTCCGAGATCTCATCGGCCAGTGGGTACTTTGATGATATCGTTTTTGGATACTGTAATAAAAGTTGGCATGGATTGCGCTGAAAAATGTTAAAAATATACATGAAGTCAAAGTCAGGATTATGTATACTTTAATTTAGGTTTGCGACACTTTTATGAGATTAAATCAAACCACAAGAGCTTTTTCAGATGTTCTATAAAAAAATAATAATATTGCAGTACCGCGAAATTTTTGTATGGCAATTTTTGTACTGCAGACTATTAAAATTATTTATTATTATATATACAGGCTGGCACATTTAGATTGGTCTGTATGGGAAAGTCTGAAACTATAAGACATACGAAGATCTGTTCTTAGGAACCATGTCATCGATTTTAATAACAAGAAAAACTGCATTCATACATTAAAAAAAAACCTGTACTCAGCTCGGGAATCGAACCCGGACGTTTTGAAAAATATGATCGATGACATGGTTCCTAAGAACCAATCTTCGTATGTCTTATAGTTTCATACTTTCCCATACAGACCGATCTAAATGGGCCACCCTGTATACTATAAAAATTGGCATATTTTAATAGAAAATATTTTCTAAAAATATCTTGAGTTGCCAAAATACTGACGCAAATTGTGATGACTGATGAAAGATGAAAAAAAATTACGTTGACTTGACAACCTGTTCTTTAGGTTTATATATACATATATTATGTGCTTAGTTTTAGTTGTTTACTTTTATTTTTATCTTTAAATTTTAGGTAATAAAATGCTTGTCGCCTTCGTTCTTCTAGAATTTTCTCAATCTGTTCTTCAAAAATCACCAAAAACCGTCTACATTAAGAAACCCTCGCTAGGGTGACAAGCCAATTTAAACTTGGCGGGATAGGCTCGCCGATCGCTCGCCGTGTTATTTATAATGAGTTTTTACTGCTCTTAAGACTAGGGTCGCCATATTGCGAGGATTGTGAGGACGTTTGGGGAATTTTAATGCGAAAATAAGACTAATAAGTACTTCTCTTTTTAACCCCCGAAGAAAAAGATGTTATGAGTTTAACATGCGTATCTCTGTATTTGAGTATCTGTGTGTCTGTCTGTGGCATCGTAGCTCCCAAACGGAAGAACTTATATGAGTCCGATTTTTTCAAATCGAAAAACATTTTCGTCTTTCAAGGGATTCTTAGCTTCAATATTGGCTGAGATTATGTCACTTGTTTCAATAAAAGCTGAATATCTTGAAAACCACTGCTTCTATTTCCACCAAACATAGCTTAAAACCATCGTGACGGACATGTCTTTCGATTTGAAAAACCGCACTCAAATTGGTTCATCCGATTGGGAGCTAGGTTGTTAGACAGACATACAGATACACAAATGTTAAACTTACAACACTCCTTTTTTTCTTGGAAGGTTAAAAATATATACCCCTTTTTGATTTAGTTAAGTAATCAGACGGTTACCCTTGTATATTTCTGTCAATTTCTTTATTAATAAGTAAACAGTCAAACTAAATTTTCACACGAATCAAATTATACAATGTGATAATTAATTCCGAAACTTATTTACGAGTTTATTCGATTTTAATTAACTTGAAGAAAGTCCGCGCGACTTCGAAAACTTGGCGATACTTTGACATGGGTATTTATTACTTTCGAAGTTTTGCGTGCATTTGTGAATGGAGAGAGTGATGGAAGATGACATTCTATTTCACTCGAACTTCGTTCATGTTGAAAGTATAAGTAATTAACAACATTTTTTTTAACCAGGTTTACAATATCGCTTTATTGTGAAAATGATTTTCCAATACACGATCTCTCAACGTGAACATTATATTAAATGCGAACTAGATGTTTAGTCTGTCGATCCGAAATTACAACATTAAAATTAAAAATATATTGATATACCAGGTTTCATATTGGTATTATCAATTAAAGTATAAAAATAAAAAATAAAACGTAATATGTAACCATGTAACTAATGTTTTTTTTTTCATTTGTTTCAGGTATGATTTATTACAGATAAACAAGGGCGATTGGTTATCCAAATGAAGCAAAAATGTAAAGGTAGTGCAAGTGTACAAAAATTCTATACATATTACATAACCTACTCACAAATTTCATGAGACTAGGAACAAAACAGATAGGTACAGAAATCAATCTACATGTTTGTACGTGTTTGTACGGAACCCTCGGTGCGTGAGTCCGACTCGCACTTGACCAGTTTTTAGAAAGTAATGTTATTTGAAACAAAAATTGATCCAAATCGGTCCAGCCGTTTTCGATCACCTCACCAAACCTCTTTTTTGACGTCGGTTATAAATGAAAGCCTTCAGAACAAAGAGTATCTAGTAACATAAATGAGGAAAAACGTAATAATTTGAAACAAGAGCCTGGCCTAATTAATTTTTAATATAACAGATCAAACAGGGAAAATGCTATGTTGATCCTGTTTGCGCCTGTTGATGGATACGGTACAGAAAATCAAATTTTATAAAAATTAAACCATATTCATTATATTAGGCTGCATTGCAGTATATTAGGTGTTCGTAGACAAGACCGTATAAGAAACACCGAACTGCGTTCCAAAACACGCGTTGTAGACGTAGGTGCCAAGACCGCAAAGCTGAAGTGGGACTGGGCTGGACATGTGTGCCGCATGCATCCGGAACGATGGGCCAGAATAATCACCGACTGGACACCGCAAGGTTACCGGAGCAGAGGCAGACCGAAAAGAAGATGGCGGGATGACCTGGATGCATTTAGTAACGAGTGGAGGGAGCATGCAGCCAATAGAGATGAGTGGCGCAAGAGAGGGGAGGCCTTTGCCCAGCAGTGGGACACAATTATAGGCTAGTAAAAAAAAAAACATTATATGTGTTTACGTAATGTAAAAAAACCGGCTATGTACGAGTTGGACTCGTTCCGTACGACTAAATAATTGTAATTTTTTTTTTGTTTTCTGTATTTGTTGTTATAGCGCCAACAAATATACGTCATCTGTGAAAATTTCAACTGTCTAGCTATCATGGTTCATGAGATACAGCCTGGTGACAGACGGACAGACAGACAGCGGAGGCTTAGTAATAGGGTCCCGTTTTTACCCTTCGGATACAGAACCCACAATTAATAGGGGCTATGTGTGTTGTAGAATGTAGACCTCAACTTTTTCCATTCAATTGCATTTAAATAAGTTTCTGTCAAAAATGACATTTTAGTGGCAAGCTTTTATAGCTGACTGTACTTTTCTTTGGATATCCATCAAATGCTCACTGAGACGATTCTAAAGAGCCCAAGCTCGGTAGGATTGCTTTTTCTATAATAGAGTTCCTATGGCCACCTTCCGGCTCCATCATCAGATCAGCCCCATGGTACCATATTATTGTATTGTCATCAAAGTTAAGTAAGTATGCAAAATTTCAGCTCAATCGGTTGACGATATCTGCTTCAAAATTGAGTTGCAAGATTTCACCCGAACAAACATACTTTAAACATACAATGCATTTTAAATAAAAGCTTGTAAAAATAGTAGCTAATGAATTATGTGAAAAGCATTCGAACTACATTTTGTTATTGATAACGTTACCCTAATCTCCCCTTCTTTGTAACAATTGTGTGCTCTACGCTTATCTATAAATCTATCAGATAAGGCATAATTCAATATTACATTAATGCTGTATTATTAATTTAATCATATTCACAATCCGCATATAAGTTTGATTTTGGATAAAGAAAATAAAAGGTCTTGCGCATACATACTGTTGGAGGACCATGAATAAAGAAATTTTGCAAAGATGGTGCAATTCAATCAATATTTCATACATTATGGTTTTTATATATAAAAAAAGCAATCTATTACTTAACGTGTGTCGCTAACACAAACATGAATAAAATTGGTTCTTTCCTCTTTTAGTATGCAATCTGACATAAGCAAGTAGTAAAATGTTTAGCTACTTTTGATGCTGACCATATACTAAGCTCCATAGTTTTTAAACATAAGAATAAGATTTTTTTTCACAAAGCACATTTGAATAAAATACACTGGACTGTAGGCAGACCCTGAACTAGGTTGAGCCTGTGCCTCTGGGCCTTGGAGTGCAATAAACATGACCAATTGACCATATTGACATGATAGTAAAAGTTATCTTTCTCATGCTTACAATATTACATCAAAATTAAATTAAAACTGCTTATTTAGTGCACAAAGTGTCATACCTATAATAAAAGTTACTTACATTAAAAAACTCCGCAATTAATTTTACTACGATAAAACTTTATACTAGTTTATACAGACATTAAATACAGATTATGTCACATTGAAATTTTAAACTATTATCAAACAAAGAAATAAAAACGACTAGAATTTTTAATCGCTCTTAATTGTTAAAACTTGGTTTTTATATCGCAATCGGATTTTATCGCTAATCCTGAATTGTTAATAGTTGCGTTTTTTAATCGCAATCGCCCCTTTGCGCTTGCTCAGGGCTAAATTGTTACCTACTCACCCCCGATTGATCCCCCAAAGATACAGCACTATTAATGATCATAGTAGGGGCAGTTGTGGCAAAATGGGGCTCTATCGACATGGAAATCAATCAATTTGTACAAGGGGCTACAATATACACATAGTCACTCGGTGATTTCTTTGCTGAAAACTTTCTTTAATATTCTATTGTACCTACATAGATGAAGATAAATTTCGCTCACTTCATGATCCTAATATAATTATGTTAGGTATGCATAATATACAGGGTGATAAATCCAAATGGGTCAGTAGGTCACAAACTATAAGAGATAGAGAAATCTGTTCTTAGGATCCATGGCGTCGATTTTAGATTTGATAAAAACTATTTTTTTTATATAAATCTCATACATTGGTCAAAACCGCTGTAAATAAATTGGGCAAGTGCGAGTCCGACTCGCGCATGAAGGGTTCCGTACCTATATATATATATATATGTATATATAGGTATAACACGTTTGTTGTATGGGAGCCCCCCTTAAATATTAATTTTATTTAATTTTTAGTATTTGTTGTTATAGCGGCAATAGAAATACATCATCTGTGAAAATTTCAAGTGTCTAGCTATCACCGTTCTTGAGATACAGCCTGGTGACAGACGGACGGACGGACGGACGGACGGATCGACGGACGGACGGACGGACGGACGGACGGACAGCGAAGTCTCAGTAATAGGGTCCCGTTTTTACCCTTTGGGTACGGAACCCTAAAAATGTTCCAACACGACATGCGGTTACTTACAGAATTTTAACCAGGTTCAAAACCTGGTTATGTATGAGATTAATAAAAAGAAATTGAATGAAATTTCTAAATTTAAAATCGACGTGATGGTTCCTAAGAACAGATTTCCTTATCTCTTATAGTTTTCGTTTTCACTCTACTGACCCATTTGGATTGATTACCCCGTGCATATTCCATTCGAGAACCTCTTCCTCTTTAAAGTCGATTGAACTTCGATGTATAAATGGAATGCAATGAACGGATATTATTGGATAGCCAAACTTAATGTCAAATGGCCGGGGATCGTTAGTTACTTTGATGTTTCAAGTCAGTAACTTTTTAAAAGGGGACGAAAATAGAAAGGAAAAGTTATTGTTGACTGCGCTTTAATATCATCTTGTTTGTGGAGCACCTTCTTTATTAGGTTTTTGGATTGAGTTGATTTCTTTCGAGATGTTTAGATGTGACATATAGCGATGTTCTCAACTCAAGAGACTTATGGGTTACAGATTATTTTTAGGGTCCTGTACAGTCAGCCAATAGATTTAGATTTATTTATTTCATAATATAAAATGTCAATATAAATTACACTTAGTCAATTTACATGGACTTATAGTATGATCGTCACATATATTAATACTAACAAATAAAATATTATGACATTGATAATAATAACAGTGGAATTAATATAAACACAGATAAAATAATTACATGTTAAAATTTTAAACAAACAGATAAAAATGTCAAAGAAGTTCGTAAATGGATTGTCAAAATACACAGTAAAAATAACACTGAAAATTACAAAGTCAAATAAGGCAATAATTAGGAATAAGGTCAAAAGTAACATAGGTAATTGTCAATATATAATGTAATTAATGTCATAATTAACAAAACTGGAGTATAAATAAAAACTATGTCAATTACAATAGATACCTAAGTCTATCTTAATCTAAAACTAAAAATAATAAACTAATTACAATATCTTGGTCTACAACTTTTCTAATCTATTTCATGATTAATAAAATCCATTAATGGATTTTCCAAAGATACTTTTTTGCCATTAGGTAGGTACTCGCGTAAGACTAGTCGTTCAGGAAGAATAAATACGCGTTTATTCGTCCGATCGCTTTTTGATGTCGAAGAAGTTTTCTTGTTTATCGGCTCAGAAACAATCTTTATGAAAATCGACACCGGCCAGGGCTGTCACTCGTTGCTACTGGCAGTCATTACATGCTCCCTCTCTTTCTCAACGTGCCCTCTCTCTCTTTCTCCTGCTCGTCTAGCATAACTACTACGCTTCGCGACGTCGCGACATAGCATCGCCCGTCACTCTATCACGGTACAGCGAAGAAAGAGATAGGTATTCTCGCGCGAGAATGTCGCGTGGCACAGTTGTGATAGAGGTGTTATACCTATCTTCTATTATTATTATTTTTAATCTGTTTCTAATTAAGCTCTGCTTATGTGGGTCACGTCCAAAATTAATAAGATTTTTTTAAACTTGACTTACTTGACTTAATGTCCTATGTCCCCTGGATGGGGCAGAGGGCGTCCACAGTACGTCGCCATCCCGAACGGTCTTGGGCTTCGCGCTTCACTTCGCTCCAGGTCATTCCTATCGCATTCGCTTCTGCAGTGATCGTCCGCCGCCAGGTCTGTTTAGGGCGACCACGTTTCCGCTTTCCTTGGGGATTCCAGTCTAGGGCTTGCCTTGGATTTTTTTAAACATGAACCTAAAAAGTAACCTTAACGCCAACGTTTTTATGCAAAAAATTAGAAAGAATAACAAACTTAGTAACAAGTGAACTTAATAAAAGCGAGTTAAAAGAGACTAAGCAAAAGCAGTGGTAAACAATAATTTGAATACCAATTACAATTTTGTATGTCTTAAGAACCGAGTTAACAAAGACTTAAAATTAGTTATAATATTCTGCCACTCCGCTAAGGACCTAGGCAAACTGCGGCTTAAACTTAGCAAATGTTTGAGAAGGGTTTGACTTTGAAAGTTTAATTCTGCATTTGCATACACACATATTTACTTGGTACACCTTGCATTACGTACTCGTATATAATTATATATATATACATACTAGGTGCGCGGTGTTACCCGCTCATCCCACGGGAACAATAAATTTTTTCGGGATAAAAAGTAGCCTATGTGCTAATCCAGAGTGTCAGCTACAGCTGTAAAAATTGGTACACCCGTTGAAGCGTGAAGAAGTAACAAACATACAAACACATAAACACACTCACAAACTTTGGCCTTTATAATATTAGTGTAATTATACGTACAAAAGCAAACACGAAACGTAAATATTGTCTTCCAACACATTTAACTAAGACACGCGCCTCCATGTCCACAGATACTATTTGTAACTTTCCTTTCAATACCGTGCAAGGAAGATAGATGGCGCTGAGTCGCGCGCTACTTTTATATCTTGTTTTCTGAGTTTTAAATATTGTTTGCGTTGTTTTTGACCTTTCTCTGAAGTGCCAACCCTGCTCAGCTTTATGATCCGGAAACGCCAACTTCCCGATGTTTGTCGGCGATATAATGATTCCCCATTTTTGAACGGACTCGCTTATTATACATTTTCCGATACTTTTCGACTCGTTAGCATGCGATTTTGGCCGGTGATTTCTTCCAACCTTTTCGTGCAGAGTTAGTTGAAGACTCTTTACTCCTTTTATACTTATACTTTTTTCATATGACAAATATATGTATTAATAATTTCAACCAAAGTTTTGAAGTGAATAATACTTTCTTTTCCCTGAGTTCCATAACGGTACCATAGCTATTTCATGCTTTCATTGCGTGCAGTCAAAAATAAGTTTAAAAAAAAACGTGAATTTTGACAATTTCGAGTAGTTTTTGAGACAAAAAATATCAATGAAAAATTCAAACTGTAGGTTTCAAATATGTACGAATAGATCGCAATGGCCCTGTTCTAAGTGTTAATATGTTAAGAAACGTGTTTGATCATAGAGAAAAAATGCATTTTTGAACGGATAAGGTGCCCTAATGCGGTGATCAGAGCTTGGATTTTTTTACCCCCGACGAAAAAAGGTGTTAAGTTTAATGTCTTAGCGTAGTCGTTTGAGAATAATTCATGTATCCCTTGGTTGTTTTGCAATTTTGAATTATGTCTACGACTTCGATTCTAGCTAAAAAGTAAAAATTCAAAACACAACTCGCCGACAATCAAAACACAAGTTGTGTCTTGATTGTCGCACCGACGTGCAAAATCGTGGCGTCGTGACGTGGAAAACGTCGTGAAAATACATAAAAATAAATTCATCTCTATCAACGTTATGAAGATTAACGTAACGATACGTTGTCGTGCCGTCAATTTTTACGTTGCTCATCGTATATTTCCACGTCACGATAACGCAATGTTTAATCGTTACAACTTGTCATTGAACTGTGTTTTAGTAAAAATACCTAATTCTGATCCTCTCTCCGTACAGAATAAACTCCATTTATTCACCTTACCCCGTCAGCCATATTTAATTTCCCGGTAATTAAGATACAGAGTGCCTCGTTCGTATGTGATCTTAGTATGAATCATTCATTGTTACATTAAACTTAATTGGTTCCCCGTTAATCCTCCGCCAGTTAGCGGAGGATTTAAAACTGAGCAAGTGTGAGCGTGAGTCGAATTTAAGCACAAAACCGGCCAAGAGCATGTCGGGCCACGCTCAGTGTAGGGTTCCGTAGTTGCTCATCCTTCACAATAAACTGCTGTTTTAAGCCCGAGGTTTAAGTTCAGAAAGATTTTAAGCTCTATAAAAAGGTCGTAAATGCCCTAGAAACTGTAATCACTTATTACCTTCTGGAAGTCAACTTACGACCTTTTAAAGAAAAAATATGAAATTTGGCGATAACTCAAAAACGGCTCGACCGATTTTGTTCAATATAGTTTTCATTGAAAATACTTATAAGGCCTCATTAGACATGATTTTTTCCGATTTTTTTGACCCGTGGTTGAAAAGTTAGAGGGGGGGCACTATTTTTTTTGTTTTTGGAGCGAATATTTACAAAACTGCTGACTTTATCAAAAAATAATGTTAGAAGACGCCTATTATTTTTACAAGACCTATTCAACGACAGCCCACACACCAGTGTTGAAAAGAAAAAAAAAACACCCCCACTTTAGGTATTCGAGAGGTACCCGAAAAAAAAAATTTTTTTTAATTTTATTTTACCGTTCTGTCGGCGTTATACATACACATACTCATACCAAATTTCAGCTTTCTAGTACTAATGATCACGGAGCTAAGCCGCGGACGGACGGACGGACAGACGGACATGGCGAAACTATAAGGGTTCCTAGTTGACTACGGAACCCTAAAAAGATTCATTTCTTCGAAATCGCAACTTTAAAAAATTCAACCACCCCGAAATAAATTCGCGAGGTCCACAGTTCACAGAGCGACTAGGTAAAATAGTGATCCTCCGTCTTGTGTCGTGTTCCTCATTGCTGAGGGTCGTGACCTCCGCGAATTATTTTGTGGACGATCGCCTTCCACTTGCTGCGGTCTTCGGCGTTGTGCAATGCCTCGTGGACTTTCGAGTTGCAATTTTTTTTTTTTTTTTTATTCCTTACTTACATTTGAGTATACCTACAGTATAGTATAAAGAATGGTATGTAAAAGAGTAAGGTCAGGAATCCTCCGTACTAGTCAAAACTGTATGACGGCAGGATGCACTACCTCTCTCCGGCAACATATTAACATAAACCTTAATACAATATATGTATAATTAACACTAATGCATTTCTTAAGTATAACAGGCAATTTAAAGTGGGACAAATTTTCGGCTGTAGAAGTATAAGCCTACATACGTGAGTTGACAAAATTAAGTTAACCTCGGATCTGGTCTGTCCACCGCATAGGACTTCTTCCTCTTGTTCGCCTTCCCTGTACTTTCCCTAAAAATAGTGATATCTCACAAAAAGGGCTTTTATAGAGAAACACTTCACCATGAAGATGAGAGCTCAAAGAAGAATTTAATTGCGTAACCTGGTGGAAAAGACCGGGAATCGAACCCGGTACCTCTGGATAGGTATTGGTTTTGGCGACGCGTTTGGCTCGGTTTGTAGACACCTCTGCCTACTGAGCCGGCGGTCCTGGGTTCGAATCCCGGCCAGGGCAAATATTTGTGTGATGAACTCGAATATTTGTGCTTGGGTCATGGGTGTTCTATGTATTTAAGTATATATTTATCTACATAAGTATGTATATCGTCGTCTAGTACCCATAACACAAGCCTTCTTGAGCTTAATTTGGGACTAGATCGATTTGTGTGAGGTTGTCCGATATTTATTTATTTTATTTATTTATTTATTATTGGTGTTTTTTGTACGAAAGTTGCCTAACTTTTACTATTGCTAACGGTGATATAACAAAATCCTGACCTGAGATTTCTCTTTTAACCAATTAAACATCTATTTTTCTATACAAATTGTTATTTAAAAAACGTTGTCGACATTCTCAGTCTTATTAAAAATAAGCACGTTTTTACACTAATTTGCCGTTCAGTTAATATTTGCAACTACGCCAATAAAATACATATGTTTTTATTCGTTAAACACTTACTATACTACAAGTTACTTATTACGCTATCGGCAATATTCATTCGGATCTTATCCTTGGATCCAATTCGACTTAAAGTTAAAATATTCCAATATAATAGATTTTTTTCCGGTACTGTATATGCACTTATGCCCTTACATTACTGAGGGGGCAGTTTGTATTTATTTATATTGTTTCAATGCATTAGCCGCTCCGCCCCTACATTTGCACCTTTTCTGGAGCCATAAATACTGCACCCTCCTTGGGGTTGAGATTACAGATTTAAGAGAAAGCTCGGTTACCGGTTGCCACACAAATAGGCAACAGTTGCTTAGTACAATACAATACAACAATATTTTATTGCACACCAATAAAACTACTTACCAAGTTACTTAGTATAATACCTTTTTATTGTCGGACTAAATGTGCAGTCTTGTACCAGTGAACATGTACTTACCTGTAATACTCTGAAGTTAATAAATTGACATTTAAAATGTTCAAATAGTGTTCACTATATACAATAGTGTTCAGTTTACACAAATTTCATAATTTTAATACCACAGAACCCAAAAACAATTCTTTTTATTTGATTATACCGACTACTTATTAAAATATTAAAAAAACCTGAAAGCAGCGTCATCGAAATTGCGTCACTACATGACGTCACCTTGTGGAAAATTTGACACTCACAACTAGCCGTGGTTGAGAACGTTTCCCGAATTGAATAGGGAAAGAACGTTTTCGAGAACATTCCCCATACAAATCGGGAAACGATCTCGAGAAAGGTTCACCTCTACTCACAACACACAAAAATAACGGTACAATTTCCATACTAAATCCGCCTTAGTAAGATTTTTAGAGGTTCAGCTGTTAGTGCTAATTCTGTATAATAATAAATAAATAATAAATAATAAATAAATAATAATTTTCTGCGCTGTGACCAATTAAAACATTATATGAAATAAAAAAAAATCTTTTAGGCAACTGTGGCCCATAGATACATGATCGCCTACGCTCGTTTAGAATGAGGATCTTTACAAACTAAATTTTCAATCATAAATTGGGACACTTTCAAACATTTAAAAATGTGGTAACACTTAATTGTTTATTTGATAATATCGATGAAAAGCCTGGTAAAAATAATGAAATGTTGTCAATTAGGGCTTCATCCTAGCGAGCGATTTTTCCCGACTTTACTGAGTAGAAAGTTATTGAATTGTTAAGATGGATGGCTGCGGTAAACAAATCAATTTGTATGACAGCCTGATCTCATCGCTCCAAAACTCCGTGGACGTAATGGCCCTGTCGCCAAAGAGGCTGAGAGATTAACAAACTCCCATTGTTTTTTACCCAACTTCACCAGAACCATGCTAATTCCAAAAGAGCTTACATGCAAGTAATCCTAAATCACTTACATCGTTACAATTTTGAATCATCACTCCCCTAGCGATTAGTCAAGTATATCGAGAAATACAAGATTCTAGTACAAACTTGCATTCCATTGTTATTTGATCTAAAACCGTTTGATATAAGGTCGGTTTAGATATAGGGTCAGTTGCGGCTTTGCGATAGTTACTTTTAAAGTAAAAGTAGGGTGCATATAAAAAGGCATGATACAGCTAATTTTGTAGTTGTGAATGATGGTTTCAGATAAGCAGTGAGAGAGGGCTATGAATATATTAGAAATTACGCTTAAAAACAGCTTGATTTCCTGTAACTCGTCATCTGAAGATGGAACTGATTTTTTGAGATGTAAGGTCCATTTTTGCAGTATACTTATGAGAGATGAGACCTTTGGGAATGGATAGTTCTCAAAGTTCGACCATTATGTAGTTTGATGGACTATAAGTTTGGAAAGAAGTTATACATTGCTTTGTCATCGGTATTGTTTGCAGTGGTTTAGAATGATATTGGTAATATTTTGAAGTTACTTTCAGATTTGTGATAAATTGCAGTTTTTCTTCTTCAAATATCTTCCGGTTTTGTAGTTATTTTAAGGAAGCAATAGTAATAAATATTACTATATAATAAAAGTATAGGGAAGTCAAAGAAGTGGCTATGCATAGAGTTACATGGGTGGAGAAAACTACATACTTCATCATTATCAGCTACACCGACATGAGTTTGACTCTTAAATTGATGATGAATAAAAGTTGCACTAATAGGGTATTGTAAAACAATAATAAATGAAGGTGAGGGGTACTTTTTTTACAAGAACTGTGTAGTTATTCATAAATATATATTTTAAAACATTTATCACAACTAGACAGCTGAACAGCTGTTTAGACCATTTTTTATTATGAATTACTAGCAACTCCGCGGAGACAAATTTCAACCATTTTGCAACAAAAACAAGAGCCCGTAGCTATGTATCATCTATTCACTAAAGTGTTTTCTTGCACACTAAGAAAACCACACAATTTAATAGCTTTCGTCCGTTGATTGACGCTTTTTAACTATAGCTTCTAGGTAAATTTAATCAAACAATACGTTTCTAAAACACGCAACATAATACTCTTAGCTTTAAACACAAAGACACAGTGTGTTTGACGGAAAATAATCAAGCCACAGTGAAACGCAGGCACTATACTGTATTTCAAAGGTTTAATTATTATGTCAGAAACACTGATATGCGATGGTGAAGCCATCCAGTATCTAAGCTACAAAGATAAGATACAAAGGTTCTAAGTACCTTTGGGGCTGTTAAGGATCAAATTTACATTATTTTTTGTGTTGATAAGTTTACCTGAGATAGTGACTCTTAATTTTTTATTAATTAAACTATGAATAAAAGTGTAATTCGTGTAACTATATGGACTGAAGAACTTACTTTTGATTACCTCGAGCGCGCTGAAATTTATAACGATGTCTGCTCATAATGAGAATCTCGATAAAGCTCACGGCCATTCTGCGTCAATATGAATGAACAAATGAGGACTTAAAACTGGAACATAAAACCTATCAAAATTGGAGAAAAAATTAAGACGATATGTTCAGTACGCCATCTTTATTAGCAGAGAGTTTGCATAGACAAAAACACAGATCAGATCAGAAAAGGTGGTTACTCGGTAGCCTTACGGCTGCAACCGACATCGTGTTGCTAGGCTGTAGGCAGCGCACTGCCCCAGCGCCCAGCGTGTGTGTGCTGGCGTGCACGGGCACTAGAACCAGCAGACGTGTACCTAGTTTCACAACGTCGTCTTGAGGTCAGTCTGTATATTGTATATATTACCCAAAAACACAGAAATGTTAGATGCGTTACAAATCCAAATCAGATGCCATAATAGATGGCAGCAATGTCTGCTTAAAACTAAATTAGAACTTGTGTTTTGATGCAATCTCAACGAAACCCAGCCAGACGTACAGCGCTATCTCTCAGTGAAACGGCTGGACGCATTTTAACCAAATTTGGCACAGGGATAGGTGGATATCCAAAGATTTCTACCCGACTATAGAAAAGAAAAAAATACATGGACGGAGTTGCTAGACACTTTCTAGTAAGATAACCCTCAAAATTCAACGATCGTTTGCCTGCAGAGCCAGCTCATTTCGTATGACTGTAAATTAGATTTCGTCTCGTATTCGAGTCTTGTTCGCCAAAAGTCGACAAAAGCCAGCTATTGCCTTGTCGTCGGTCGTTAAAAACGACATCGGTGACGCTAAATGGCCATTGCCATGTGGCGTGTGTTTGATACGGCTGGGAGGAATAGCCTGTTCAGTTGGCTGAAGAAACGAACGGAAATTCTCTTGAGATGGCTGCCGGATCCAGGCGACTGCGACCGTTAAACATCACCAACCTTCACATAATCATAGGAATTCTCATCCTTATCAGATGATTTTTATGTAGCGTTTTTGTGGCGGTGTTCAAAATGGCCATAGAGTCCGATGCAGAAGCGACAGTGACGTCGACGTCCGCTAGATTGGACTACGAAACGCTTACGGATGTAAGTCTGGATACAAAGCTGCAAGAAGAACTGATGCAAGAAGTCGGCTTAGCGAGTAACTTCAATTGCTTGCTCGTATTGCAACAGCCAGTCGCCTCGCCTTGATCTCGTGCATCGTATGCTATCGCTCGATGCAATTTTTCCTTACCATGGTTTTCCATGGTATGCTGTTTTCGGCCAAAAAAGCTTTCGTCGAAAAAATTTGTTTTTGTAGAAAATCATGGTGAGGAACGAGCAGCTGTTTCTAGATCCTTATTGCAAGGAACATCGAAAAAATATATAATTGATTAGTCTTCAATAAACTTTACCTACCTTATTGTCCGATAGTTAACACAAGTGATCAAGAGCAGCATATCAGCTACTGTAGGATTAGGTCTCCCTCAAAGTTCTCCATGACGATCGCTTGTACGCTATCCTCATCAAATGGCTTTCGACTATTCTTATATTCATTTATACTTACACGATTTTCAAACATGATCCCTATTATTGACTATTAGTTCCTCCGAGATAATGGACGTAAAATCACGTCTAAAACGTCGAGGTAATTAAATAAACACCCTTTTTAATGCGATTAAATCCAGTTTTGTTATAAAAACGCTCTGTTATCTGTTCATCTGCATAGGCTGTTATCTCCACCTGTGAACGTATCGACGCTGAATATTTAACAACGCGGGCTGTATCGTAACTCTGAGGACAAATTTATCGGGGCAGCTTTTAAGTTAGAGGGGGACGGGGTTATATGTCTAAGGCGGGTTATTTCTACATTGTAACTTCAGTATTTATGGTACTGTAAATGTATGTGAGGTTACAATTTTGCCTGAGACTGGTTAAAACTGAAGTAATTAATTGCATCAGGCGTTTTTTGCAGGAATCAATTTGAATTAAAATAATCATATTGACCCGTTGTATTTAATTGCTTATTTTTTAATTAAAGGCTGATTTCCGTATTAAAACTATCCTTTCTGATGCCTACTATCTCTATCCGAACCCGAACATCTTCATAGACCCCTATTTATAAAATTTATATAATTAATTATTCGTTTATAAAATTGGATCTATGAGCTGTAGCCGCATTAGTTTGTCTCAAAAATGCCGAAATCTGCCTTTTAAAAAATTCGAAGCTACTCAAAAAAATTCTTGGAAATCGGTTGTCATCTAGGTGAGCGACAGCCGGAAAGCGTCTGAGCATCCAAACATCAACAACAAATCCACTTTATTGCACACCTTACAAATGATTTCTGCAGCCGGAGGCTCGAAAAAAAAACAAAAATGATTTAAAACTAATTTAATTAAAAGAAATTACAATTAAAATTGGATGACGTTAGTTCGAGGTTTGAACATAAAGTGATTCAAAATTACATAGATTTAATAAAGTAAACGCGATTCACGTTCTGCTGATGAAGCGCCTCGTGCCGCGTTAATTGACGAAAGTCCGCTATCCGTGTCAGGCCAATAACTGCTCGATTGACAATCCTCTTCTAGGCGTATTGCGTAACTCCTCCATCCGCAGATCAGCAACTATTTTCCAACATTCAGTGAAAATATTGCTGGGACTCCGTCCGGTTTGTCTCCATTTTCCTGGTTTATTGGTTTCTCCTGAGTTTCTCTTGGTTTTCTGGATAATTTCAATAGATTGTATCTACGACTTATCAGCATTACAGCCACTGTACTTGCACAGATGATAATTAGGTAGAAAGGTATGGTTGTATGATATAAGACGTTATCTGGACTTGTGTCGAGTTGTATTGGAGTCTCGAACATGAGTTTATTCTGGGCTTCATGCAGTCCTTTCAAATCTGCAGATTTTAGTCTGATATGTGTGGACATGGTGGTCTGTTTCGTAACATCTTGTGGGATCTTGATAAGTTTCAGGGGGTGGCCTTTTATAACGTCATTATCATTCGTTATAGTGAATTCGTCCGTTCGTAAATGGCAGTTGAGTGGGATCGTAACTAGGTAGCTACCATGTAGTAGGTTGTAATCCTCTCTTTCGCACGTTAGCTGAACTCTGGTTGGCTGAGGAAATGACACCACGTAGTGCTGGTCGTCGAGCTCCTCCATGGCAGGTTTTGATAGGGATATTGTTGCAAATTGGCACGAATCCAACAGGACCTGGGCAGCGATGAGTCGGTGGATGCAGTCCGGTGTTGTGCGAAGCTGAAGGCTGGTTTCTTTTTTGCAGAGATAACGGTGACCGTACTTAGGGCATTCTGCCTCCATGTACACGAATGCATTCTCGTGGGTTGCTATATAAGGATAGGAAGGGATAAGGGCCTGCCTGTTCTTATTAGGTACTACTGAAAGCTTATATAAGTCAAAAACGTCTGTTGAAACTATAGGAAATTGAAATACTACAACTACTTGGTTTTCCGTAAAATAATAACTAGGTAAAATAATATCGTAATATTCCCTTAAATCTAAGTCTAAAATTCTATTTTCCCCATATAAAATTTTTAGTTTATCTATCATTTTCCTTAATACCCTAATGTCGATCATAGAATGGTGAGTGGTAGAAGTACGAATAAAAGCTAGACAATTTTCTATTCTAACTAGCTCTTGTTTTAAATTTTCTACATTTTCGCTTGAAATTACTAGAAGTTGGGCGAAACTAGCATACCTGAATAAACTGTTTTCTTTGATAACAGTATTATTTAAAATTGCTTCTAACGTGGAATTGATTTTCTTTTGATTTTCTACCAAGGTGTCCAGAACGGAGGCATGATGATTTACCCAATCTTTGCTGAGACTCACGTGGCTATTAAATTCTGATATAATTCTATCCTGATTTCCTTGCAACTTTTTTATTAAATTACTATAATAGATGGCATCTGACTGGTCGAGGTTGCCGGTGATACTTTTTATTACTGAACCAATTCCATCTACAAGACCTCTTTTAGCTCTTGCGGGTTCTAAAGCGTTTACCTGTGTGGTATAGTGCGTTTAGGACACTACCCGTACAGCGCCCTCTACAACTCACGCGAGTGACAAATCACGGTGGGCTTGATAAAATATATGGCGTCTCTTACTAAGAAGATTGTAATAGTGGTTAATGTGTTTTAATAAATACTTTATGCAAGTTGGTGTTTAATTAATATACTACATTGGCGACGAGGACAATTATCAGGCAGGAATGCCCACGTCGTGGATATATAAACTTGCAAAAGAGCAACTCCAAGAAAAATTAACGGAGCTAAACATAACCTACAACCCACAAGCGAAAGTGGACGAATTGCGGAAGTTACTTTCGGAATATTATAAAGACAAAGACAGCGTAGAAGAGAAAAATATAAAAGAAAGTGTCGTCACCTTCAGCATTATGGCAAACGACGTCAAGCCGTTCGATGGCGAAAATTGGTCGGTGTTCGAGCAACAGCTCGAGTGCGTCATCATGCTTAATAATACCCCAGAAGATAAAAAAGTGGCACTTTTGATAACCAAATTATCACCAAAAGTGTTTGAAATTTTGTGCAATATATGTGCGCCGGTAAAGCCATCAAAAATATCTTTTCAAGAACTATGCCAAAAACTTAGATCTAAATATGAATCTACTCAGTCATCAGCCTTGGATCGAGCAACATTCAGAAAAAGGAACCAATTTCACAACGAAACAATTGATGATTATGTGCTGGCTCTAAAAAAATTGGGCACTAGATGTAACTTCAAAGATTTGGAGGATCAAATCAAAGAAAAATTTATAGATGGTATATCCTCGAAGGTGGTAAAATTTGAACTGTTAAAAATGACTTCTTCATCAACATTGGAAGAAACAATCACGCAAGCCAAACTGGTAGAAGGTGCATTCCAGTGTACTCAAAATGTTAAGCAAAACGAAGTCACAGATACATATTTGTCTCAGACTCATTTTCCACATAGGAATAGTGGATCACGGAACCCATTCAAAGGCCCCAGGACTGCATCTGGTAACAGTACATTTAATAATAAATCGAGTTCGGGAAAATTAAAGTGTTTCTGCTGTGGAAAGGATAATCACATCAAAGCGGAGTGTTCATTAGTAAAAAAATTTTGTTCAGAATGTGGGCAGCAAGGCCATATCTTTCGTGTATGTACCAAGCGTATACATAGAATTAATTTTGCTGCGGCTGAAGACTCGAGCAACTCTAACAGTAAGGACTGTATAAAGGAAGAAGTGGAACCCATAAAGGATATGTACAGCGAGTTTGAAGTATATTCTGTAAACCATGACATGTATAAAGTGAGTAGAATACCACCCCATTATGTCACCTTAAATATTGAAGGCAACGATCTTCCATTTCAACTTGATACTGGTTCAGATGTCACAGTAATTTCTTTAAATAACAAAAATAGTTTTCTACAAAACAAAGTAATACAACCATGTAATGTAATTTTTAGAAATTTTGATCAAACTTTGTCCCAGCCAGCAGGTATAATTAAAGATATTGTAGTACAATATAAAAATACTATCAGAAAATTAAATGTATTTGTGTCTCAAAATGACTGCCCTCCAATAATTGGAAGGGACTGGTTAGATGCGTTTAAGCTGTGGCCACCGACATTATGTGAAACAAAAAATGTGACAACAAAACCAAAAAATAATGTGTGTACTGAAAATGTTTCAGAAGCAGTAAGGATAATCAAAGATAAGTACGCAGAGGTATTCGACTCAACCTGGGGAGACTTTAAAGGAGAGAAACTTAAGTTAAAATTAAAGGCAGGGGCAACTCCCAAATGCCTGCCCGTACGCAGAGTGCCCTACGCGCTGAAAGATAAGGTAAAAGTTGAAATATCTAGATTATTAGAAAATGGTCGCATTACACCAGTTGAACATAGTGAGTGGGGCACTCCGGTAGTACCAATTCTGAAACCTGATGGATCAGTAAGGTTGTGTGGGGACTACAAATTAACACTTAATCCTAATTTAGAGGTAGATCATTATCCATTACCGCACATGGAAGAAATATTTGAAGTTTTAAAGGGAGGCGAATATTTCTGCGAACTTGATCTCAAAGAAGCATATTTACAGGCAGAATTACATGAGGATTCACAAAATTTAACTACCATAGTTACAGAAGTAGGAACCTACATGTATAAATATCTACCATTTGGGATAAACACCGGGCCAAGTTCGTTTCAGCGCCTTATGTGTAATATGTTAGCTACTATACCAAACACTGCTGTGTTTATTGATAATATCTATATTGCTGGTAAAGACTTAGAGGACACTGTAAACACTGTGGGTAAAGTGTTAGGGAAATTAAAAGAGTTTAATTTCAAATTAAAACTAGAGAAATGTAAGTTTTTTAAAAAACATGTAGATGTGTTTGGATTCAGGATAACAAAAAATGATATATCTGTTATAAGGTCTAACCTCGAACCTGTATTAAATGCTACGGCTCCAAACAACATTTCAATGTTGCGGTCATTCTTGGGGAAGGTCAACTATTATTCACGTTTTTTGAAAGACATGGCAAAAATAATGGCACCTTTATATGAATGCACCAAGGAAAACAATTTCAAGTGGACAGAGGAATGTGATACCGCTTTCAAATTAATTAAAGAAAAATTAGCGTCAGTTCAAAACTTGAGGCATTATGATCCTAACTTGCCATTAATTTTGACATGCGACGCATCTGACACGGCCGTGGCTGCCGTCATATCTAACCGTGATGCTGAGGGGACTGTCAGACCCATCGCGTATGCGAGTAAAAAATTAAATGCGGTAGAACAAAAATATACAACCATTGATAAAGAAGCCCTAGGAATTATATTTGGTGTGACCAAATTCTATCATTATACATATGGCCGTAGTTTCGAACTAGAGACAGATAACTCTGCGCTAGTCAGAATATTTGGTCCCACCAAGGGAATTCCAAAGATGGCAGCAAAGAGATTGCAACACTACGCAATCTTCTTATCAGGTTTCAGATACCAAATACGTCATATTAGAAGTAATATAAATCCAGCTGATTTTTTATCACGATCTGACAGTCATCCTCAAACTGAAAATATTAATTATCATGAAATCTGTGAATGTTTAAGCAATTTTGTTTATGTGAATAATTCTGAAATAGAAGCATTAGACTGGAAATCAATAAAAAAAGAAACGGAACGGGACCAGATTTTAACTAAAATATATAGATATAGTATGGATGGTTGGCCAGATAAAGTAAACATTGATAAAGAATTATTACCTTTTTACCATAGACAACACGAGATAAGTACAGATAGAGGTTGCTTATTCTGGGGATATAGGATAATAATTCCAAGTGCATTAACAAAACTAGTTTTGAATGAAATTCATAAAAGTCATTTCGGGATTGTTCGCATGAAGGAGATAGCTAGATCATATGTATGGTGGCCTAGTCTTGATAGTGATATTGAAAATGTTACTCAAAATTGTTTAGTATGTTTAAATAATCATAAAAATCCGCCAAAAAGCAAACTCCACACATGGCCAGTGGCTCCTGGTGAATGGTACCGGTTACATGCTGATTTTTTAGGGCCATTCCGGGGTAAGATGTTCTTAGTCATTGTTGACAGTTATTCCAAATGGGTAGAAGCTTTTCCAATGAATAACATTACAGCTAATAGTACGATTGAGATATTTAAACGACTATGTGCAAGTTTTGGCTTTCCAATACAATTGGTTACAGATAATGGTCCCACATTCACTAGCTCTGAATTCTCGGCGTTCTGCAAAGCAGCTCATATTAAACACATGTTTTCGCCCCCCTATTTTCCGGCTACTAATGGTGCCGCTGAAAGATTTGTTGAAACTTTCAAAACTCACATCACAAAAATTCTAGAAAGTGGGGCAACTCTTTCAGCAGCTATAAACTTATTCTTATTAGACTACAGGACCACGCCCCATCGCTCGACAGGGGTGACTCCAGCAAAGCTTATGTTAAAAAGAGAGCTCAGAAATCGATTTTCCTTGTGGCGTCCGCCACCAGTAACGGAAAATATATTGGAAAGCCAAGAACAGCAGAAATTACATTATAAGGGAAATAGATGTGTCAATTTCACAGTCGGGCAGAAAGTAATGGTCAGGGACTACCGTAAGGGGCATAAACCGTGGACCTTGGGGATAGTAATAGAGGAGTCTATTCCAGGTGTAACCTATACCATTGATGTGGACGGTGCCAACTGGCGACGGCATGTTAACCAAATGCTTCAGTGTAGTAATAGCTTAGGGGAGTAGAGTAGAAGTTATATAAGTTAACATTTTAAGCTATAAGATAATTGTAGTTACATATAGGATTAGTCTTTTGTTACATCTACATTTACTCAATGTATTAATTACTCAAATTCAGTATGGTGGGGAGAGTGTGGTATAGTGCGTTTAGGACACTACCCGTACAGCGCCCTCTACAACTCACGCGAGTGACAAATCACGGTGGGCTTGATAAAATATATGGCGTCTCTTACTAAGAAGATTGTAATAGTGGTTAATGTGTTTTAATAAATACTTTATGCAAGTTGGTGTTTAATTAATATACTACAACCTGTTTCAGCACTTCGTTTAAACTCTTCAGAAGGTATTCTATCTGGTTTTCAAATAGGAGGTAAGTGTCTTTAACTAGTTTAGTTTTATAGGTTCGAATTTGATCAGTCATTAAATTAATTTTTATTTTAATGTCGTCTAGTTGGATATACTGTAGGTAGGTGTGGTAATGGGTAGTGAGTCGCATGGGTCCAATCTTGTATGGAAGAAGTAAGAAGTCCGGGTCCATCAGTCAGGCTCTCAAGTCTTATCTCCGTCGTGTTGGTCAGGGGTGTTATCAGCAGCAAAAGAATCCTGCAACAATTGAGTTCCTTTAGGCACACGCTTCAGTCGGTTCTTGGCTATCGGGTTACGTTTTCTGGAGGTATAGATATGTACGGGAAGGTCTGCCTGGACGATGTCGTGAGTATAGCGTGGGGCAATTTTCTGTCGGCTAGCTGAGGGGTTTTTTATAAATACCTGTTGCTGAGGGGCGTATTCTATTTCGTCCTCTCGGTCCTTATTCCTATTTTCTATTATCGCTGTCCGATCGGCAAGTGAAGAGTTATTTATAATGTCATATACCATTTTCATCTGTTCTTTGTGATTCTGTGTGTATTGTTGTAGAAGTCTATCAGTGCATAGGGCATGAGGTTAACAATGGGTTCATCTTTGTGTTCTAGTTTAAGGATGCGAAGGTGTTCTAATAGTGTAGAATGAAAACGCTCGATAATCCCATTATCGTTCGGAGAGTGGGGTAAAACTCTATGATGATTGACTTTATGAAGACGAACAAATTCGGAAAATAGTTGATTAGTAAATTCTGTGCCATTATCTGTAATTAGAGTTAGTGGTACTCCATGGTGTGTTGCATAGTGCAACAGTGCCATGAGTATGCTGACACCGGTTCCATCCCGCAAATGGTACGCTTGTCCGTATTTAGTGAAAACATCCATTAACGTTACATCCCAACTAGCAAAATTGCTGTATAAACATGCCTTTATAAGAACTAAGACATTATAAAAGGTTTATATATATCCTGACTAAGAAGGTATATCTTACAAGTGCATTTTATAAGACTATTTGGTCTTGAGAACATTTAAACTTATTAAACACTCTTGTAGACGTATATAAGAAATTCTTATAAAATATTTATCAGAACCAAGGTTTTACAAGTGCATTTTATAAGCCTAATTAATCTTGAGAATATTTATACTTATTACGTAATCTGGTAGACGTCTATAAGAAGTTCTTCTAAAACATTTATCAGAACAAGGTTTTACAAGTGAATTTTATAAGACTAATTAGTCTTGAGTAATTTTAACTTATTAAGTACTCTTGTAGACGTTTATAAGAAATTCTTATAAAATATTTATCAGAACAAAGGTTTTACAAGTGCATTTTATAAGCCTAATTGGTCTTGAGAATATTTAAACTTATTACGTAATCTGGTAGACGTCTATAAGAAATTCTTCTAAAATATTTATCAGAACTTAGGTTTTACAAGAGCATTTCATAAGACTAAATGGTCTTGATCATTATTTACAGTTAGTGAAGCACCTTAGAAGTCAGTTCTTTCTTAGTTGAGTCTGCAGTAAGTGTTTTATCAGACTTCTTGCTCTTACTAAAGCATTGTATGCAACTTCTTTAAAACCAACCAATTTAAAGTGTATTTACGTCACCTGTAATATGAATTAATGTAACCGCCAAAATGACGAAATTGAGTTAAGTATACAGTTCGTCTGTAAATTTGACGATCTATCCATTGCTGTTATTAAAATTACGATATCTTGAAAAAAATGTTGGTTACATTAAACAAAAATTTACCATTTTTTTTAGTTTTCTGTATTTATTCTGGTGTATGGCACATTGTTTGTAAATTACTTAATATCAGATTAACGTAACCACAAGTATTGGCCAAAGTTGAACAAAAGTCATTAATGTAAGACTCATCGGTAAATAAATGACTCTTACGTTACTAAATTTATAGCACTTTATTACCGATTGACTGTTAAGTTAGCTTCAAAGCTAGATAAAAATTATAAAATGGTTCTTACATTAAATGGGTTATACTTTTAGTTTTTGAATCAAATCATGTAAATAATAAGGTACATAAATGATTTACATGCTCAGATTAGATAGGTAAAAAAAAATTAAACGAGATTATAAGAAAGCAACCATTTAAAGTCAATTATAGTGTTATCTTGTCACAAATTGTGCTTACTGCAAGCTGGGTGAATATATAATTTAGTCAGTTACATTAAAGTTTTCGTAGTTTTTAAAGCAATTAATGCCTCTTACATTATTATTCGTCTTCCCAAGCCTCGAGTGATGACGGTTACATTAAAATTATGTACGTAATTTAGACGGACCTGGTGCTTACGTTATTTTGGTTACCAGGAACTTTGCGACCATCTCTTTCCTTTGCAGTGTTAATGAGTAGATACCGGTGAGACGACCATACATTTGCCTGTAGGAAGCTATTACAAACACTACCGCGTGCGTCTGTGTTGTGATGGATATGGTAGCCACTTTAGTTTGTACCGACCAGCGATCGGATGCCGGTATTCGACGCCATACACATACCGGTATTCAATTTCGTTATTTCGCTTATTATTACACATTTCTTTATTTTACTGAGCTAATTTCAAAGTTCTGTACCAATACTTTAATTATATGTAATGGCATTTGAAATAAAACCTATAATATTTTTTTTGTAATTTTTATGAATACCGTTACCGGGATCGTTATCCCTGGTTCCAATAATTCGTGATAACGACAGTATTGTGCCATTGCGTTGTTATACATCAATAAGTACAGTTAAAAATTATGAGTTAAGTACATTAATCTCTTACATCAGGCGATCCGTTTGGTCGTTTGCCCTCTACGAGATAAAAAGTAAATAAATAATAACATTACACAAAAAAAACTTTTAAAAATAAAGGGAAATATGAAAAAGATAAGTACTAAGTAAGTGCTATAGAAATTGTTATCACCTCAAAAGGGAGTCGTATTTCTGAGGCGGAATGAAGTTCGTCGGGATTTCCAATATCAAATAGAAATTGATGTTTTAAACTTTTTAAAGTTAAGCTATTTATTAATTAGCTATTATGCCTATTTATACCAAGTCTTATTCTCGAATTAGGTACTTTTAATTGAAACAATCTGGCTTAATGCATTTAGTTTTTAGGGAATCTCTTAAATGTCTGGTTAAACGGACTGTGAGACGGAAACGTTTTCTGTGAAAATCAGTCACTGCCACTACCATGTAGCAACACGTAGGCATAGTAAAATGTATATACTTTTATATTATTTTTAGAAAACAAGAGACATCAATGAATGATGGTAGTAATAGTGATATGGTGGAGGTTAGTGACATTGAGATACTCCCAATCATTTTTTTCAGTAGCCTACGTATTCAACGTAATGTCATTGTATTGATGCGATGATTCAAAAAAATACGTTAACTATTTGCTTGCCCCTTGACCATTATTATTTTTTAGCCAGAGAAAGGCGTTGTCCTGGGCCATATTTTCTACTAATAACGGGACACCAATGATGCTTCAAATAGTAGTTCGCGAGAAAACAGCAGCTTACAAGATAGAAAATCTCTACATCCGTTTCAACTCTATAAGAAAGATGTCCTTGAGCTGATGAGCTCAAAAAACAGCCCAATAGCGAAGGTATTCGAAGCATTTCAGTCTTAAATTTACCCCTTGACGTTTTCAAGTTCATAATAGCGATGTGAGAGTGAGTTACTAATTATGTGACGAAACATTTAGTCACGAGTTTGCCAGGTCATGGTCAAATTAATAATGAAGAATCAAATAAAGATCATTCGGCTAGTTTCAGACAGGGAAAAGCCTTACACTGAAAATAAGACTTAGGCTTTGTAAAGACAAAATTGATTATTTAAACGAAATTATACAACGTAAAGCTGAAGTTTAAACTTAAGTCACTAAAATCAAAAGGAGGGAGTTGATGAATGGAAGAGAAAGAAGGTAATAAATACGAAGAAAACTATATAGAAAGAAATAAAAAAGAAAGAGAAAAAGGGAAAGCAGAATGTGCAGTAAAAGTCGTACGTAAAAAAGGTACATAAATATTGTAGGAAAGGGTGAAAGCAAAGTGTGGAAAAACAGTAAGAAAAAGTATCAGATTGGAAGGAAAATTAAGTGTTTTTTTAATACTCTTTAAATCTAAAGGTGCCTTTACCAATTTTGGTTTTTATAAACAAAAAAGAAACTGTTTCCCGCTTATAAACCGGTTTTTATCACGACTTACTATCCTGCCACTAATTAACTAAAAAACAAGAAATAACTGTATGTTAAGGTGGTTGCAGAGGAAACAAAACTAGACATTCCACGCTAGATGGCGCTGGGAAGCAAGATTTGTAGTTTTTGTGTATTATTTCGTATGTTACTTTAGTTTGAAGTAAAATTTGTGTAGTGGCGAGTCCGCGTATTAGTCTTTTATTCATGTAGTATTAGTAGCACGTCATAAATTGTTTTATTCTCCCATGTGTTGGCAATTTGTGAAAAATCAGCAAGTACTCACACAAATAGACACTAATTGTGAGTGTGTGCGGGTGATTCATTCATTAAAGGGTCGCGTATCATCTGTCAGTTTGATAGTAAGCGCTGAATAAATAAGCAGGCATGATATTTGATTTTGATGATGAAGTAAAGATGCACCTCTAGCACAACTGCGACACGCAACTCTTTCTCGCGCGAAAAATATTTCCTATCTCTTTCTTTGCGGTACGGTAGGAGACTGACGGGCGATGCTATGTCGCGTGACAAGAATCGTGAAGCCTAGTTGTATTAGACGGGCTGGATTGTCAAAATAAATAATACGAAGAAATTACAAATCTTTGGCAGTTCCACATTTTTTAAGTATGTGGTGAAATTAAATGAGTTTTTTTGTTGGGTTTCTGTTCTGATATATTGTGATTCTGATTTGTGATGTTATTGAGTTTGTCCTAAGTTTTACTGAATGATAGATTGGGTTACAGCAAAAAGGGGCCAATTTTAGGACACATATTTTGTTGAAAAATATTTTTCTCATTTTTGTTACTTTTTGATTAGAACTAAAGAATACATTAAAATAAGTATCTTTTATAAATTACAATTGTTTGATTAACTTGCCCGTTTAAGAACTAGAGTGGTCCTAAGTTGCCATAGAATTACTACGTAGCCTGGGACTACTTGTACTATCATCCATTCTGTGCTGGGACTTAGAAATTTACGATGAAAAAAAAACACAAGTATACCTCTGTTTTTTATTACTTAATGACAAGATCGGGCCCTTTTTCTATACTATGACCTGATATACAAAAACCCGACATTCAAGTATAGTAGGTACTGATTAGGGTTGGGATTTTCGTGGTTCTAAATCGTGGTTCCATGGAGTCTCTAATTGTAAAAATGTTCAGTCTAAAAATATATAACTACTAAAACTACCTACTACTAACTGAGCGCAGCACCAGTTGTTTGCGCCACGCTTCACGACCCCGGGCTAGCTCGCTCCATATAAAAATATATGACAATATATTGTTATTATGTACATATATGGATTTTAGAACCACCAACCACTAAATAAAATAAAACCATTTTTGTTACGTGTAGGTTTTATTATAATACTAGTGTTTGCGTGAGTTGTAGACGTCGCTTTAATTCGAAATGGTGTATACGTTGTAATATTATTTTAGGCAACACGCATGTTTTGTAGAAATCTATAAGTTTCTGCAGCTTTTCTTGGATGAAGCCTTCATCTGTTTGAACTTTAATTGACATTATTTTTGTTGGGAAGGAAATCATATTGCAGTAATCCCTTTTGATGAAGCTCTAAGCTGGCCTTGAATCTGTAATGAAATTATTTATTACGTCACAAAAATGCCGGCAATGGAAACGGCTGTATGCATGTCCTATCTTACAGGGTGTTAGGGTAATTAGTGTTATTACTGGTATCCTTCAAGGAGGAAACTTAGTCACTGAATCGATAATTCCCAAAAGGATTTGGTTTCCCACACCTATTGAAAAACATGGGTAGGTCTTGGTATCAATTCAGTCAGAGAGAAGAAACTACCTATATGAACCCACTATGAACAGCTTTGTTTTTTTTTTCGTCACCCAAAGCGAGCGATTGCGTTCAGTTTTTGTGGTTGGTTACGGTTGTCATCACGCCATTCTTGTCTTCGCCTAAAAAGAAAATAGCGCGAGATACCTCTTTCACGGCAGGACGCTTCGATTTGTAATGTTTTCAAACACAATACTTTCCCCGCAATTTCTGACCCATGATATCGCAATATCGTTTAGGGATCACTATGTCCTGAGTTCACATGTTTATTATTATTATATGCACGTTTCATTATTCACACTGCATAAAGTAAAAACTCACGAAACGAAAAAAATTTAAACCAAACATGATTCATTTTATACGAATTTGAATTTGAATTGACATGACAGTATTGACACAATTCATTATAATTTCATTCATAAGATTTAGTGCGTTCGAAATCTGTTCCACTTTATTGTTATGAGCAAATAAACACAATAGGTATCTTTAAAATCCAAATGTTTCCAATTATTTGTTACATGTTTAATGAAAGCTGTAATCATTTAAAAATAAACTGTTATGCATTCATATCGAAACATCAATTTAAATTTATTATCCCAAATCATAAGTTAAGTAGTATTATATTTCAGAACGCACTGTTCATGAATAGCTTTACGTGCGCTTACGTTTGTATGTGTGTAAAAGCAACGCACACATGCATATATGGACAATATTTCAACGGGTTTTAAAGCTTTAATAACTTTATAATTGTATGATTTATAGCAAAACTGATTTCCTTGGCGAGTAAAAGATCGCTTAAAGATTTTTTTAAGAATGTTTAATAACCTAAAGCCATAACCGCCTAAGTGTGTATTGATCAAACGATTTGTATGAAAGTGACATCTCTGCAACCACCTTAAAACTTATTACAATTGGATAAGTTAAAAAATTCCATAGCTGAATTCCGTTAATGTAAGACCACGTTTTGAAAATGTGTGTCCCTTACGTTAGATTTTTTTACCTTTTTGTGACTTACTTTAAATAGTTCTTAATTTTTTGAAATCAATGTTGTGTTATGTTAACGTAACTCCTAATTTTTGGAAAAAAATTAACGTAAGCGCCACGCTATTTTCTAAACTATAATAGCCGCCTTTTTGAGACCATCATCAACTGAAAGATCTTACAAAATTAAGCTATAACTACTATACATCATTTTAATCGGATTAGGAAATAAAATGTTACTGCCCTTTTTTTAATTTGCAATTTAGTTTTTGGCTTCTCCTGAAAAATCGTCATTTGGCGGTTACCTTAATTCATATTACAAGTGACGATTTGGTCTTGTCTAAGCCAGATGTAAGAGTAGGAGCATGTTATAATTCTTTTATAAGATCAATGTACCTTACAAGAACCTTTTGCAGTCTTTATTAAGCGTATCGCATGGCTGATATAACCTAAATTTATTTTGCCGAGATCATTTCATAAAAAAAATATTTACATAAATGGAAGCGATTCAAAAGAAGAGGAGAATATCGAAGAAAAGTAAATAAAAGATTGGCTGAATTAGTACAAAAGCCAGAGTCTTTACAAGTCTTGACAAGATCCAACGTTGAAACTAGCGATTTGTTTGATGGTTCCGTACAACTAAAAATTACAGTTGTCCTGACGACGAAAATCAGACAGATTATTCAAGTAATGATGCGGATAGTGACACAACTTTATAACTGCGACTCTAAAACAAGTAATTAAATTTCCATTCTCTTCAACTTCAACTAATGAATACTACACATGTCAATCTTGACAGTAATTTCATAAGGAACCCTAAAATCATTAACATGGCCACCATGTCCACAGGTAGATAGCCTCAGATAAGTTTTTAACAAGAGCGAAAGGCTTAACATTGACTTAAACGAGAGTTAAATAAGAAATATCAGCCTTGCATGCATCTCAAACAAGAGTAATTGTACTTTTAATTGTTTTTACAGTGTCATTTATTGAAACACATTTCAATTTCACAAATAATTTAACAAATATTTAATATTTTAGAGACATTCCAGAAGGGGCCGTGAAAATATTGTTAATAATATTACAAAACTATCGAGGAAATGTACTTCGCAAGTTGTTCATCAATATAATACCAAGATAAATTGCAGTCAAAGAAATAACAGTAAGCATTACTAAGAGTACATATAAAAATATAGACTTACCTGGGTTTTATATTTTTTTATATTTCACTTTATCCGAAAGCGTTTTCTGGCCTCTTCGACAGGTTGTGCTAAATACTCTTACAATGAGATCACAGAGAGGAATATAAGGGGATAATCACTTACAACGGCATTAGTAAGAGTACTCAAAGACTTATTAACCTTACAGCATGCCACTGTAAGATACTTGTAAGTCTATTTTTTCTTACAACAGCATTAGCAAGATGATCTTAGGATTAAAAACACACTTAATAAGACCATTATACAACAACTATAAGCAGAAATGCTCTTATAAAGTGCGCCCAATTCCACACTTAAAAACGTTTGAAAGTGTACTGTAAGAGCAAAGAAAATTTGGTCTTAGGATATTTGTAAGATAAAATTTTGCTAGTTGGGATATTTCTCGTTTTGAACTGTGAATAAGTCCATGTGGACGGTTTCGAAAGGTTTGGTAGCCGGGGGAACAATATTAAACTTCGGTCTTATGGGGTTTCTGTCGTACTTAGCCTGTCCACAAATAATGCATTCATTAATAAATTTAGAAATATCATTTTTCATTTTTGGCCAATAATATTTTCGTGAAAGGGCTAGGTAACACTCAGTAATGCCTCGGTGGTTAGTTACACCTTCGTGGTAACGCTGTATTATTTCCTGCTGTCGGAGATAGTCTTTGACGTTTTCTAGTTCAGTTTTAGCCAACATAAGGTTCAAGGTGGCACTTTTGAAATTATCTTGAATGATCGGTATGATTTTATACATAGCTAGGTGAGGCTGAATTAATATTCCTGTTTTAAACTTTGGCGTGACGTATTCTTTAATGGCGTTAATTACGTCACGTTCCAGGTCGGAATGGGATATCTGAACAGCTACACGGGTGTGTGTATCAAATGGTTTTGTTAGCGTAGATTTCTTTTTCACGTCATCTACCATAGTTAAAACTATCTGCTTATGGAATTTGTTAAGAGGTTCATCGGTTATTGGGACTTCTAATATAGGGTGTTCCTGGCTTGTGTGGGCGGTGGCTGTAGAAGAGTTTGCTGTGGTTCGGGGTCCTATTGAAGGGTTCGGCAATATTGAACAAAGTTCGTCGATTACTATAGATTCGGTTTCTTCATTGTGAATTTCGACTCTAGATAGGGCGTCAGCGTTCGTATTAGACTTCCCTTTCTTGTATATAACTGTGAAATCATATTCGCTAAGTTTCAGGCGCCACCTAGTTAACCGTGAATTAGGTTCCTTCAGGCTCATGATCCATTGAAGGGGTCTATGATCAGTAAGTATTTTAAATTTTCGCCCAAATAGATACGGTCGGAAATATTTCGTTGCATAAACTATAGCGAGAAGCTCTTTCTCTATTGTACTGTAGTGGAGTTCACTTTCATTCAGTGTACGTGATGTGTAACATATGGGTCTATCGGATCCTATAGGACCCTGGGATAATATGGCTCCAATGGCGACATTTGAGGCATCTGTGGTCAGAACAAACTCCCTAGTGAAGTCCGGGTACTGCAATATTAGTCCGTAAGCCCGCTCCAAGATTGCCTACGTAACATGACATCACGATAAAATGCATGGCACACGGTCGAAAAAGTTGTGCTGAGCGAGAATCAAACGATAATCGCACAGAAAATTGGCCGGAAGTTTGAGAAAATCCTTCACTTCCGGTCAAAATTTTAGGGGTGTACTTACGTCATGTGACATCATTACGTGACAGATGGCATCATGTAGCCCTTTAATCGTCGAGAGTGTCAACATAAGTCTGCCAGTTCTAAAATGGCCGGAAGTGCTTGGCAGACGAGGTCAAAGATGGTCATCGGGTACGTTTTCCTACGTTTTGTGGTATCTTGACGAAATTGATTATAAATGTTTTAAAGTAATAGTGTCTCTAAAAATAAAAAAGTCTACAAGACATATCTGGCCGGAAGTCCTTCAAAAGTGATTTTTATTAGGGTTCCGTAGTCAAACTAGGAACCCTTATGTATTTGCCATGTCCGTCGGTTCGTCTCTCCGTCCGCGGCTGAGCTCCGTGACCTAGTACTAGAAAGCTAAAATTTGGTATGAGCATGTGTATGTATCACGACGACAAAACGGTAAAATAAAAACTAAAAAAAAAAAAATCGGATAGGTACCTCTCGTATCGTACACCTAAAGTGGGGGTGAATTTATTTTTCTTTCCAACACTAGTGTGTGGGGTGGCATTGAATAGGTATTTTGAAGATAATAGGGGTCTCCAAACATAATTTTTTATAAAGTCAGCAGTTTTATAAATATTCGCTCCGAAAATCCAAAAAAATCGGTTGAGTCGTTTTTGAGTTACCGCAAAATTTCATAATTTTCTGTAAAATGACGTAAGTGCCGCGCGGTGTCCTTATACTTCGAACATTACACATATTAGTTAAGTGCCATACTGCATTAAAACATTCCGCTCAATCTGGCGCGTATAATCGATAACTTCGAGAAGGTAATAAGTAATTACAGTGACTATAGTTTACGACCTTTTTATAGAACTTGAAATCTTTCTCGTAATTTAAACCTCGGGATTTAAGCCCGTCTATTGTGAAGGATGGGTCCCTACATAATGGCAGTATTTGCAAAGTAGTGCACGACCAAGTTCTAGAGGAACCAATTCCAATGAGTGCAGGAGTCAAACAGGGTTGCCTCCTGTCGCCGCTGCTCTTCATAGTCCTGCTCGACGACATCATGCGGAAAGTAACAGAAACAGCTAGGGGCATAACATGGAATAAAAGCTCACGCCTGGAGGACCTCAACTACGCAGACGACATAGTGTTGGTTTCGTCTCCACTGCCCGATTTAGGGATTAGGTTTAGGGATTACGAATAAACGCTAGGAAGACCGTCGAAATGCAAGTTCAGTCGTGCGAAAACCGACCCATAAGACTCAATAGGACACCGCTGTCTAATCTATCGCAAAGTTCACATATCTCGGCAGCACCGTGACCAACAGCGGTGGTTCCGATGACGACGTTGACGCGAGGATTAGGAAAGTTAAAGGCGCCTATGCCCAGCTGAAACAGGTCTGGGATTCGAACGTGCTCACCCGGCGGATCAAGATTTCCCTCTTCGATTCCATAGTGAAGTCTGTTTTGCTCTCAGGCTGCAAGACTTGAAAAGAGACAAGGGTCTGACGAGCAAGTTACAAGTGTTCATCAACAAATGCCTTAGATCCATCCTGCGCATATTCTGGCCGAAAACTATCAGCAACGAAGATCTTTGCAATCGATGCCACCAAATCCCGATCAAGCGATAAATCGCTCAACGGGAGTGGAAGTGGATAGGGCACACCCTCCGAAGACAACACCAGAGGACAACATCGGCAAGGTTGCGTTCACGTGGAGGCCGCGCGGGAGCAGACGACAGGGCCGACCGGCGCATACGTGCACCGTCGACACCGAGCTGCGGGCGGCCGGCCGGGCTGAGTTGGAGTGACGCGGAGCGCGAGGCACAGGACAGGAGCGGATGGCGACGTCTCATGAAGGCCCTCTGTACCACTGGGGTACCATGGGACAGCAACAACATTATGAAGGATGGGCAAGTACAGACCCTACACTGAGCGTGGCCCGACAACCTATTCAACGCCACCCCACACACTAGTGTTGGAAAGAAAAATAAATTCACCCCCACTAAGTACGATACGAGACCGGTACCTATCCAAAAAAAATATTTTTTTAGTTTTTATTTTACCGTTTTGTCGTCGTGATACATACACATACTCATACCAAATTTTAGCTTTCTAGTACTAATGGTCACGGAGCTAAGCCGCGGACGGAGAGACGAACCGACGGACATGGCAAATATATAAGGGTTCCTAGTTTGACTACGGAACCCTAATAAAAATCACTTTTGAAGAACTTCCGGCCAGATATGTCTTGTAGACTTTTTTTATTTTTAGAGACACTATTACTTTAAAACATTTATAATCAATTTCGTCAAGATACCACAAAACGTAGGAAAACGTACCCGATGACCATCTTTGACCTCGTCTGCCAAGCACTTCCGGCCATTTTAGAACTGGCAGACTTATGTTGACACTCTCGACGATTAAAGGGCTACATGATGCCATCTGTCACGTAATGATGTCACATGACGTAAGTACACCCCTAAAATTTTGACCGGAAGTGAAGGATTTTCTCAAACTTCCGGCCAATTTTCTGTGCGATAATCGTTTGATTCTCGCTCAGCACAACTTTTTCGACCGTGTGCCATGCATTTTATCGTGATGTCATGTTACGTAGGCAATCTTGGAGTGGGCTTACGGACTATATGGGGTCGTTGGTGAGAAGCGTTTTGCATTTTTCGAAGCAATTGATATATTCAGGATCAAGTGTGATTTTTCTGCCTTTTTTCAAGCAGGACGTCATGGGTTTGGTTATTCGGGCAAAATCTGGAATGAATTTTCGGTAATAACCGAGAAGACCTAAAAACTGTTTAATTTCTTTCGGGGTTTTGGGTAAAGGGTAGTTTTGTATTGCTGAAATCTTATCAGGGTTTGGTTTTATACCATCTTTACTAATTACGTGTCCAAGATATGCTGTTTCAAGCTTCAAAAACTCGGATTTATCCATTTGAATTTTGAAGTTTGACTCTCTTAATCTTTGGAAAACCTTCTCAAGATTTACCATGTGCTCTTGTAAGGACGTGCTAAACACTATTATATCATCGAGGTACACAAGACAGATTTCATTTTGGAGACCTCTTAAAACGTTGTCCATTACACGCTGAAAAGTACTCGGGCTATTTTTCAGGCCCATGGGCATCCTTAAAAATTCATAGTGCCCATTTTCTACGTTAAACGCTGTCTTAGGAATATCCTGAAGGTCCATTTCTACTTGGTAGAAACCGCTCGCTAAGTCTAGGGTCGTGAAATAGTGACATTTCCCTAAATTATCCAGGACATCGGTAATATTCGGGATAGGGTACTTATCGTCTATTGTTTTGTCATTTAGTTTGCGAAAGTCAACGACTATTCGCCATTTTTGTCGGCCAGAAGCATCAATCTTCTTGGGAACTATCCAAATAGGAGAACTCCAAGCAGAGTCGGAAGGTCGTATGATACCCTGTTCTAACATCTTAGCAATTTGATCTCTAACTTCCTGTCTGTGTACGAAAGGGTAACGGTAGCTTTTTGTGTACACTGGTACTTCATCGGTAGTTCTAATTCGATGCTTGATTTTATTTGTAAAGGTTAAACGTTCTCCTTCGATATGAAATACGTCAGCATAACGACTACAAATTAATTCTAAATTAGCTTTCTCTTCCTCATTTAAATGATCGGTACGTAATCGCGATATGACGTCGCGCTCGCGAGGTGTAAGCTGATCGGTGCACATGCACTCGATATTATAGAGCTCAGCTTGCGCTGGCCGGTCAAGCGAAAACACAACGTCGTTCGGAGATGGGTTTTCTACTTCCACATATCCACGGTTATTCTCGACTGTTGTAAGACATTCGTGGATCAAACAATTACTTAAGGTTTGCTCTTTTACAAGGACCTCACCGTCTGAGGTATCTCTTCTTCTTTGTCGTTACACTCTTGGCAGAGTGGTCGTGGCTGTCATTCCTTGTGTGGCAAGCCTAACCACACGGCGCCATTCTTCTCTCACACCCGCGCGTCTGGTGCTCTCGTTCAAGGGACAATTTGTGGCCGATTTGATTTGGTCAGTCCACCTCATGGGAGATCTACCGCGTGGTCTAGTACCGTCTACTTTGCCCTGGACCACCAGGCGCTCAATGGACAAAGCTCCACGTCTTGACACGTGCCCGAAAAAGGTGAGGATTCGGGACTTCACTAATGCCGACAGACGCTGTTCTATGTTCAGCTCTTGAAGAATGGACTGGTTGGTGCGAAATTCTGTCCATGATATGCCAAGCATCTTCCTCCAGCACCACATTTCTAGCGCATCAATCTTACGTTTCTCTATCTCTCTTAGAGTCCAAGTCTCTGCGGCATATAAAAACACGGGAAATACCAAGGATCTGACTAGTCTTACTTTCGTGGTCTTGGTGATGTTACGATTTCGCCATATGTTCTTTAGTTTGCCCATAGCAGATCTTGCGATAGCCATGCGCCTCTTTATCTCATCCACGCAGCCCCCGGTGTTAGATATCAGTGAGCCAAGGTACGTATAAGATTGGACGACGTTACAGTTCGCAATGCTAACGATTTCAGGCGAATTGTTATTTGCTCGGTCAACAATCATTATTTTGGTCTTGCTGCGGTTAATTTTTAGGCCAAACTCTAAGCTCACTTGCTCCATCCGACTAAGAAGTTCCTCCATGCGGCAAACACTAGAGGCGAACAGGGTGGTATCGTCTGCGTAACGTAGGTTAGATATTTTAGCTCCTCCTATGGAAACACCATCATTCCAGTTTTCGAGAGTAATTCTCATGATAAGCTCTGTGTAAATATTGAACAGGAGCGGAGATATAATGCATCCTTGTCGAACACCGGCACTTGGGTGAAAGTGACTGGACAAGACACCATCGGTTCTAACTGATGCGGTTCCATCTTCATAAAGGCGCCTGAGGAGATGTACCAGGTGTTTTGGAGTTCCCATTTCAAGTAGCGTTTTCCAGAGAACAGGCCACTTTACGGAGTCGAACGCTTTGGAAAAATCAACATAGCATATGTAGGTTGGCTTGTTAAACTCCCTTGCTTTCTCGATGATTTGGCGTACTATTAAGACTTGTTCTCTGGTACCTTTTCCTCTTACAAAACCCGCCTGCTCGGGTGCTATTTCTTTCGAAAGATAGGCCTTCAATCTTTCGTTGAGGATGTGTAGTAGTATTTTGCTTGCATGGGAAATCAGTGCTATGAGCCGATAGTTACTGCATGTCTTAGTAGATCCCTTCTTGTGCAGTGGTACGAAGACGGTATGTGCCCAATCCTGCGGCCACTTTCCCGACTGCCATATTTTATTGCAGATAGCTTGGAAAATTTCGACGCCATATTCGGCAGTAGCTTTTATGGTCTCAATCGGGATAGCATCATGTCCTGTGGCTTTACCATTCTTCAGGTGGTGTATCGCAGCTCTCACCTCATCCTTCATGATATCCGGTTCCATCTCGGCATTTACAGGTTCCGTTTGTTGGAAACATTCTGACTGTGGGTCTTGAAAGAGTGACTGGCAGTACTCTTTCCATACTTCAGAGATTGTTGCAATTTCAGTCACTGTTTCGCCTTGTGGGTTGTTGATAGCCCATGTTCTAGATGTCAAGCTGCTTGTAAGAGATCGGATTTTATGATAGAGATCTCTCGATTCGTGCCTGTGCGCGTGAATTTCTAATTCTGTACAAATCCCTTTAAGGTAATTATTAAGGTCACGTCTACATGCTTGTTGGACTTGAGAGTTCTTGGCATTTATCTGTCGACTACCTGATCCTGCCGCTTTCATGGCCCGTCTCTCTTCTATTATTTGCAGAGTGTTGTCAGTGAACCAATGACGTTTTTTGCGAGGCTGTGTCGGTGGAGTTGACTCTTTCACCGCAGTTTTTATAAGCTGCTTAGCTTGTTGCCATAATTGATCTGAAGAGTCTGCAACCGTACTTGCTTCAGTCCATACGTGCCAGTTTTCTTCGAGACTTTTCAGAAACGTTGGCTTATCTTTTACCTCAAGCCGTAGCTGTTTCTCTTCTTTCCTAGCTGTTTTTAGTTTGAGCTTAATTTTGGAGATCAGCAGTTGGTGATCTGATCCGCAATCAGCCCCAGGCAGCGTATGACTATTTCTTATGGACGTTTTCCACCTCGATCTTATTAGGATGTAGTCTATTTGGTTTCGATGCTTGCCATCAGGTGATACCCAAGTGTAAAGCCGGCGAGGGTGGTGTTGAAAAAAAAAACTATTTGAAATAACTAGGTTGTTGTCGGCTGAAAATTGCAGAAGGCGTTCACCTCTTTCATTGCGTTGGCCAAGTCCAAATTTGCCTGCGCACTGACTGATTTCGTGAGCATCCGATCCTATCTTAGCATTAAAGTCACCTAGTATTAGTAGGAGCTCTCTGTTAGGGACTTTGGAGATGAGAGCTTCTAGTTCTAAGTAGAATGCCTCTATATCGGCTTCACTTGCAGCACTTGTGGGAGCGTATACTTGCACGATATTGAGGTTTATTGGTGACGCCTTAAGTTTTATGCTAATCACGCGACTGCTGACAGGTTCATATCCCAGCACACAATTCTTGAGATCTTTCGGGATAGCAATAGCAACTCCATTTCTGCTGCTGTCATCAGAGCTAGAGAAGAATATTACATGCTTTTCGGTGGAAAAGTGTCCATTGCCCCTCCAATGTGTTTCGCTTAAACCACATATATTCAGGTCACATCGGCTTATCTCTGCCTCTAGAATGTCGAGCTTGCCAGGTTGTTGAAGGCCACGGACATTCCAGGTTCCTATCTTCTGTATACTTCGTGCTTTTATAAAATCTCCAGTAGCATTATTTCCACGCGGTGCCTGGTCTCCAACACACGCGTGGCCGGTAGTCCATTTCACACCGTCTGCCCCGGACGCATCACGGCGCCGGTTGCTAAGCGGATCGCATGGCCAACTTTTCATCTTTGATTGTACTTTCATGACAGCTTTCTTGGGAAGATAGTGCAGTGGTTTCCCCTTGCCTTCTGCACCATACTTTTTAGGGACGATTTAAGTCCCAAGGTCGATGATGCCTCTTCCAGTTGGTTTCCCGAACTAGGTTTTTGGTTATCCCGCCAATTACTCGGTCGCCAGAGCCTCGTCGGTTATCCAGCAGGGAGCACCACGGCAGCCTGTTGGGCGCCGCCGCCATACGGCGCGAGCAGGTGAGGTTGACATTTGGGCCGGAAAGATGTTAAGCTCCGTTCTCCCCTTACTCCCCTGAGGTATCTATTGGGACTCTAATTATTTTGAAGGAGCCTGCGGGAATAATTCCTTCATAATAATTAACGTTACATGAGTTATACATTCGAATTGGATTACTTGACATATTGGTAATTAACCTTTTTTCCCTGAGGTCAATCTTAGCTCCCCACCTTGTGAGTAAATCTAGGCCTATAAGGCCATCGAAATAATCGTGGAAACGGTAAATGAATAATTTTATATCGTAGGAATCCTGAAATTCCGGAAAACAAGGTAAAGTTATGGAATAACTGCTTCTACTAGTTGCGTGGACGTTGGTAACTTCGAACGGGTCATCATTGAGAGGGTACTGTGGAAAATAGCGTTCCACGGCTTCAGGGCTGATGAAGGACTGGTTGGCACCAGTGTCTATAAGAAATTTGAGAGGGGGGTCCGCAATTTGAATGTAAGGTAATTGCCTTTGCGACTGCAAGTTTAATTCTATTTTGGCTTTTGTAACTTCTGGTCCTTCCGAAAATAAGAACGGTTATCATCCTGGCTAGTACTTGGTTGAGGTAAGGCTTCCTCGGTCAAAGCATACTGAGTCATTGGGTCATTATACTGGTCAATGGCATCGCATTCATTAAAGGTTTCGCTGCCGGTATGGCACGCGTCGTAATATGAGTAGTACTCCGGTTCCGAGTAGTATTCATTGTAATACGGTTCGCAATCGTAGGGTGCGCATTCATTAAAATGCATTTCTTGGGACTTATAAAAATTAGTATTAGCTTGGGGCAAGACTCTTGGTGTGTAATTTTGCACTCCACTCATAGGCTTAGGGCCTGAGTTAAAAGGGGGGTTGTTTCGAGGCTGAACTCGGAACACATTACTTTGGGGGTTATAATTCGGTGGCAATGCACGGAACATTTGTTGAGTTCGGCTAGGCATACGATTCTGCTGTTGACTTTGCATGGGGTTAAATTTAAAAGCTTGATGAGGTTGTGGGTTAAATTTAAAAGGTTGAGGTGCAGGTAGCGGGCGTTGTCCCGCGGGCACTGCCCAATTGGTCGCCTGAGGTTGATAACTCGGGCGAGGCGAGGGGGTACAAATCCTACGTTCGGGAACGGTGTGGTCACTTTAGGGTTCTGATGAGTCCTAGGAGTTTCAACGCGTTGCTGTAAATATATTACATTTAATTCCTCTTGGACGTACTCGAGAGCTTTCTCTATGGTGCCGGGGCGCATACATCTAATACGCGACCCTAAGGGTTCATTTAGGCCTCTAACGAAAGCCTGCGTTGCTACTTTCTTGTATAGGGATCTTTTAGCTTCTATGGTTGTACTTATAGATTCATGCAAGGTCACATAGGTCATTATGGTACTGAGTAATGTCTGACAATGTTCATAGAATTCCTGAGGGGTTTTATTACCTTGTCTCGCTATCGAGAGGTCATTGTAGAGGGCGGTTTCGTCCCGCTGATCAGAAAAATTGTTAATAAGCGCTGTTCGAATACCTAACCAGTTGTCAGGAATGCCATTCGAATTAATAGTGCAAGATGCCGTCCCAGTAATTTTATTTAATATTCCATTCAACAGGCAAAGATTTGATAATTCCCTGCCTTCGTCACTGCTCATAAAATCAGAAACGATTTGATCGCATATTTTGATAAATCTTGTAAGGACATTAGGGTTCCCGTCGAATTCAGGAACCATACGAAGAGCCTTGTAAATGGCATCCGTGCTATCCTGGGCCATTGTTCCTTCTTCAAATAAATTCCTTACGTCACTAATTAAATCAGAATCTTCTAAATTTCTATTTAAATCTACAACTTCCCGGCGAGCCTGACGCGATGCAGGTTCCCGGTCTCCAGAATTCCTAGGATGGAAAATCTTGAACTACTTTTATAACTACGGATAGGTAAGTGAGGGAATAAGCAACACGAGAGCGATTCAAGTGTACTCACATCAATTTCATCTCTGGTTTTCCTCGGGAATCGATTTCTGGATTCGCCTTCTGGTCTGCAGTCCTCAGGTTCTTTTCTGGTGTCTTGATGAAGCTTTGAGAAGCCAGCTGTCCGCGATCGCACGCGCACGGTTGCGATTTCAATTTTCGGCGGTCGCGAAAAGCCTCAAGATCCGTACGACTGCGCCACAAATGATTTCTGCAGCCGGAGGCTCGAAAAAAAACCAAAAATGATTTAAAACTAATTTAATTAAAAGAAATTACAATTAAAATTGGATGACGTTAGTTCGAGGTTTGAACATAAAGTGATTCAAAATTACATAGATTTAATAAAGTAAACGCGATTCACGTTCTGCTGATGAAGCGCCTCGTGCCGCGTTAATTGACGAAAGTCCGCTATCCGTGTCAGGCCAATAACTGCTCGATTGACAATCCTCTTCTAGGCGTATTGCGTAACTCCTTAAATATACAGGGATTGAAAACATGAGAGATATGCAGTAGAAAAATAAACAGAGGTAAACAACCGAAACATCCTAATACACGAAAAAAATTTGGGCCAAGCTGAAACGGATGCCTCGCTCGTTACGCTCGCTCGCTTAAAAAGCGAGTTAAAAAATCAGAATAACAGGGTACACTTGGCATTGTCTCCCCGTGGAATACTTAGCGAAATAATCGATAAGTCGTTTTAATTCTTTCATCCTCAACACTTAGATAGTTGGCAGTCCACAACTGTGCGTTTTCCCTGCCTCGCACGACTACATTATGGAATGAATTGTCGCTTGCGATATTTCCGGACAGATACGACCTTCAAGAAAAGAGCGTACCACCTGAAAGGCCGACAACGCACTTATGACTCCTCTGGTGTTTCAGGTGTCTATGGGCGACGTTAATCGCTTTCCATCAGGCGATCCGTTAGCTCGATTGCCCCTTACTTACTTACTAAGCTGGCTCGATGACCCTAAGAGGATCTCGGCCTCCGACACGAGAGAACGCCACTTTTCCCCATTCTGCGCCACTTCACGCCAGCCTGGTACTCCGAGGGCTGATAGGTCTTTGAGGGCTTCGATTGCCTCCTATGAATAAAAAAGAAAAAGAAAATAACAGTGTACACTTGGCATTGTCCCCGCGTGCAATACTTAGCGCCGCGAGCGGAATAACCGATAAGTCGTTTCGATGACGTGCAGGCTTAATCGATTAAACGTCGACATAAACTCGATATAAACGACCGATGAATTTGTCGTCGATTAACTGGAACATTCCAGAACACTGTTTTTATGACGGGAATTGGCGACAGCATTTACTTCCGTCGATGTTTAATGGTCCTCATATAGGAAAAGCTGCTTTTTGGGGTTCCGTATCCAGAAGGTAATAAACAGGACCCTTTTACTAAGACTCCGTCTGTCTGTCTGTCACCAGGCTGTATCTCATGAACCGTGATAGCTGGACAGTTGAAATTTTCACAGATGATATTTCTGTTGCCGCTATAGCAACATATACTAAAAACAGAATAAAATAAATATTTAAGTGGGGCTCCCATACCACCATACAAGGTGCAAACTTAATTTAACCCGGCCATTTAAGATGGTGGGAAGTGTTTCTACGGAAACCTCGGTGCGCGAGTCCAACTCGCACTTGGCCGGTTTTTTACAACTCCTGTTTTAGCTTCGCCAAAATGACTTTGGTATGTCCTGATGTTTCTTTCTATCAGACGTCCACTACTGAACATAGGCCTCCCCCATAGCGCGCCACAAGGTGCGATCCTGTGCAGACCGCATTCATCGACTCCCTGCGACCCTAAGGTCATCTGTCCACATAATCGGGGCCGTCCCACGCTGCGCTTTCCTATACGTGATCGCCACTTCAGAACTTTGCTGCCCTAACGGCCATCCCGATGTTTCGCTGTTCGGATTTCCGAAAAAATCACTTTCTTCACTGTGGATAGTTTAAGCTTTATTACGAAAAAATACTTGTATTCAATTTTTTTTTTTATTGGCAACCGGTCACAGCTAAGCGACCATTACTGCCAATGTCTCGTTGCCAATCGCACGTGGCGACTAGATAGAGGATTGATACCACGTTGTACGGTGAATTGAGAAAACCGTGCTTTTTGTAAAGTGATAGCGATTTACAAAAAACCACACGGACTATCGGGCTTTGACCCAGGAAGGGCTATGAACGCTTCAAGTTGAATTCTTCATTAGCTATTCACTTGTACGTTAGATCACTGCACAATACGCTATCAATACTACACATTGAACAACAAAAATGAATAAATAACGAACAACGAAACTTAAACGCATGCGGCCATCTTTAGTCACGGACCGGAACCATCCAAATACTTGAATTTAGTCCTGTTTCCTCTTTGTTTACATCAGTGACATTCACTGACTCAACGTCAGTTACCAAAAAATTGTCGTTACCAGTAAAATAAATGAGTACCACTAAAAATCCGCAATAAAGCGTCGGGTGAAAAACACCCTGTTGGATATTTGGTGTAATTTTTTGTCCTTATTCATTTATTATCTCTCCAGTTACCGGAACCGATAACCGGTGGGGTAAACGCGTTCTTGAGTAGAGACCGCGGATCGGCAAGCATAGTGTGGGACGCTCTCAGACTAGGTGGAGCGATGATCTTTGCAGGGTGGCTGGCAAGAGCTGGATGAGAGTAGCCGAGGATCGTTCACAATGGCGTGCAGTTGGAGAGGCCTATGTCCAGCAGTGGACAAGAATTATGTTGATTCATTTATTTATTTAATCTTTATTGCACAAAAGAAAGAACGGCGTTCTCCAACCAGTCCACTGGGCTAAGCAGATAAATTGTGGACTTCTATCGCTTGTCTACGGTTTAAACTTTCAAATGAAATGTATGTACACGTCTTCATACCTCGTAACCAGTAAAACGGCTATTTGTTCTTAAAATGCCGTAAAACGGAGTGTCGAATACGTTCAAAGTGCTGAAGTTTATCGGCTGTACCTCGTCTCGTAAAACTAATACCTGTTGTACACGCAGAGAAAATTAAATAGACATTAGCTTTTTATTAAACAAGTACTTCACTACATAGCATAAAAACAAAGTCGCTTCCTGCAGTCTGTGCCTATGTAAGTATGCTTAGATCTTTAAAACTACACAACGGATTTAAATGCGGTTTTATTAATAACTAGATAAGGTGATTCAAGAGGAAGGTTTATACTATGTAAGACATGCATAATACGTATATCAGCATTGAGCTCGTGCGAAGCTTGTATTTAAATAAAACGAATTATATCGTTTTATTGAAATTGACAGTCGCGGAAACCGAAGAAAATATTAAGTACCAAAAGAGTATGTATACCTACACTTATTTAATTTATCGGCGTTTATCTATTCTTTGACTATAACAAGATTCGTTTTTAAACGGATTATATCTCGTATATTAATTATATAAGCTTCCCTGACGTGTCGGCAACGTAGTAGGTACCTAATTGATATCGCGGATAATAAATATACGCGATATAATCGGTTTTAATCGTTTTATTTAAAAGTGGGACAGTTGCAGAAACCGAAGAAAATACTAATATCAGTTCATCAGTTTGCATCATTATTCTATATATGTATGATTTTTAGCTTTAAAGCCAATGGGAACATTTATTATCAAAACTATCGTGAGACATCTTTAATAATTATAAAAAACGGTTTAAACTGACGTAAAAATAGTCAGGAACGGCCCGACATGTTTCGAACTCATATGGAGCTCTTCTCTAGGGACAGCTATCCGTGCTGCTACGCGACTTGTGGGCAGTCGGCCGCGACGTTTCCTGACAATTTTTACGTGAGATTAAGAGGCCTTATTCCTTTAAAAAAAATTTTTTTATATTATGACAAATATATTGATAATTTCAACCAACTTTTTGAAGTGAATAATACTTTTCCCCGAGTTCTAGGTAGTAACATAGCTATTTCATGCTTTTATTGCGTGCAGTCGAAAATAAGATGAAAAAACTATTTTTCCGCGTGAATTTTGTAAATTTCGAGCAGTTTTTGAAACAAAAATTATCAATGAAAAATTCAAACTGTAGGTTTCAAATATATTTCCCTTCATTGACTACTGTTAATTATATGGTGGTGACTGTACCAGTAAAAATGTAATTTGATGCACGGTCAGTTACACATTCATCCTTACGACTCGTTTATGGGAACTTCAATAAACTAACAGTCATAAAACTACGTGCAAAATGCATGTCTTCATAACGGTTGTCTGATTTAATCGGGCTTTTATGAAACTGGGAACGGTTGTTTTAGACCGGTTACACACTGCGACTTATTACAGCGATACGGAGCCAACAAATTTAGTGTATCGATCGCGATATAGTAACGATGCAATGTCGGTACATACACGATACAGTGTCGACGAAACACAGTACGATATCGATGCAAACACGATACAATGTCGGTGCAAACAGACAGTTATATATTTTTTTGAATAAACCAGCGAAACTATTACACAAATCCATTCCTATCATATATAGTTTTTATTTCTATGGCTAATAATAATGTTACAGAGTAATTTACGTATAAATGTGAAAAAAAATGCCAAGTTCGTCAAAAGTTTCGCTACTAAAGGGAGCGAGATCACAGTTCTTGTCATGTATAAAGTTCTTCAATTGCATAAAATGATATATTATTTGCTACTTCATAGTGTGACTTGGCAAGTTTTCCTTTTTAAATTACTCTACTTCCATTTACTTGATTGATCTAATTTTCCATACCTTTTTGATACACTTGAATACTTGACTAGATCTTTGCGAATGGCTACGCTAAGTTTACGTAGGTATACTTATGCAAAAACCACAATGCAACTTTTTAAATGTATTGTTTTAAAATTATTAGATTTTCACACATTCAAAAGGTTTTGAATACGATTAAGCCCCGTTTTGTTATAAATACTTTTTGAATATTACACAAACAATAGCAATTTACACATAAACAGTTGCTTACGGCGAAATAGTAACAACACATAAAGTTAATTAAAATGCATTAAATCGATGACGATGATGATTAACTGGATTTCATCGAAAAACCTGCCTCATGAATACCCTTTCAGCCAATTTTTGGTATTTATGTCATCAGATACGGAATCGGATTGTTTCGTATTCGATCGTATATTGAAAATGATTAATCGTTCTGTGCTGAATGCTATTATTATCGGCCGTTCGGATTACAATATAAGAAATTTTCATGGTACAATTTCAAAAACCAAATGTGTGTTGCCACTTGCCAGTGATGACATATGGCACTGAAACGTGGTCGCACACAATGGGGATCATAAGAAGACTCAAAGGGCAATGGAGCGAGCTATGCTCGGAGTTTCCTTCGGGATCGAATCCGAAATGAAATACGAAAGAGAATCAAGGTTCTAGATATAGCTCAGACAGTCGCCAAGTGGCGAGCAAGTTAAGTGGCGGGGCACATTACTGGTTGAACCGATGGCCTGACCCCAACGGGCAAAAAGGTTCTTGAGCGGCGACCGCGAACCGGAAGACGCATCGTAGTCGTGTCGTCTGGCTCGCCATACCACAACAATGTGACGATTTTGCCAGGATTGCAAGATACCGTTAGATACTATAAATACTCACGGATTGAAAATTCGCTTCATAATACATGTCAATTTATCATATCCACTCGTTGAAGCGTCATTAAATGTAAAGAATGTCGTCAGATACGCGGTAGGTCTGTATTGAAAACGCGTAAAATGCCGCAATGGCGACAGCACTGAATTGCTTTCATTAACAATTATTTATGTGACCAGTCGCTTGAAATGCAATTATTTTGGTTTATTCATGTCAATTTGTGGTTGGCTGTACTATTTACTGGTAAGCAATATTAATGGTAGGTGCGATAAAGACGCGAATAAACGATTTTATAATGACTTAACTAAAAGAACAAACACACACACATAGTCATAGTATTTATTCACAAACAATACAGGTATTGTATATGAAATACAATCTTAAATTAAAATTATAACAATTAAAATAAAGCAATACATACAAACAAATTGCCAGGGCCGACCAGGGCTCCACTGAAAATCAGCGTCACGTCTTGTCGTGATAAATTACAAATTGTGACCCCTTTTGGCGCCAATCTTTGGATCTTTATTGCTGTATCAGAATCCAGTAATTTTTCACCCGCTTTACAGCCTATACAAATCCTGTATCGCGCTTTTACGAGTTTTCATAATGATCCCTTCTGCAGAAAACTTGTTTTAAATACAATTTTAGAATTTCATGTATACTATTATATCATAGCACGTAGAACTGACGGCCGATGGGGCAGTAAGGTTCTCGAATGGAGGCCACGCACCGGCAAGCGCAGCGTAGGACGTCCACCCACAAGGTGGACAGACGACCTGGTAAAGGTTGCAGGAAGCCGCTGGATGCAGGTCGCTTCCAACCGGCCGATCTGGAAGTCACTGGGGGAGGCCTATGTTCAGCAGTGGACGTCCTGTGGCTGAAATGATGATGATGTATACTATTATAAAATCCTAGATTTGTATGGAAAATCAGTGTTCTATGGAGAGGGGTCATGAATTCAGGAAAAATCTTAATAGCGTGATGCAGGATCGTCATTTGTTTTGTATGGGCACGCGGCGCCGTGCCAGTCTGGCGCCTTCAGTTGGTCTTAATTCCCTTTGTCCTCACATCACGCCGAAAGGGCTGGACAAATTTTAACCAATTTCGGTACAGGGATAGCTGGACATCCAAAGATGGTTATAGGATACTTTTTATCTGTCTACGGCAAAGAAAAATGAAGTGGGCACCTAGTATTAGGTACATATTCCCAGAGATGTTAGTCTGTAGGCGTCACAACATGAAATAAGATACAGTTGCCGAGAAACTTCTTGAGCCTAACCTTGACTGCGCAGTAGCCGATTTACGTACAAATATGCATGCGCAGATCCGCCATTTTGGGTCAAGAAGTTTCTCTGCAACTGTACAATTTGGTACAATTCGGTGGTGGCCTTGTAGCATTAATTCCGCCATTAGTACTAGTTCGATCTGTGCAATAAAGTTTAAATAAATAAAAAAATAAGATAAGTTCGATTTTTTTTATTAATAAATATATCAAGGGACAATCATACACAAATCGACCTAGTCCCAAACTGCTGTAGCTAATGCTGCCAGCGTCTTTGGTACAATGCCACGGGGGCCATTATTAATATTTTACCCTAGAAAACTATGTAAAGTTGGACGAAAATTGTAAAATCGTAAGCAAGCGTTAAGTGTTTTTTTATACTTTAACAATGGAAATCTATTGTGATTTTCAGTTCAAAAAAAATATGTATGTTTACATTACAATTTGTCCGCATCAAATATTTCAATTATTGTTTGGTATTAAAGGTCCAGATTTATCAAAAAGTGCTTTTAATTCTCCATACATTTTTACTATGGCGGCCGCGCGCCGATCTAAATACGCATTCCCCGCGCTCTATGGTTCAGTCGCTAACGCTCGGCGCAGTTTTAATTTAATTAGTATTTCATACTAGTATAGTACTGAATATACACAGCGAGTACAGTCTGGACATGTCGGTACAATACTGTATAAAATGGGCTGTGGGCATAATTGGCGCATTTGGCTCCCGATCGCATTATCCCACCGGGGCACAGAAGGTAGATTATAACAGTATGATTACACTTAATCTGTGCATGCGACACTAATAGTGATGACGACTAATGTTAAATTCTGCAGCATACCGTAGTTATATGAATAAAAATAGCTGAATATGTCAGGACACAAAGAAAAAAATAACTTTTTTTTAATATGTGACTTCAAAGATACGCAACTTTTTTATTAATCCAAAGGAAATTTTGAAACTGTTTTCAGAATCCTCATAATTTAACAAAACAATAATTGTATGACAACCAACGTACAGTTAAACGTACCTTTTCACGGTGAAAATGGCAAATTACTTATTGTCTCCATACAAATATTGGTAATTTGTATGGATCGTTTTAGAACTTTGTAGGAATGTTGAACCTTGTCGGTCATTTCTGACTTTTAGAGCACTCTAAGTGTAGTTTGTCCCATATAGACATTTTATCCCAACAAAAAATAGAATCTATTGACATACTCAAAAAAAATGTTATGCCTATTCCATTAAGAAAACGAGCTCCCTTTGCGCTATGAGGTGCGCTATACAACCACGCACACCCGTGCACCAGCTGCGCTTTCCACTTTTAGACGCGCGTCGCGTCGCCCCACTCTCAATTGCGTCTTTTACACAAACATCCAATAAAGGCGCATATTGGGAAGATTAAAAGGAGAACATTCTGTTGTGTTTTATTCTGTGGTCACGTGCATAATACGACGTCAGACATGTCGGTACAATGGTCAGTGCGCCGCGGGCATAATAGGCGTATTTGGCGGGCGATTGCAATAAAACAACGGGATGCACAGGGATCTTATTTGTAACAGTAAGGCATGATCGGTTTTTTTGTTCGCTCGCGTTTACTAATGTTGCATCGTGCAGTTAAGATTGAAATAATTACATAAAAAAACTGATTATACAATTTTACAATAGTAAACATATTTTAAATTAATGGTTAAGGGGCTCCCTACAGAAATCAGCCAATTTGATGATTTTTACATCGTATCTAGTTTGTGGATTATAGAGTTATAATGTCCTATTTAATATATATTGTAGTATGGTCTATGCTTAACACTTTGTAGTGACCCGAATTTTGATCTAACGACTGTGTATTTTATAAAAAAATATTCGGTGAAGGACCAAAAATACACTAATCTCGTTTCTACTTTTATCCCCGGTGTATATGTAGAAAATATCTTACATTTTATTGTTCTAAACCATATTCCACAAAATTTGTTGTGAAGCTTTTTCTATTTTTCTCAATACTTTTCGAGAAAAACGCAAAAAACCGTTTCCACAACTTTTTCCCCGAAAAAATCGTAAACTTTGACGGCCTGTATCTCAAAGTCAGTGACATGTGAAAGGTACTTGATACGGTATTTTGTTGTGGAAAAACTATGTTATTATGATTAGCTATTTATAATATGGGAAAATCTATCGCAACAGATCGAAGGTCATTGAGAGCGGGGAGCCCCTTAACAACGGTTTAGTAATACCATATTGTGCTCATAAAAATAAGGGCCACAGGATGTGCACACTTAACTTTGTTATTTCCATATTTCCTTCCTTTTAAATATGCAATAAAGAATATGAATATGAATAAATTACGGTGAAAGATAACGTCATAATAGTGGGTTAAAACTACGTTATTTCAAATCCCAATTTCTTGTTGTGTGGTCATATTTTTTCGAGGAGTTTAAAATAGGCAAAAAATATTATATTTTTATATTATTTTTGACCAGTAAAGGACAATACAAATAAGCCATGTAAAAACCATCAGTGGACCTCAACACATTTCATATTCATAAAATATTAATTCATATTCATGAAATACATGAATGCAGGTGGATTTTCGGTTTAAAACGCGCTTGGAGCGTAATCTGTGCATTAGGCGTTATTGGCTCGCGATCGCATAACGAGCATTACAGGAACCATATTGAAAACAGTACGGTTTTGAATGGCTTCGCATCGACTGGCATAAATGGACCAGTAACCAACTAACCACCGGAAAATCGTTTTCTAACTTAGGAGAGTTTATTAAGCCTCTCTGTTTTAGTTTGTCCAAAATTGCTTTCGTGTGTCCGTATTTGTCAAATTCCCAGCTGTTATCTGCTACAGGTCGTATTTATCTAATGGTTCTCGTGAATCTTTGTGAGCTGATTCTTTGATTATAAAGAATTTCTTAGTCGATTCAGTTTTTCAAATTAAAAAAAATATATATAAAAAAAAATACTGTTTATTTCAGGAAAAAAAAGCACTAATTACATATTTGCTTAGCTAATCTTATTATTTAAAGATTGTATGCTAAGTACTGGGAAAGCTATTTATTAATATTAACTACATTTATTTATGTTTACCCATTAGGGTTCTCTTCACTTGAAGCCGTAAAAATAACATATTTCAGCCATATTGAACCAGATTCGGGAGGTCTTCGGCTCGATAATACAACTAAATGTGTGAATACTACTTAACACATCAAAAAAAAATATAAGTATTATGTTAAGGGTAATTTACATTAGGTAACCTTACCAAATAAATAAATAAACGAAAATATATCCAAGCAGGCTCAGTTCATCCCTCGGTAATTATGTGTGTGTCTGTGTGTGTGCATTACGTACGTAGGTACTGTTTACACACTGACCTCTGTGCTTCAACCCCGAGGCAAAGATTAAACAGTTTGGCACAGTTTCGCGTTCATTGCGGTAATACGCGACACTTGAAGGAATTATATGCACTAATTTGTATCCACTGCAATTTTAAGCTGTGATTTTAATAAACTGGCCAAGTGCGAGTGTGATCTCAAAAATATAGAAACATAATTCTATAATAATTTTCATGCAAACTGAAATGCCTAATAGAAATACAGAACAACAAACTGGCGAAGACAGATCTAAAAAACGTATTCCTTCAAAACGTCACATGATAATAATTAATTTATTATAATGCTCGAATTTGGCGACAATAATAGTAATATTTAATCTGTTGTAATGAAGTGCCTTCGCAGTGCCGACTACTCGGCAAATTGCCGAGTAATTTGCCGACTAGAAATGATGCCGAATAGTCGGCCTTCCCCTTTATCTTTCATCTTTAGTATGTACGTATGCACGTGGCCCCTAGTGCGCTGAAAGTATCACAGAACACTACCTAAAGTTTAACCCTGCCTCTACACTACCTTGCGAAGTTGACCGAAGTTGCCTGAGGCGTAGTTGCCCGAAGTATGAACTTCCGCGAAGTGCCCCTCCACTCCATCACTGTCATATTCGCCCAACCTCGGCCGTCTTCGCGCGTAGTGTGGTGCCGCAATAACTTTAAGGCGTTTCCTAGGCTACCTCCCCACCTGAGCAGAGTACCCAATACGCTTTCCATGCACCATTGTTGTCGTCTTCCATATCCCATTGTTGTACAAGGATTTATTCCATGGCCGTTTGGTCCACTCCTCTTGGGACAAAAGGATTTTTAATTAAAAAACAAAAGAGGCACAAAACATTACGATATAAAAACAGGCCAAATGCGAATCGGAGAAGCGCACGAAAGGTTCCGTACACAAAAAAAAACTGGCCGGGTTGAGATAAGTTTGAACCTGGTTTGTATGGCGCAAGTGAGGTGCAAAGTTAACGCAACCGATCGTCTTTGTTGTATGGGAGTCCCACTTGAATATTTATTTTGTTATGTTTTTATAGCGGCAACAATAATACATCATCTGTAAAAATTCAACTGTCTGTCTATCACGGTTCATAAGATAACAGACAGACCCGGTGACAACAGATGGACGGACAGTGGAGTCTTAGTAATAGGGTCCGTTTTTACCCTTTGGGTACGGAACCCTAAATACTAAAATAGTATAAAAAGTTAAATCATAGTAAAACCGTAAAGCTAAAACCATATTGGGAGATCATTAGACCATAAGACAGAGATAAAATTTAAATCAATAAAAGACAAATAAACATTTCATTATACAGGCGATGAAAATAATCGTAATGTAGAATAAGTCCCATCGAAAAGAGCTTTCAAATTATCACCATTCATATCATCAACATCAAGGTAATTAGAAATTAAACTTTCCTCAAAACGCCAAACGACAATACCTAAATAATTCTCGATTTTGTTTTATATCACTGACTTCCAAGGTCTAAACTTACGTTTTCATCTTGACTCTTAAGAACTGCTAAATATAATTAATTGTATACGCACCTAGTAGGTACTCCATCATCCTTTGAATTCGTAATTTCCACTACGCACTAATAATTAAGGTAAAATACAATATTAATTAATGTAAACACGTAGTAAAGAAAGCGCCGCTTGGTGCCGTTCAGATCGTCGCGTCGCAAATAAACAGGCAGGCATGTTTTGAATTATAATTGTAACTTTAGGAATTCGAATTGTACCTGTTTTCTAAAATTCGAACTTTCATATTAACTATTTAATATATCGTCAGACATCTTTGATAATTAAAAAACGGTTCAAACTCACGCAAAAATTGTCAGGAACGGCCCGACAAAACAATAGATAGCGTTATTGGTAACTCTTCGTTCATGCGTTGTAATTAGAATGGTTTTTGAGAGCCTACGTAAGACTAACTTTCTGTTTTTAAGGCATTTGCATGAGCGGAGATATGCTGGGTATTTACAATCCGTAATGAGCTGAAAAAATACAATAAGCTATGAATCGAACAAATCTCTCTACATTCTGGATTTTTATATAGGGACTTTTCTTTTTGCTTAAATAATTACATATCCTTTATATTAGCAAAAATCTTTATACAAGCAGTTCACAATGGCGTAGCGCATGAATTACAAAAACAATAAAATCAACGTGAGAACCTCCTTTAAGTTAAAACGCTTCGAAATATTGCAGTAACAGCCTCACAGGTAGCGTTCATTTGATTTCGTCGTGCGTGTTCACTGCGTTCAAAGGGCGTAAAGGTGTGTTTCAAGTAAAAGGGAGAATGTAGCGAAGCGCAAAGGGAGCGTATCGTTTTAGAACATATCTTCCTTGCTCTATTATTAAGCTTGTTGTCATTGTGTTTTGTATGATCTTTCAGGAGTGGTTTAATTGTAATGTTGCGTGCGATATCATGATTTCTGGTTGGTAATTTGTTTTCGCCGTGCGTGTTCAGTACGTTCAAAGGGCGTAAAGGCTTGTTTAAGGTTGTAGTATTACAAAGTTCACCAAACAACATAAGCAAATCACTTATATTTATTTGTCACAATCATTAAGTAACAAAAATAACATAATTTAGCATTCAATACGAATGCAAACCGATAATGAGCCGTCGAGAGTGACACTCCGCGACCTTTAAGAAGCCGCGCGCAGCGACCACTTATCAAAACGTTACGATACAAGGAGTTCGAAATACTCGTGCGCAACTTAAGGCTTATCCGTTCCAAAATGCTGAATGTTTTAGACATTTTTCTCTATGATCAAACATGTTTCTTAAAATATTATCAATATTACTACTTAAAACAGGGTTATTGAGATTTATTGGTATATATTTGAAACCTACAGTTGAAACTCTTCATTGATAACTTTTGTTTGAAAAACTAATCGAAATTGACAAAGTTCACGCAGAAAACTTTATTTTTTCAACATATTTCGACTGCACGCAATAGGAGCATGGAAAAGCTATGTAACTATCTATTATTCGCTTCAAAAATTGGTTGAAATTATCAGTATATTTGTCATAATATGTAAAAAATACATTTTAAAAGGAATAAGACTTCTTAAAAGCTGCTCGCAGCTCACTCATCAAAACTTTCTGATACAAAGAGTTTGGAATACTCGTGCGAAACATTACATTGTGTTCACTACAAAGTAAAAGGGAGAATGTAGCGAGGCACAAAGGGAACGTACCGTTTTAGAACATGTCTTCCTTGCTAACCTATTGTTAAGCCTGTTGTCATTGTGTCTTAAAAGGTATGATCTTTCAGGAGTGGTTTAATTATAACGTTGCGTGCGATATTATGATTTCTGGTTGGTATACCGCCGGTGTATCTTGGTATTAATTACATTTAATAAAATTACAAATATAATTTGCTGTGTAGCTTATACAGAAAACCATTTTACTTACGAAAAATGATTTTTTCTTTTCTAAATAGTCATATATATTTTCAATTTAAGTATACAGCTAAGTTTCCTCAGTCTTTTGCGTTTGTAACCAGTCGTAGCGGCGCGCACAGGTCGATCAGTTGCGTCAGCACGCCCCGCCCATGAAATACCTACAGTTCTCAGGCGGCTTTTTCGCAAATCAAAGGAGATAACATTCTGTAATATATAATTATGCGACAATGAATAACTTACGTATGAGTATTACTACGCACTTGCCAATACCAGTCAGTACAACAAATAAAAAAATTAAAACACCCCCAAAAGTAGCTGGTCATCATGAGACCCTCGTTCAATGAGTGATATAGAAAATGCCACTAAAACTGAACATAACTACAAAATATAGAATTCTTAGCTTCAATATTGGCCGAGATCTTGTCACTTGTTTCAATTAGACAATATCTTGGGAACTACTGGTCCTATTTCCACCAAACATAGCTAAGAACCATCTCGACGAACAAGTATTTCGATTAAAAAAAACTGCACTCAAATTGGTCCATCCGCTTGCTCGCTATGATGCCATAGACAGACACACCTCGTTTATCGTCGGTGGAAAAAATGATCAAACTAAGAAAAATACTTTTTGAAATTTCGGTTGAATACAGAACGATCCATCTCGGGTTGATTTCGTACTACCTATTTGTAGAATTTTAATTAACCAGTACGTATGTGTGAATTTAATATGAATTTCATAAATGAAATAGTGAGAAATGTGGTTACGAAATTATTTTGTAATTAACTCATTCTTGTATTATATGTTACATATTATTCAGTTATTCGTTGGGAAATTATTATGAAAATGTGAAGATACCATGGGGGATAGAGAGGATCGAGAAATTGCCGTGAAGCTGAAATTATGATTTTCTTCGAGTTGAAAATTATTCTGTAATTTGTCAGTATACATATCTCTTAGCGAAGGAATATTGAAAACATATTAAAACACAAAACGGGTTTGCTCACGTCGTAGAATATTGGACAATGAGGGTTGCCCGCAGGCTCGGTTGGCCGCCGCCGCGGCTGATCGGCTCTCCTGATGATGAATCGCGTACTGTTCCGAAGCATGTCGAGCTATATTCTACTTCCACTAATTTTATTTTATTCCAGAACCTAGAATGAACTTCGGCCGCGTAACACTTATTTTAGATAGATAGATAGATAGATAAATTCTTTATTAATTTCCACAACTTACATGGTTTGACACAGTAAATATTATAATACAGTCGAAACATGCTACTTAAAACTAGTACAAGTGTATAACAATTATATAGCACATTTTTAAAACCATGTGTCGTGGCAGAGAAATGGCGCTGACTCAGCATAATGAAGCAGCAAGCCACTTCGCTGGTATTCTGCCAGGACCTTACAAAACAAAAACAAAAACTTCGCCGTTGCAACGCTTACGGATGGGAGTGCTTGTGTATATGAGTGTGAGATTGATTGTGGTGGTTAGTTGAAATTGCTTTTTGAGGGTTCCGTACCCAATTGGTGCTAACTGGACCCTGTTACTAAGCCTCCGCTGTCTGTCCGTCGGTCACAGGACTGTATCTTTCGAGCTGTAATAAATAGAGACTTGAAATTATTGCATAATGCGTACCGCCGTTATATGAACAAATACCGAAAATAGAAAAGTTACAAATTAAGTCTCACCTAACGCGTTATACAACAAACGTATGTTTTAGGTTACTACGTTTTATCCTAACGGTAAAAAAAATTAAACTATATTTCACAAAAAGTTCTTAAGAATACAAAAAAAAACTGCTAACTTTTTTTTGTAATTAAGGAGCTGTTGGTTGAATAGTAATGTACAGACACCTGAAATCTTCATATAATATGTATTACTATGTTTGCCTTCTATGCCTATGTCATAAAAATCTATTATTATTAGGTTAGTATAGCCTAACAATTTGCGGTTTTGCCCTGGGATAGTGGCGCTGCAAACAGCTTTCAAATGGCAATAATGTGCACACTTCATACATGTATTTCCATTCTAAAACGTCCGTAGGGATTTGTCATCAACCAAATTCAAAACATTGTTTACCGGATTGCAGCTCAATCCTCCGACTTTCATCACTTTGGATAGTTTTGGCTTTATTATGCGAAAATGACTTGATATTTGCGGAATATTTCGTTCCGTTTTCCTCTTTGATTACATCAGTTACATTCACAGACTTTCGTCAGTGACCAAAAATTTGTCGTTGCCAGTAAAATAAATTACTATGACCAAAAATCCGCAGTATGGCGAGGGCTAAAAACCAACATGTAGGGCTATACCTATCTGATCCTATTGAACGCGTTTCAATACTATAAACTTGAAAATCGTAACGCTTCGCGATATTACCCGCACGCTCCATTGCTCGTGGTCATTACGACACGATTTATTGGACATTTAATGGAACACTCTACTCAGGCTGTATTGTCCTGGTATGTACGTACAGTTCGTGAGTACTGGGAGTGAGATTGGGCTTGTGCACAAATCACGCGAGGTTCGATAGGGCACGAGAAAATCACGACATTGGTGGAGGAAGGGGATAAGGACCTCACGTGTATTTTTCTACAGTGAACGAACTAGAAAAAAAAATAGTGCGTGGAGGCCCTCCGCGCGGAAGAAGTGAAACTTCGTAATGTGGAAATGAAAATAGGAAGGGGTAGAAATTGTAATTTCAAAAGAGAAAGCCTAACAATCAATTGATATTCACAAGAGACGTACCTTGACATAACCTTAAATCCGTCGCATTGTCCGTGGGATTGTTGCCTTGAACGTTTAACGCAACAGTGCTTTCCTATCCCCTCCACGGTAGCGTTAAACGTTAAAAGTTTAACGCAACCTTGTTGGAAGTCGCATTAGAAGTTTCACTTCAAAAAAATCTACCACATGAGTAGGTTTCTCGGTTTTGTTGAAAATAAATCTTCACTTGTTAAATTCTTCAAAATAGCGAGTATACTTTACAAAATTGTGGCGGAAAAATACACGTGAGGTTGTGAGGGGGAGGATAACTTGCGTTGTTTTGCATCACCAGGGAGGGTCAAAACGTAGCCGAAAAAACCTCACGTGATTTGTGCACAAGCCCAAGGTAATAGAAAGAAACTTCGTGTAAAGACGATGAGACGCGCATGTTATACTGCTGTTCTGTTTTCATAGTTATTGACAATACTTTTTAGTAGTAACTTTTAAATAGTAACAATGTTAAATAAACTAACTTCGAAGCTATCGGCTTAATTTACTATAAATTTAATAACCTTAATTAAAAAAAAAACTTACTCGACAGACAAGGCTTTCGATTAAAAAACCGCATTCAAATCGGCCCATCCGTTTGAAAGCAACGATGCCACTGACAGACACTATCTGTCTATCTGTCTGTGGCATAGTAGCTCCCAGATATACAGAAACACATGTTTAAACTTATAACACCTCTTTTTTGTCGGTTAAAATGGTAACGATCGACACCCTCACAGGTCAGCCATGGTTACTGGATCTCAATTTATTGTCGTCCAATGAATGCCCAGGGAGTTGTTATCCAAAGCGATGTGTGACGAATAATGGATGGTTTTGGTCAAGCATTGACTTCGTTTATTGCCCGAGTGCGCAAAGCATCTCCGTTTGAGCTTGGCCAAAAAATTCTTTCGTATGTTCGGATGACCAGTTTTCCGAGTTCAGAACGTAGAAAAACTGGCCAAGTGCGAGTCTGACTCGCGCACCGAGGGTTCCGTACAAATACTTATCATATCTAAACTAGCTGGTGTTAGTTAAGTTTGCACCTGACATGTATTGCGCGTGATACAAATGAGGTGCAAAGTTGACGCAACCGATCACGTATGGAAGCCCCCTTAAATATTTATTATATTCTGTTTTTTAGTATTTGTTGTAATAGCGGCAACAGAAACACATCATCTGTGAAAATTTCAACTGTCTAACTATCACGGTTCATGAGATACAGCCTGGGCAGACGGATAGACAGACAGACGGACAGCGGAGTCTTAGTAATAGGGTCGCTTTTTACTTTTTGAGTACGGAACCTTAAAAAAGCAAGTGAGGCTAAGAAAGCAAGAATTAAATAGTCGTTTTTCTTCATCCGTAAACAATGAAATGCGATGCTAATATCCTTTGCATTAGGGTTGCCCTAATGGCTCCGTGGCCGTATTCGGGCCTTCATTAAAGTAATCCCTAACATTTTTAAATATGCTTCCATGTTGGGCGCCACTTTTAGCGAAACCATTATATCTATACATACTATTAGAGATGGGCGCTCATGGGTAAATACCCGATTAAGGCCGGGTAAATACCCAATCTGATGATGTCCTCCTTGACGTGTCCGTCAATGGCGAACCTGGCTCCATGACCTTCACGAGCGGCGATCATGTGCCCGAATATGGCTTGCAAAACCAAATTTGGTTTTAAAGGTTCTGTTGCACGGCGCGCAATGCAACTCACCCTTGTTGTTGTAGGTATATGTATAGGAAGGCTTTGGACGAGTCTTTATGTTAAGGCGTTTTGCGTCGAGGTCTTGCAAGCGACGCTCCTCAAAATCCATCAAAAAAAATCTCTATATGTTAATCCACCCTGGATCAGGTACCTACCTTTATGCCAAAATTTATTAAAATTGAGCCAGCCGTTTCAACGTGAAGAAGCAACAAACATACACATAAACACAATCACTTTTGCCTTTATAATATTAGTGAGATAAAAAAAAAATGGTTATATAGGTTATTTGCAAGTGTACATTTTTTTAACTTAATGGATAAATTCAGAATTAAATGCGATTCTTATATTACTTACATTAGGGTTGCCCTAATGGCGCTGCGGCCGTATTCGGTCCTTTATTAAAATAATCCCTAACATTTTTAAATATGCTTCCATGTTGGGCGCCACTTCTAGCGGGATCGTGACGATTCTATTCAATATGGTTGAGCGTCACTTCTGGCGAGCGTAACATTTTGAAATACGTTTAAAAGGTTGGGTTAGCGTGTTATTTTAGGCTTGATCACCAGACGGAACTAACAGTGTTTTCGTTTTGATTTAATTTAACAATACCAGACGATGTTGTGTTTAATATTGTTGTAAGAACAGCCTATGATTTACGTATTCAAGCTGGCAAGAGTAAACATAAAAAAAATTGTTACTTAGGTACGGTTAATTTATAGTAATGTCATGGTCTCTGTATGACAATGGCAATGCGGTCGACACAAACAAGTCCCATAATTATGTAATTTTAAACCAACAGTCTTAATTTTCCACAAGGCGAGATGAAGGAGCGAGTTAAAATGAAAAGCAAACCCAAAAATATGGATTCTAAAATCTTCTAACACTGCAGACCTCACGATTTTTTTTTGCGTCATATAAATATCGACCATGCTCACAAAATTTTATGAGAAGTCATGAAAATGCGACTTGCGTTTGGACAAACAATTTTTTTCATATTTTATCGCGAATACAAACGATTTTTAATGTGGGTAAAATAACACCACATCTTTAGTTGCTATATAGATTTATAGCTCTATATAAGCATATAATTTTTGGCTAAGGTGAAACGGTTTATTCGTTTGCTCGGTTAAAAAACGCTAACACTAGCACCAAACCCAGAACCACACCTCACCCCACGCTACTTGAACTCATTAACAAAATGGGCAGCAGTGAAATATTATATTTGCCATAATTATAATGATATACTCGATGGGGCATATTTTTATGTTCATTTGTGAATTACTGTTTGACGTCTTTATAAACAGGAAACACGGTATTTTAACGCCATTCGTTATACAACACTTGTTCCGAGTATAGTTAATGAAATAATTTATTTTATGACAATAAAGTCAATTTCATTTCCGCGGTCATAAATATGTGAATGTGCATCCGGGTCACGAAAAAAAGTTTTTGACGAACTTGTGTTTTTTGACGTTTTTTTTTGCCGACTACTTACACAAAATGTTCTGCTCATCAAATGAGCTGAAACACAGTTTAGGAGTATAACCCCACAGGTGGTTGTACCACCCACGCCATATTGCGGATTTTTAGTGGTTACTCATTTATTTTACTGGCAACGACAATTTTTGATAACTGACGTTGAAAGTCGGCGAATGTCAATGATCTCCACAAAGAGGAAACAGAACTAAATATTCCTCAAATTTCAAGTGTTTTTTTGCATAATAAAGCCAAAACTAATCCACAGTGATGAAAGTGATAATTTTATTCAATAGGATTCAGTATTTATTTAGCAAGAAGAAGGATTGAGCATCATTCCGGTAAATAATGTTTTGAATTTCGTTAATGACGAATCCTTGACGAATTGCTATGACGTTTACTAATGCAAATATATGACGTATGCTCATTATTGCCATATGAAAGCTGTTTTTAGCGCCACTATCCCAGTACCGGACCGACACTTGCTAGGCTATATCTATGCCACCTTCTGTCTCCATCATCAGATCATCTCCAATATACCAAATTATTGTACTGTCAAATAAACTACCCTGACGATTATAAGTTACAAAAACACAGTCGAGTCGAGAACCACCCTTAAGTCAGCCAAAAAACTAGTCCATATAAATCTGCCAAAAGACATTAGCATATATGAATTTCTCCCCGAAACTTTGTCAAATTTGCCATAAATTGAGGCTCAAAACATGCCGTCTCGGTTTCACTAACTAAAACGAGTTTTCACTCATCATTCTCCATCTCGCAGACACATTGAGGGGCGAACTACTTTCGGGTCGTTCCCTACTCTACCAAAACATCTTATGTCGCAAAGAAAAAATCTAAAACTATGGACTAATAACTTGCCTAATGAGGTCGATGCTGCGGCACAAGAATCTGTCTATATCCAGACAGATTCTTGTGCCGCAGCATCGACCTCATTACGCGCCACGAACGGAGCTATAACATACGCACTAGTGCGTACTAGTATCAGGTCCGCCTTCTAAATCGTAGCAGCGCGTTGGCTTCACATCCAATGGAGTTACGTTTTATAGAAAATTATAAATTAGCATCTGTTTGAATATAATGTAAATGACAATGGAAGTTTTTTTTTAACATTTTTGTTCGGGTTGTGACTCTAATGATAATAATCACTCAATGCTGATTGTCGAAGGTACGTGGTGCGGGAAATAAGAACACAGAGATTTGAATCCAAAATTTGCCAAAATATGAGCGAACAGTGTGCGTGTATGCGCTAGGTTAATGCAATGGCGACTAGAGGTCAAACGGCACACACATGCAAACCCGTTCCTTCACATTACGTAGCTTTATTTTAAAACTAGTTCACAGGTATCAACAGATGGCGCTACAGGTAAGTAATTTTGCGACATTTTATATTATTTTGTATATTTATTTATCTATGTATTTATTTCTAAACTATGTTATGTATTATATGTAGACATTAATATATATGTATATATTGTACCTACATAAAACATGTAAAATCTTATAAACACTTAGCATGATCAAAGGCGAACTTCTCCGTTCCAGGTATCTTTCTTCCAGTCAACCTTTGAGCAAGTAAGTAAAAAAGGGAACATAATGAAAGGAATCCAGAACTTATTTAATATAGTTTTTTAAGCCTTATGTCTCACAGGTTTTTATTAACAACCAGCGTCAACATCCTCCCGCCTAGTGCTGCCTGAGCTGCACTCATCTGCGATAGGTATGAGCGCAATGCGAGCAGCAGGGCGCTTGAGCGTTCCAGACTTTGTTTTAACCGTGACTACCCTGACCCTACCATCCTTACCAGGAAATACTTCCAATATAATACCTCGTGGCCATACGTTTCTGGGTCCGTCGGGGTCAACCACCAAAACCAAGTCTCCTACTTTTAAAGGTCTCGGATCCTGATTCCACTTGGTGCGAGGTATCATTTCGGGTAACACTTCTTTCACCCATCGTCTCCAAAACATGTCCGCTAAACGCTGTGATATACGCCACTGTTTGCGCAGATAAAACTCGGAGTCATCGAATGCCCCAGGTACTGGTAGTGAAGAAGACGAGAGGATCAGAAAATGATTTGGGGTGATAGCTTCGTTGCTGCCAGGCTCGACTGACACGTGAGTTAGCGGCCGGCTATTTATGATTGCCTCGACTTCGGCCATCAGGGTTGCTAGCGTTTCATCACGCGGCGCGCGTTCTTTGAGTATGACCTTGAGAGTTCTCTTTGCGGAGCCTATCAATCGTTCCCAAGCTCCCGCCCAATGGGGACTCGCGGGAGGTATGAATGTCCAATTAATTTCATTTGTGGCTCCAACTCGCTTCAACGCCTCTGCGTCGATGTCCTGTGCCGCTCGCTTTAGTTCGACATCCGCGCCTCGCAGGTTGGTGCCATTGTCACTGTATAAACAATACGGCCAACCCCTTCTGGCAGCCATTCGACGGAGTGCCAATATCAAGGAGTCTGACGTAAGCGAATTGACAATTTCAATGTGGACGGCCCTCACTGTCAGGCAGGTAAACAAGACCCCATACCTCTTCTCTCTACGTCTTCCTACGGTGACCTCCATGGGTCCAAAAAGGTCCACTCCACAATGTGAGAACGCCCGCTGGTGATGTGCCATTCGAGCTGCAGGTAAATCACCCATTCTAGGAATTTGTGGCTTGGCTCGTCGAAGCCTACAGAGCATGCATTTGTTGGATACGTATTTAACTGTAGGACGTAGTCTTATCAACCAATATTTCTGCTTCAACTCATTTACAACGGTCTCTTGGTTGCCATGGGCTGCTTGAACATGATAATGCCTCGCAATCAATCTTGATACTTGATGGCGTCCGTCTAAAATGATAGGCTGTTTCGTGTCAGATGAAACTCCAGCTACTGCATTGATGCGCCCGCCAGCGCGCAGCACGTTATGTATGTCTAGGAACGGTGATAGTTTAATTAGCTTACTGCTTCGATCTATATTTTTTCCTCTCTCAATTGCAGCTAATTCTTTTCCGAACGAATCTCGCTGAGCTTGTCGTATTACCAGGTGCTCGGCTTGTTTGATGATTTCGTACGGAGCCGTCCCAGGTAACTTCTTACATTTGTTTACAAATTTCAGAACGGCTGACGTAGCTCCTAGTAGACGTCGCCAGGACGAGAATCTGTGAGGATCCGGAACTGGTAGCTCGTCATAGTAGGTATTATCGTATGTAGTAAGTACTCGTTCTAGTATATTCTCATCCACAATATTTTCTTTTTCAGATGCAGCTGGCCATTTGTCGGAGGGCAAGTGCAAGAAAGCGGGACCACGAAACCAGTCACTGTTAGCCTCTAATTTATACGAGTTCGTTTTTGTAGCAGCATCCGCTATATTTATATCCGTGGCAATGTAGTGCCACTCAGTAATTTTGCTCAATGAATCAATTTCTCCAAGTCTATTTGCAATAAACACCTTATAGTTTCTGTTCTCATTTTTTATCCAATGTAAAACTGTCGTTGAATCTGTCCAGAAGAAGCGCGCCATCGGCTTTATTCTGTGCTCGTTTTCTATAACTGTGGCCAAGCGGCATCCGAGCACCGCGGCTTGGAGCTCCATTCGAGGTACAGAAACAGCTGGTTTTACAGGTGAAACGCGGCTCTTGCTTGCAATAAAGGCAACTTGCACGTCGTTTTCATTTTCGTCCTCCACTACGCGCCAATAAGCAACACACGAGTAGGCACTAGGCGAAGCGTCGCAAAAAATGTGTAATTGTAGTGCTTTGGTATGAATTAGACTACGAAAATACCATCTAGGTATTTTTAAGTCCTTAATTGTCTGTAGTTGTGTTATCCAGTCGCGAAAAACAGCATATAATTGGTCAGGCAGCTTATCATTCCATCCGATATTTAATTTCCACGTATTTTGGATAATTATCCTTCCCTTAATGGTGAAAGGCGCGAGTAGCCCGTAGACATCAAAAATAGACATAACAATGCGTAGCACCTCGCGCTTAGTAGGTCTTTGTTTACATGTCAATATTTCTTCAGGAATGCGCCGCAGCGATAGATCAAATCCGAACGTATCGGAAACTGGACTCCACAATAAACCTAACGTTCGTTCGAAGAGGTCTTCGCCCCCAACTTTGAACCTTATAGCGCTCGGGTTTAAGGTCTCTTTCGGCATATCCCTTAAGACTTCAGGTTTATTGCACATTAAATTCCTCATCTCGAACCCGCCATCATTATGAATTTTCAAAATGTCGTTGACAATCAGCGCAGCCCTTTGTTCGTTATCATGGCTGTCCAGATAGTCGTCCATATAGTGAGACTTAATTATGGCATTAACAGCTTCACGCTTCTCCTTCTCGAAACGCTGCGCGTTTTTATTTTTAACATATTGGGCCACAAAGGGGCTGCAATTGGCGCCGAATAATAAGGCTGACATTGCGAATGTCTTCACGGGCTTAGAGGGATCCTCGCGCCATAGGAATCTCAGGGCGTTCTGATCTTCTTTTCTAACTTTTATTCGAAGAAACATATCCTTAAGGTCACCAACCACGGCAACGGGGCCTTCCCGAAATCGAAACATAATTCCTAGCAATGACTGAAGTAAGTCAGGACCCTGGAGCAAGTAATCGTTTAAAGAGTGGCCTCCAGAAATCGCTGAAGAATCGAAAACTACTCTTAGTTTTCTTTTATTAGGGTTGTCTATGCCGAAATGTGGTAAATTCCAAACGCGTTCAGCAGGTTCATCGGACATAACTTCGCGTGCGTAGCCGTTGGTAAACAAATGGTTTATTCTCTCACAGCAGCGCAAAAAATAATTGTTATCTTTTTTAAACTTTCGTTCAAGAGAAAGTAACCTATTAAATGCGTTAGGATACGAATCAGGTAAAGTAGCATCCGATTTCCATGGCAGGCCGATTTCCCACTGTCCATTAACTAATTTAGCCGTGTTTTCGAGAATTGATATCGCCCGAAGTTCGTCTTTATTTTGTCGTGGTTTCGTAGTAACGCCGATCGCGTCTAACGCAAAGGAATGACGAACCATCATAGTTAAATTACTTAATGCTTCACTTTCAGTTTGTGATACATAATTATCAGTGTTATAGATGAACGCAATAGTTTCAAGATCGCAATAACTATCATATACATTGCTATGTGAATAATGCATACAATCTATTGTATCGCGTGCCAATAACTGATAAGGCGATGAGGCAGCTGAGGCAGCGGTGGTAGTCGGAGGGACGGGGCGCGCGGGCGCCGGGACAAGAGGCTGCGCTTGCACTGTCAAAAGTGCTGCGTCATTTTGATGCGGGCCGCCGGACGCGCCACATACCCCATTTATACACCAACCGAGCGGAGTCCGTGTGACATAAGGCTTATTATGACTTCCCGGGATTGTTACAAGGGGCACTAGTAAATGATAATGATCCTGACCGATTAACAATTGAGGTTTAACATCGTCGTGCAATACATATCGTTTATAGTCTTTTAAGTATTCGTAATTGTTAAAATTAACACTGGATAGTTTTTGCACAGGTAAATTTAGATCACTCATTTTACGCGCTCGCAGGTTGAATGACTCACCTGTGGTGTTAGTTACCGTAAAGTTCACAATTTCGCTCGTGCATCGCAGCTCCGTATTGTTCCAAGCGCCTCGGACATGCAAGGTCTCGCTGCTACCGCGAAGACCTACTGCGTCCGCGACATCAGCTGATAAGAGGGAGACGGTTGCCGCGTCGTCTAACAGGCAACAAACTTGCCTGCTGCCACTTGGTCCGTGTACAATCACTGATACCACCTTTAATAACACCTTATTGTTGCTAAAGTTAGTGTTATTGACGTAATCACTCGTATCCGTTGGCTCACCGACGTTCGTGCTGGAGTCCAAGCTCTCAATAGGGTTTACAGTTAATTGCGAACTAATGTCGCTATCTATTACGTTGGCACAATTTTCACTGTAACTATTGTCTTTTTTAGGCATCCAGTGTAGTAATCTATGATGATCCAGGCCGCAGTTGTCCACGTTACATACAGCAGCTGGGCACGTTTGCTTGTCGTGTCGCGATATTAAGCACTTGTAACATAGTTTGTGAAGTCGTACATAACGCCAGCGATCGCGCCTCATCGCGCGCTTGAACCGGGGGCAGTCTGGCAGGCTGTGACATGACGTATGGCAGAAGTTACACTTGTCGGCCTCACTTGTTAGTAGTATGGGGTATTGCGGGCCTCGTCTCTCTTCGTGCTGCTTCTTAGTTTTATCAACTTGATTATAAATGTGCGATACACCTGCCGTAGCCGCTTTGTTTGCTTCGCGCACGAGAAAATCCGATAAGTGTTCGAACTTGGACTTCTCGCGTACATTTAAATGTTCGTAAAGGTAGTCCGTCCAGCGATTAATCAGGCTGCTTGGGAACTTAGCTAGCACAGTATTTATAAGCTCTGGACTTCGTAAATAATCAGTTTGATTTATAGAACGAGCGGTTACTGCGAAGTTTTTTATCTTTGTAGCAAAAATAATAATCTCGTTGTGGTAAGCTTGAGATAGTGGCTGAAGCTTCTTGATTTGTGTCACTATCTTATTAATTATCACTTCAGGGTGTCCAAAACGTAGTTCAAGAGTCTGCACTATGACATTAGGGTCGGTTTTACCGCTGAGCATTGACACAACCGCCTCTTTAGCGTCACCGCGTAAACATTTACGCAGGCGATCTATATTTTCCGAGTCGGTAAAGTTGCACCGGGCTGTTGTCTCCACGTAGGCATCTTTGAATTGGATCCACTCCATAGGGTCTCCGAAGAACAATGGCAGGTCTTTGGATGTTACCAGCCTGGTGAGCAGTTCGGGGCTATGGGCTTTCGAAGCCGATGCGTTGATGGCGTTTTGAAGTGCGTTAGCCAATTTTTCGATATCCGTGGGGTCACGTGCGGGCCGCGAGTCCAGGGGAACCGGGGGGCCGTCGCCGCGGCCAGCCGGTTCGTTCGGTTGCTCGGCGTCGCGGTCGGCCGATAATTTGTAGTCAATATGGCCGGTTGTTTCTTTTTCTAAATCACCGTTTCTTTTCATCTCGCGGTCGCTTCGGTCAAGCCAATCCTCCACTTTTTGCTTACCGGATGTGCCGGATCGGCGAGATCTTTCACTTCTATTTGATTGCACTTCGAGAGCTGCAATTCCCAAAGCTAATTTTTTATCTATTAACTCCTTCTCAATCCTGGCCTTACATTCGGCAGCCTCCACTTCCAGCTGCATTTTTCGTGACATATAAACCGATGAAGTTGTCGATTTATTGCTACGCGTACCCGACTTCACAGGATCCTTTTTTACACTATCTACTGCTCCGGGTGGCAACGACCTAGCTTCCTTAGGTAGTGAATCTCCGTTATTCTCCATTTGTCTGGCTGCTGCTTCCACTTTCATGCGCCGCGTTTGAATTGTACTGCGCGACGGAGTGTTGCCGTTCGGCATCGTACAGCCAGGCCTGCTTACAGGTTTTGTTCCCGTGATTCGGCTCGAAGACCACTTTGTCGAAGGTACGTGGTGCGGGAAATAAGAACACAGAGATTTGAATCCAAAATTTGCCAAAATATGAGCGAACAGTGTGCGTGTATGCGCTAGGTTAATGCAATGGCGACTAGAGGTCAAACGGCACACACATGCAAACCCGTTCCTTCACATTACGTAGCTTTATTTTAAAACTAGTTCACAGGTATCAACAGATGGCGCTACAGGTAAGTAATTTTGCGACATTTTATATTATTTTGTATATTTATTTATCTATGTATTTATTTCTAAACTATGTTATGTATTATATGTAGACATTAATATATATGTATATATTGTACCTACATAAAACATGTAAAATCTTATAAACACTTAGCATGATCAAAGGCGAACTTCTCCGTTCCAGGTATCTTTCTTCCAGTCAACCTTTGAGCAAGTAAGTAAAAAAGGGAACATAATGAAAGGAATCCAGAACTTATTTAATATAGTTTTTTAAGCCTTATGTCTCACAGGTTTTTATTAACAACCAGCGTCAACACTGATCCAGCACCCTCTTGCACGACGTGCAAAAGGAAGACAGATGTGTCTTTATTCATTCGAACGATACTACCTCCGTATCCTGTCAAATTTCCCCCTAAAGCGCGCGCAAGTAGCTCTCACTTTGAAAAATCCAAAACTTATTTAAAAACGCTATTGGTAAACTGTGTCGTGAAGAAAGTGACAGTGTTCTTCCTCAGTCTAAGACAAACTCAAAATTGGTGGATGTGGCCGGCTAGCTATCATACAAGGTATGTTTCTGGCTCTTCCAGGTAAAATAAATCATGTTATCAATGAAGAAGGATCAGGTCAAAAGTACTCAAACTAAACCGACGAGCAATGTATGAAAAATTTGATTAAAATGCTGACACGAAAGAGATATGTAAATCCCGAAACAAGTGAAAAGTGTGGTCCTCAAGCAATATATATATAGTATTTATATTATATACATAATTATGTACCTACATTGGTATAATTTTACATAGTGGTTACGCTGAAATTAATTACACAATAAGGAACCATTATAAAGTTTAGTTACAAAATGCCGATGTAATGCAACCGCAATCATTTAAAACTTGAAAAATCTCCATTGAAATTTCGTAGTCCAATTATTGCACACTTGTTAATTAATTGGGGAAAATGATTTTCATGTGCTTGATTTAATTTTAATTAAGTAATGAATGGGGGATTTTAACTGCAGTCAACAATTTGGCCTTACAAGCGCTCGCTCGGTCAATTGTGAAAGAATAGTATCCTTAATAGTATAGGTTCCTTTATAAAATTCGGTTAAAATTTAACTCATGTCAGCTGTATTGTATTAGGCCGCCGTTTGGTTTATCTTAATGCGCATCTCAACCATCTCGAGTCGTGCGTAACTGGATTCTCGTCTTTGTTTTACATATCACCAAAGTTGAAAAAGTTGGATTGGGTCTTAATTATTTATATGGGTAATTTCCGTAAGGTTCGGATCCTCTGCGCTAATACAAAAAAAAAGGTTCGCTAGCCTCATAAGCCTTGAGAAACCTGACATTGTGGTTTTACACTACACGCTGGTAGCAGGCAAGCCAAGGCGCACCTTGGTGCTCGACTCTGCCATCCTTCTTTGTTCGCTCACTTCAGCGCGCGCCACGAGCCACTCGGTCTATCGTATCGCCACGCCCCACGACTAATTGCATCCAGTTTTACACAAACATCCAATAAAATACTTTTTTATACTACGACGGTGACAAACAAGCGTGAGGCCCGCCTGAAGTTAAGCAGTTACCGCCGCCTATAGACGCTTGCGATGCCAGAAGCATCACACGCGCGTTGCCGACTCGTGAAGAACCCCATACTGTAGCCCCCGGGGAAAACCTCGGCATAGCTCATTCCACATGCGGAGCGTTTGCGGTAGGAAATTCCTCTGGAACCGCACAGTCGACCCTGCCGATGCACGATGGCGCGGGGAAATTACGTCATCAATTTTCGATGTTTTTTTACTACTACAGGTACATTTATTATTAATTCTAGTTTTAATAGTACGATATCTTTTATAGTTATTGTTTACAGAAACACGAATTTTATTCCTTTTTTAATCTTTGAAGCACTTTTTAAAAATGCGAGAAATGATGTCACCTTCGAAAAGACCCCTCCCCCTTACGTCATGCTACAATCAACCAATATCTAGGATCCCCCAATTTTAAGTAATTTCAGGCCCCGAGGCGTGCTCAGACGACTTCTACTAAGATACAAAAATCGCACCTTCAGTATTCATACTCGTACTACTTTTGAGGTGGAGTCGGGAACAGCCCGTCCCTGAGTCACGCGAGACGCGTAATGTAATGACGTGCCGATGTCATTTATGACCCAAGTTTCTTTATGAAAACAAATCGCTCGAGTCGGGCCCGACCCACTTCCCAGTTGTTCAACTTCAGGAATAGTTCACGTTTCGAATTTTCCTATGCAACCTTACGAACCGAAAGATCTTAAGTCTTTTGAAATTTCAATGAGCTATATGACCTTTTTAATCGTTTGAGATTGACTTTGACTAATAATTTTCAGAAGGTCGTGTATAGATTTCTAAATTATCGTAAGGTCGTATCTAGTTGAGAATTTGAAAGAAATGTACGACTTTTTTGTGCTATTTCTGTGTGTTTGCAAATTTAGGTCTTATCAACAGCTAGTAAAGTGGGTTTTACATTTATTTAAACAACAGGAATTTAGCTAGAAATTGCTTTTAAAAGCTTTTGTTTCGCAGAACAGAAATCAGCGTTTAAATCTAGATTTTGGTATTTCCCGGAACGGGGGTAGATTTAAATTTAGATTCGGGCAATGTGAGGTAATGTATTTCGAAGTTAGTATGGGTTAATTCTATTTATATCTAGGTAATTTGAATATTTCGCTGTTTGTTTAACTTACCTGGCATGTTATTATATATTTTTTTTATAATACTAACATAAAAAAGGCTGTACTATGTTGGTATTAACTTGGGTGAAATGTAATTAAGTATTCAAAATTAAGTATCGCCTTAAGCTATTAGTAAATAAGGAGTTACATTGAAAGAAGTGAATTGCCTATTATTATTATTATTTCGTATATTTATTTAATTTCTTAGGTTAAGTATTTTACAATAAATTTATATAAAAAGTAAAATACAACAACGTAATTACAAAATATAGATACATTATAAAAAACCTAACCTAGGGTGCCGCCGGCAGCGGGGCGGGGCCCAGGCTACCGGTGGTTAGGGCTGCAGAGAGAGGAACCTCCTGACGATGCGCGCCGTGTCCAGGAGTACCGCCTTCTGTATCTGACCCTTGATCCAGCCATCTAGCGAGAGTCTCTTAAGATGTTTGTCGAGACTCTTCGCTATAAGACCGTTCGCCGAAACGACTATCGGGACAATGATCGTCGAGTCAACATCCCACATTGCGGTCACCTCGTGAGCCAAGTCAAGGTACTTGCTGAGTTTGTCCTTCTCGGCTTTCACGAGGTTCTCGTCATGGGGGATGGTGATGTCGACGAGCACTGCCTGGCGCTGGGATCGATCTACCAACACGATATCAGGCTTATTGGCTACAATAGTCCTGTCCGTGATGATAGATCGATCCCAATAGAGCGTGGCACGACCATTTTCGAGAACTGGCATCGGTGCGTACTTATAGTACGGCACCTCAGACCCCACAAGACCGTATCGAAGAGCAAGTTGCTGGTGAATGATCCTGGCTACTTGGTTATGTCTGTGCAAGTACTCGCCGTTAGCAAGATGAGAACAACCGGAGATTATATGCCTGAGTGACTCACCGGGACGGCGGCATGCCCGACAAATGTCGACCGTACCGTCCTTCAAGATATATCTCCGGTAATTGTTCGTCATCATTACTTCGTCCGCAATTGCACAGACAAAACCTTCGGTTTCCCCGAAGAGATCCCCGAAGCGTAGCCAGTTCACCGACGCGAGTAGATCTACATCGGGCCCCGTAAGGGCCTTGTAGAACCGCCCATGTAGCTCCCTGCTCTTCCATACAGCCCTGCGGTCATCGGTGCTAAGCACCTTTGGTCTGCGCCAGTTCTCGTTTGCTAAGGAGAGAGAGGTGAGGCCTTTGTCAACTGCTACTACATCGCGATGAATCCCACACTCGTTGTTTAGGAAATACTCCCTAAGACTGCACACCTCGCGGTTATGGAGGTCCTTGGCGTTTAAAAAGCCACGGCCCCCACACTTACGCGGGATGTACATTCTCATAACTGACGAGCGTGGGTGCCTCATGCGATGTGTAGTGAGCAGCTGACGGACCCTCGTATCCAGGGCGTCCAGCTCAGTCTGAGTCCACCTTAGTATGCCAAAGGAGTAAGTGAGCAGAGGCATCACCCAAGCGTTGAAGGCGCGTGCCTTATTGCCACCGGACAAAAGACTGTTAAGTACTTTTGTCAAACGACAAAAGAAACGCTCCTTCAACGCCTGTCTAATGTCTCCGTCCGCAATACCCAATGACTGTGACATACCAAGGTACTTGTAGGTTTCAACTTCGGAGATAGACCTGAGGGTCATTGTCTCAGAAAGCTGTAAGTTCGCGGAATTTACGACTTTCCCCCGCTGTACATGCATGACCGCACACTTGTCTACGCCAAATTCCATTTTGATGGCACTACTGAAGGTTTCAGTTACTTCCAGTAGTTCCACCAGATCCTGGCGTTTTGGTGCATACAGCTTAAGATCATCCATGTAAAGCAGATGAGAAATGACCTCACCTCCTCTTCGAAGCCGGCAACCTAGTCCTGAATCCTTCAGCAGAGTGCTGAGCGGATTCAGGGCTAGGCAGAACCACAGAGGACTCAAACTGTCACCCTGGAAAATACCTCTCTCAATCCTTATCAAGTCCCGCGGGCCAGGGGGCCATCCCCGCCTCCTGGTTGACGAAGGACTGTGGTCCACTGCCTCATACACGCGCCTAAGAGGGATCTTAGAGCTGTATCGATTTTATACAGCTCTAAGATCCTCTCCAGCCATGAATGAGGCACCGAATCATAGGCCTTCTTATAGTCAACCCAAGCGGCCGAGAGAGACCCCCTGTTCCGCCGGACTTGTTGGCAAATGGTCGTGTCAATGAGGAGGAGCTCCTTAGTACCACGGGACCCAACCCTACATCCATTCTGAGAAAAGGCCAAAACGTTATTCGCAACAATGTGCGTGTTAATTTTTGTTCTCAGAATGGACGTAATGAGCTTGTACAAAGTGGGCAAGCACGTGATGGGTCTATAGTTTTTCGCTTCCGTGGTACTACCGGACTTATGGAGCAGGAAGGTAACACCAGTAGTCATGAAAGATGGCAGGGAACCAAGCTCGAGGGCGTCTTGAAATTGTGTTGCCAGACGTTCGTGTGAGGATCGAAACCACTTGATCCAAAAGTTGTGCAACCCGTCTGGCCCAGGACTTTTCCAGTTCTGGGTCGTACGGGCCGCACATCTTACATCATCGGGGCTGATAATCACAGCCCCCATGGTTTCGATCGGCTCACACTCACGTCTGACAACATTCATCCATTCGCCCTCGGTGTGCTCGACTGGCACCGACCAGATACTACGCCAAAAGTTAATCATGGCAGTAGGATCCGGCAGTTGCCCGTCGCTCACACATTGGTCGGTTCCCTCCCACTTTCGGTATACCTTCCTTTGGTCATTTTGGAAGAGACGATTCTGCTGGAATCGATCCACACGCTCTCTGTAGCGGCGAATACGGCTTGCCCATGCATAAACTTTCTGCTTTAGGTAGTCGATGCGCTCTGTGACACATGCCATGTAATCGCAGGGCCTGGTGCCAGTCCCCGCGAAGGCTTGTGTCACGTAGCGCATCACACGGGGGCGGTTGTTGCCCCCCCTAAAGCAGATTAGCTTGGCAATGAGAGTCCTAAACGAGCTGATACGCCGCTCGATCCGTACTTGCCAGGCAGGAACACCCCCGGCGGTCCGCGGTGCACGGTCAGTGTCCGGGAATCTGACACGAGCAACGCGGCACGCCGCGATGGCCCCACAGTACATGATCGAGTGGGTATCAGCTAAATCTTCGCTAGCCCGAAGGTACGGGTCTAGCAAAGCGTCCAGGGCTCCCATTAACGCTAAGTTGCGTTTATGTATTGGCAAGCGTGGTAATCGCGGCCTAGGCTCAGATGCGGATCGATATCGCCCAATCGCTTCCTCCAAAGCCCTCCTCAGTTGCTCATTGGCCTGGGTACTTACGCTACTCGCACAGTCTTCCACATCGGCCTCGGGATCCGTCAGCGGCACCCCCGGCACCAGGTTGGGCGCTGGCGCCGGAACCGGTGACGAAGCAGGCGGATCCCGAGCCGGCAAGGAAGCCGCGCGAACAGCCAGTACCTCCAGGCGCAATCGATCAAGTGTCGCATCGTCCAGCAGTTTGCGCCGCTGGATGAAACGCACTTGATCGGATAGCCGCTGCGCAGATACGGCGATGGTCGGATCAAACGCCAGAAACAGAGGTAGCATCCTGTCCCGGTACGCGGACAGGTTGATTCCCCCCTCTGTAGCCCCATAATAGGCGCGCATGACGTTCTCATTCATGGCATGAGACCACTTCATGCGACGCACTATACCACCGGTAGCGGGAGCCGATGTTGGAGCAGATTGCCCCGTAGGCCCCAAGCGTGCCGGCAGCGGTGGCCGTCCACGTCGCGCAGGTGGTCGCGGCGGCGGGGGCGGCGGCCCGCGCTCGTCGTCGCTCGACTCGCTGGTGTCGGGCGCTGTGGCGAACTCGTCGCCCGACGACGATGGCGAGGAGGACGACAGGGCGGGCAGGGGTTTTGGTCGTGCGCTTGCTGTGGTTCCGGCTGTATTCTGTCTAGTTTGGCTCCTTGTTATATATCGTTTCATGTTCCGTTTTACATTTGACACAAATGTCACTCTGTTTACCTTCTTATTATTTCACTGTTACACCATTTCTTCGTCTTGTTCGAAGGTAAAATAGTTTGTAGTAAATTTTCCATTTCGAATAGTGTAAAATATGGTCTAAAAACGTTGCGTATACATTAAAAAACGATAAATATTTACGGACACCAAAATATGACAACGTGTGTCAGCCGTTATTATTATTATTATTATTATTATTATAAGCCTTTGTCTACAGTCATTGACTGTCTTGCTTTTCAGCATAGGCCTCTCCAAGATTTTTCCAAGCCGATCTGTCTCTTGCTGTTCTCATCCATGTTGTTCCTGCTATTTTCTTTATGTCGTCTTCCCACCTCCGGTATTGACCACCTTGCTTTCTTTTGTTGTACCTAGGGCACCACTCCATCACATCTTGATGGAATTGCCTATACAAGGTGATCAATCCAAATGGGTCAGTAGGGAGAAAGCGAAAACTATAAGAGATATGGAAATCTGTTCTTAGGAACCATGGCGTCGATTTTAGATTTAACTAGCTGCGCCGCCCGGTGCTACCCACTCATCCCACGGGAACACTACATTTTCTCGGGATAAAAAGTAGCCTATGTGTTAATCCAGGTTGTCAGCTACCTTCATACCAAAATTTATCAAAATTGGTGCAGCCGTTTGAGCGTGAAGAAGTAACAAACATACACATTACAATAACACACTATCCCAATCCCAACCTTCATAATATTAGTGTGATAGAAACTGCATTTTTTTTTATATAAATCTCATATACAACCGGAAATTGAACCTGGTTATAATTCTGTAAGTAATCGCATGTCGTAACATTTTTGGAACATATTTTACAGCGGTTTTGACCGGGTTATGTATGAAGTGATGAATGAGATTTATAAAAAAAATGCAGATTTTACTATGTAAATAATACTTAGGACAATCAATTACATTTATGTTATAACTAATTGTATTGGTACAGATAAAGGAGATGTATAGATTCTCCTAATCAATGGTAGTACATTAAAATAAAATGTAAAGTAAACTATCAAATTAAAATATTAAATACTAATAGCTTTTGCCCGCGACTACGTACGCGTGGAACTTGATAAAAGGGATTATTAAAAGCGCCTCAGCAAATGTAAGAGTAATTGTTCTTTTGGTCTAATAATTACATTTCCTACAGGGTCACCGCACCCCAACAGAAATGTTCACTCACTTTTCAATCTTTTTAGGTATAATTTCCAGGATGAAAACTATCCTATGTCCTTCCTCGGATCTTAAACTTTATCTATGCCAAATTTCATCAAAATCGATTCAGCTGTTTAAGCGTGAAGAGGTAACAGACAGACAGACACACTTTCGTATTTATATTATTAGTATGGATTTTTAGAGATGTATAAATTTTCTAGGCGTCACAACATGCAAGAAGATAAAATTACTTAATTAATTGAATTCCACAAAGATATATACGTCTTTAGGTTTTTTCAATAACAGTATTCAAAGCCCACGGGAACTAGCTATAATTTATAGTCCCCGCCTTTATTGACAATTGACACGAAGTCTTACGTTCAGGACAAGCAAGGGGGACGGTTTGAGTTACTGTACCCTTACCAAGCGTAAACGTGAACGTACTCGCTAGCGAGTGCGTAAAAGATTTGTCAGACTCGACAGAAAACACTGTTTGAATGATTTAAAATACAATGCAAAGATCGACACAAAAAGCTTAAGGAAAAATTCGATAGGTTGCTTGGGCGGTTAGGGTGGCGAAATGGTTAACGCGCTGGACCGGCAGAGGTACCGGGTTCGGTTTCCGGTCTCTTCTACCAGGTCTCATTTTAAATGTATCCTTTAGTTTAGATTTTTGTATCAAAGGTTTAATTTAAAACACAGTTTGCACCAAAATATTTCAAGAAGTACAACTTTGACAACGTTATGTGGTAATTGTTGGTAACATCTGCATACATGCACAGTTGATCAACTCGGTGTCAAACCAAACCACGATACCGACCACTAGATGGCGTTGCCCGCTGTCCAATACGACATAATAATGTTATTCCGGGCTCCAGGGAGTATGCGGATTTACTGCCGCGAACCGCCGATTGACACGTAAGTTAGACGTCTAGTTAACTAGTACAGTTGGATTCGTATTTACGGTAGCACGATATTATTGAAACAAAATATGGGTAAACCAGGAGAAAAAAAAAACACTAATATAAACTAGTCACTTCACTCGATTTATCTTCATCTGATTTATTAAGATTTATTACTTACAAGGTTTATCACCGCGTAAAGTATAAAATTACGATAACTATAAATAAAAAATTGGGCAAGTGCGAGTTGGACTCGCGCACCGAGGGTTCCGTACAAACACTTTTCATCCTTAAGTGGTTAAGTTAAGTTTGCACCTGGTATGTATAGCGCCCCATACAAATGAGGTGCAAAGTTAACGCAACCAACCCGTTTGTTGTATGGGAGCCCCCCTTAAATATTTATTTTATTTTATTTTTAGTATTTGTTGTTATAGCGGCAATAGAAATACATCATCTGTGAAAATTTCAACTGTCTAGCTATCACCGTTCTTGAGATACAGCCTGGTGACAGACGGACGGACGGACGGACGGACGGCGGACGGACGGACGGACGGACGGACGGACGGACGGACGGACGGACGGACGGACGGACAGCGAAGTCTCAGTAATAGGGTCCCGTTTTTACCCTTTGGGTACGGAACCCTAAAAAATGTTGACGAAATAACTTGAACAAACTTTTAGTACTTTTAGTAAAATTTGCCTGTTGAACATCCTATGGGTACGAAAAAGAACAGTAATTTCAAAATTTGACTAAGGCAGGGTAAAACTATTATTTGTATTATTTTTAGTATACTCCTGAGATGGTCACATTGCCACCAAGTTAGGATCTGGTGATGAGATCCGATCCGAGGGAAATCGAGGGCAACCCTCAAATGTTATTCATGTTTTTCATGTATTTTCTAATATGAATCAACGCATTATGATGCTAAGCTGATGATGGAAGGTAACTTCTTAACGATAAGGAGTTCAGGGATGATTCTAACGTGATTCATATGTATAATACATCGATGTAGAATACCTTATTGGTCCGGGTATTGTACATCGATGGTATAACAAGATCTCCCCTATCTTTTTTTTTTTTACTAGCCTGTGTTTGTGTCCCACTGCTGGGCAAAGGCCTCAGGTGCATTTATTTTTAATCGCCAAAAAGCAATAATATTATTTACTTTCTTAATAAAAAAGAACCGCTTATATAAATACATTATTTGAATCACCTTTTGTCGGTGCCAAACCTCGCGTAAACTTCTTTATCGAACAGACATATTGATTGTAATGCGGATTATTTTTGGCTTTTCAGTTATTTTAGAACGCGGTTCTAATTTATTTATTGCACTAATCATGAAATTTTCTCCGCATTGTTACATGACATGTTGTTGTGTGCTCCACTTTCGTGGCTATATATAACGATGACTTAAGTTTCTTATAAAATAACAATTTAATTATTTTTGAGATGTGTCAAAAGTTTTTTGTTTCCAATTGTAGTTGTTTTAATTTGTTCTAATAATAGAATGGGCATGAAACTCTCAATTAAGGTAATTTACTAGAGGAATCAAGACATTTTGTGAGGGGCCGTAACGTTTTACTGTATCGTAAACCGAAGGTTTAGTGCGAACAGCCTTCGTAAAACAGATCTTTGTGTAAGTGATTAATTTCGTCATTCTGTTTATACGTTATCTGTAATTTTAAGTTGTTTCATCTTAATTATTTTTGTTAAAACAGTAACGTCTGCTAACGTAAACCAAATGTTAAAACTGGTTGAACAATCAATAGCTCTCGCATCAAAGGCCGTTGGGTACGCAGGATCGAATCCCGCCTGAACCATTAAATTTTTCAATTTTTCGCTTCATTGTAAACATTTGTTTCATCTTAATATTTATATACATACATAGAAGCGATTCTTTTTTTAATGCTTTGAGCGGGATTTGAACCCACGTCCCCACGGCTTTCCGGGCCAGACGGGTGCAATACCAATTTTACTATTAAAGCCACTAGCCCAAGCATCCATTTTTTCAAATAGATGCGTCATGTAGACATGCCTTATTAAAGTATTTAGTGTAAAATGTGTGCACTGGATCTATAAAAAGTACATGTGTAGTACTTATTTTGTAATATGTTATTAAAAATCACTACAGTTTTAAAAATATACAAAGACAAAAATAATCGCTGTTTTATCCTTTGGGGAATGAACCCTTTATTAGCAGTTTTGTAGAAAAGAAACAAGTTTTTAAAGGATAAAAATGGCGAAATTAATAAAATCGAGTTAGATATTTTTTGTTTGCTAATAATTACACTTCTGTTTCAGGTACGAGTAATCCAAAGTTTTAACGAGGTAAATTTAGTTTAAGATAATTTAAAAACACAGCTAAGGCTTGGCGCAGACTATGGGTTTTGTATTTTACTTTAAAAGGGTGAAAGGTTCTTGAATATAGTCAAATCAGGCTAACTCTTCTAAGCAAATGAACTGTCACACCATATAAACCGAGTCAGCGTGAAGAGTTTGGTCTGACTCTATGCTCTTAGGTTTCCTTACCTGTAAAAAAGAGAGAGAGAGAAAAGTCAGGTTCATTCAGGCAAAAGATGAAATAAAAAAAAAGTATTTTGTTTATAGGACCCTCATTCATAACAAAAGTTAATGTTGCTGTAGCGTAAAAAAAAAGATGTTCCCGCCTTGGTACGGTTATCGTAAGGAAAACCAACCCAAGTTATATCTTCTAATTCAGAAAAGGAAGGTTCACTCAATAGGGAAATTATGAAATTAAAAAAAATGATTTTTTTTTGTTTTTAGGACCCTCATTTCTAACAAAAGTTAACGTTTCTGTTGCATAAAAAGGATGAAAATATTTTTTCCCGCCTTGTACGTTCATCGTAAGGAAAACTAAACCCGAGTTATATCTTCTAATTCAGAAAAGGTAGGTTCAATCAATAGGGAAACTATGAAATTAAATAAAATGTTTTTTTTGTTTATAGGACCCTCATTTCTAACAAAAGTTAACGTTTCTGTTGCATAAAAAAGGATGAAAATATTTTTTCCCGCCTTATACCTTTATCATAAGGAAAACTAAACCCGAGTTATATCTTCTAATTCAGAAAAGGAAGGTTCACTCAATAGGGAAAGGATAAAAAAAAAATGTTTATTTATTTTTTATTTTTAGGACCGTCATTCCTAACCTAACCTTTCTGTAGTAAAAAAAAAGATTAACATATTTTTCCCGCCTTGCACGGGTAGAGTATCGTACGGATAACAAAACTCAAGTGATCATTTATTCGTGCTCCTAAATACCTACATCATCATCATCTTTGCATCTTCAAATACAAAATTATTTTATTTGCTGGAGCACGGTTTCAAAGATCATAAATCTAGAACAGTTTAGTATTCAACCCACACTCAGATGTGCATCTTGCTTGCTTGTGACTATGCACAAAATAATTTTTGGGTGGTATTCAAATGAGTATTCCACGCACAGATTCTTATGCAATATGCTCCTCATAATTTTTCCACCAAAGGGAATATCCAAGATAATACAATGGGTAAATCGGCGGAGAAACCCTTCGTTTGCGCCAGTTCTAAGATGGATTTTCTCTTTGCTCCGAATTTTTGTTTTTCCGAATTCAAAAGCTTTTTAAGAACTGTTATTACGTGGTTAGAGCAACAAATTTAAAAGATTTCGTAAATAAACTCGTCTCGTCTGAAACTCGATTAGGTAACTACTGTAATAAAGTAATAAATAACTGAGTTAAGACCCATTAAACACCTCATATCCCTGTATTAAATACCCCGGAAATATTTCCAATGGATCGTTAACAGTTTTTTATTAAATAACTTAAAGCCTGACCAGGAATATATGAGGATTGTCAAGAGGGCGCTATTTATAAGATTTATATGGCAACAATTTTGCAACTAATCGCAATCCACTATAATGACATTAGTTTAAATACTTGTCAGTTCCACTGTGTTAACCTCGTAATATCATTTAATGGAATGCACTATTTTCCTGACTGTTTTTCGTGTAGTAAACACGAGTACACTTTATTTATAATCTTACGTTCACAACTTTGAACGGTTTTCGGCATTTTTTTTTTATAATTTTAATAATTAGTCTTTTGAAGAAACCAACACGATTGACATTAACAGTGTTGCCAAACCATCATAAAATTATTGCCAGTGTAAGAAATTAGTTCCAGTGAAATTCCGCAATATGGCGCATCCTCATATATCAGGCAGGTCAGGCTTTAAATTCAAATTTAAAAAAACCTCCGTTTCAACCACGATAGTTTGTGAGTGTGTTTATGTGTATGTTTGTTTCTTAGTCACACTCAAACGGCTGGACCAATTTTAATAAAATTTGGATTAACATAGGCTACTTTTTATCCCGAAAAAATAGTATTCCTGTGGGATGAGCAGCCAACACCGCGGGGCGCAGCTAGTAAGGCATATTTTACTTTTTATCTATATGCGTAAGGGACCATTCATTTATTACGCGAGGACAATTTAGAACACATGCTACGAATATTAAAATTAATATGTCGTGACGGCGAACTTTGTTGGTACCTACAAATAAATAAACATTTTATGTAGAATAGGTATTTTATTAGTAAACACAACACGTTGGGAACTTTGAACCCTTATATTGCTTTAGGGTGCTTATTTGGCAGTAATTTGCATTTTAAACTTATGAACGCAAGCAACATAATCTCTAACTTAGCTGTTTTAAATGCGAATGTATTTTGTTTAAAAGGAATTTGTAATAAGTTGAATAATTCGGATGATAATTAAAGTGGAGTTTAAAGCACTTTAAAGGAAGAGGTGACTATCAAAGAAAAGGATACTGCACCCCAAAGAAAAGGATTCGAAAAAGTTAGTGTTAAAACCGATTTCAACAAAAAATAAAACATCATACAACAATACAATTAAATACAATACATACTTTATTGCACAGCAAAGTCAGTTGACAAAAGAAACGCAAATACTTCCTGTCGAAGAAAAATAATTTTCCAAGTCGTTTTTAAATTACGAAATTCATAGATAACGAATAACGAAACTTACAATCGAATTGAGAAGCTTTTCTTTTTGAAGTCGGAAAACCTTTGTACTCACCTGTCCTGTCCTTTCCCTCATCAGATAAAACATAATGCAGGATATTTAGACTTAAAATTCAACATATAGCGATAAATCGCAATTAAAATGAAACGGGTTTACTCACATCGTGAAACTTTAATATCGCACGACATATCTGGAATTGGTTCGCGATTCATCATCAGGAGCGATATTCGACTTCCCAACGTGACCCATTTCATATGTATTTTACTATGTCTGAGACTCTCGTGACTTTTCTATACAAACCCCCTTCAAACTAAGTTTAAGTAAAAATCATATATTTTAAATGTTTCTTCATTCTAAACATGTAAAACGATTTTTTTAAACAACAGCCGGTTCCAAAGGCGTCAGCAGCACGCGACTATTACGAGGGGACTTTTTATTAAAACCAAGAAAAACGGGGGAAATAAGTTGTGGGCCAGTATTACTCAATATTGACACTTTAGAGGGAAAAAATCGTAATAGATTTCCTGGTAAAAGACTTTTTCTCAGCAATGCCTAGCCTTTGCTAAGTTCCACGCTCAGAAATATGCTATAATAGTAGTAGTTGTAGTAGTTGAGTATGATTTTCATTTAATACGAATTCACGAACTGACGTTTTCGCCAAGCCCTGCTTTTCTCCGATGCGAGGAAACCATACACCATTTAGAGACCATACACGATACTATCACCAGGCTTCTCAGGAACCGTGATATCTAGACAGTTGAATTTTTGACAGATGATGTACCTATTTCTGTTGGCGCTATAAAAACAAAATTATAAAAATTATTTAGATGTACAGAACCCTCGGTACGTGAGACCGACTCGGACTTGGCCGGTTTTTCCAAATATTGGTACTTTTACAGGTTAGTGACGTCACGGTTTCAAAGCCATTTGTAAGTCAGTGTTTTCAGCGCTCCGTAGGAATGTTGAACTTTGACGGTCATTTTCCGACTTTTAGAGCAGTCTAAGTGTAGTTAGCCATACATTTGATCCCAGTAAAAAATTGGATTGATAATCATAAAAAAAACATGCCCATTGGAAATCTTTCTTTATACAGTTGGCTAAATGCTTAAATGCATTAAAATTTAGCCCTTGCCTAAAAATAGTCCCTCATCCAATTACACTAAAATCACTCTCTTGTTTTGTAAAAACAAAATGATAAAACTAATTGCATCGAAGTAATATTATTCAAATGGGGAGCCGTAACTCAGAGTTGTTTTAATTAAAGATTATAAGGGCGTGCTTGCGTAAAACGACTTAAGCGCCAGTATTCTAGAACAACATAGGACCTTATTAACAAATGGCAAGGGGAAAGAAGTTTTCTTTGCTTGTTATCGTGTTTTTCTTTTCCTGATGTTGTCGACTGTAATTTATAAGTAGGGAGTTTGTAACACTGGAACATTTATACAAAGAACGATAAATTTGAAATAAAATTCGATCCTAGTACTTTTTGCAAGTTACATTAAACTAAGCTGTGTAGTAATTGCCGTTTTTTTTTCATGTATTTGGTTCCAATGTACAATAGATTCTGATTAAGATCAAACTAAAAAACAAATTATATAAAAAAAATGAATTTAAAAAAACCGCCCAAAAAACAAAAACAACTTAAAAAAATACATTTTTGACCATCTTCAATTTTTTTTTTCATCAGAATTTTTAAGACTATGTAACAGATCTAGGTTTGTATCAGGTTTTTTTTCTTTTTGCGACTTTTAAGGTTAAAGAGAAAACTCCAAAATTATCAATCGTAGTTGATCTCTTAACCCTCCGTTTGTTGTTGACGGATTTAGTGGCACGGCGTCCAATAATTAAGTGATCACTTCCCTTTTCCGTAACTTCTTTTTTCTTGTATTAGGTTGTAGGAAGTAGTAGGAAGAACCTATAAACAAATTATTTAAATAAACACGAAATTAAAAAAAAAACAACCACAAAACATCCTAAAAAACAAAACTTTTTTATTTCATCCGAATTTTTAAAACTATTTAACAGCACCGAGGCTTGTATTAGGTTTTGTTTTTCATATTGAGACTTAGGGTTAAAGTGTAGTTGATATCTTAACCCTCCGATTGCTGCTGACGGATTTAGAGCCATATTAGTGGCGTCCAATAATTTAGTGATCACACCCTTAACGGCAAAACATCGTAAACGCCAAGTATTTTCAACTAACAGCCGTCCTTTTGTCAAAACATGTCAATGAAGTGGCCATTGAATTACGTAACATACGTAATTGCTAAGTATTTCATATTAATTAAATAAAGTAGATGAACCCTTCGTTATCTTCGACAATTAAGTAATTTATACAATTGTACAATTCACGCTGACAATATGACGTAATCAGGATCGGCCCGACATGTTCTATGTAAGTTTCTTCTTCGAGATCATTTGTATAATATATTTTTTTTTACAATCGGTTTATTTTTTTAATGTTTGCTCTATCAATATTTTCATATTTTTGTTTTAATCTACTCCTGTTTTTTTTTAACTGCAGAAAATCCCACTTACGGTCTTGGGTGGCGTAAATATTTATTACAGTTCCGTTTGATGGACTTTTGTGGCACTAAAAATCCGCAACATGGCGAGGGTTATATAGCAACTTGTCGTGCTATTATAGTTAATTCAAATACAAGTGAACAAAATGAAACAAAGCACATAACTTAAACTTAGCGCTAACTAGGGATTAGTTCAAGACTTGTTCATGCAAATGTACACAGTTAGCTAAACTGTACGCCGTTAATTTAACAACGGTGTACCCCCGTACACCAATGTACATAAATTATATATGGTACTAGGGTGTAGTTGGTTTATTCCATAAACTAGCGACCTGACCCGGCTTCGCACGGGTGCAATGGAGATAAATTATGCATGTATTGAACATATAAGCCTTCCTCTTGAATCACTTTAATATATTAAAAAAACTGCATCAAAATCCGTTGCGTAGTTTTAGAAATCTAAGCATACATAGGGACATACAGACAGACAGGAAGCGAAATTGTTTTATACTATGTAGTGTAGTGTTCTGTTGTAAAAAAAGCTAAATACGACTTGTACTATTCCATTAAATTCAAACGAACCCCGTTAAAAAAATTAATCGACTAATTGCCTCCGCTAACAAAAAAAAAACTAGGTCTTTTATAAACGCATACTCACTTAGCATTATCCTACTAATTATCCTATAAACCCGCCTGCTAATTTCCTGCAAAAAGAAGTCTGGCCGGATAGAAAAACAAACGCTAAAAGCATTCGTGTGTTCCCGGTTTTACCGCGTACGCGGCTGACGTGTGTACACGCCTTTAGAATCGAGCTCGGCTTTTAGATAGATCCGATCTGATTGGAAAAGGTTGGACTGTCGGAGTAAGTATATGAAGAATAAAAGGGTAATTCGAAATTCAAATTTAATTGATTCTACTTGATAAATACATGTGTGAACGCTTATCATAATGCGATTCTGTTCGTTTGAGTCCTATATCATAAAAAATACACCATTATACAACTCCGTTATTCTCTATGTTTTTTTCCATTGTTATTGCAACAAATGTATAGTTTTCTTTAGAATAGAATAGAATAGAATAGAATAGAATAGAATACTCTCTATTGCACACCTCGAGTAGAGGAAATTCAAATACAGATAACACTTAACATTACAATAGAGGCAAACAATAGGCGATATTATCTCTAAAAAGCTACTATCACTACTCGTGCATGTAAAGAAAAATATACATTAAAAAAAACTCTCAAAACCTATGGAGATAGGTTAAAATATCAGAAGAAATCATTTAATAGCGCGTTCGATTTTGTTTGTGAGATGAGAATTGATTACATCCGATCCGACCTAAGAGATCGTATCTTTGTGCACTCAATCAAGTCGTCACACCAAAATGGCTAGATGGATTTTAACCAGAAACCACTAACCAGTCTGGTTGACATGTCTAAGAATAGTACATTTACTACAGTCGCCGGAAAGGAAGGGCTTGCCGGGTGAGTAGTGCTCAAACATATGTAATGACATAAAACATTCACCACTAAAAAAAAAAGCTGTTTAGCCTGTTCAAGACACAGGCGCCATGTTAAAAAAAATACTTCCCGGCAATTTTCTATGAAATTCCTTTACAGTTCTTTAGAGTTGTTCCGCCCGAAACGTGATTCCAATCCTGTTATAACGCACGTTATGGCGTCATTTCATTGCATGTTTGAGAAAACATCTTTGCTGCGAAGAGTAAGTGATCACTCAATTGCCGGACGTCACTGACATACCACTAAATCTGTCAGCGGCAATAAGAGGGTTAAGAGATTAACTACGATTGATTTACTTGCTTAGGAGTTTTAATCGACTCTAATTCGTAGTTTATGAGTTTGACAATTAAGTCTTAAAAACGTTTTTGGATGTGTTTATCTTTAATTCATAATTGGAAAAACAACAATATAATTTTAACAGTCTATAATTCTCAAACATGTGTTTGTATATAATTTTGGGTATTTTAGGTATTTTTTACTCAGAATCACGAGCTCTTTTGATCCAATTTGGAGAAATAAAGTGTTCCAATATTTTTTCGTTCCATTCCGTTACCATTCCCATATAACCTACTATAGCGGTAACGGTATGGAAAAACAAAAAACAAACATTTTGGGTCACGAGACCTCGTAATTCTGAGTAGAATATGCTAATACTTTCCAACATAAAAAAAGGGGTGTACAAAAAAATGGCACTATTTCACTCAGTACCCTATTGAATTAAATAGACTCCAGCAGTATTGCGCGAGTGTGTAGCCGCCTTTACAATCGGCTTATTGAAACTAAAACCACCAACGACCATCCGCGAACATAAAAGCAGGGCTTGGAGTTTATTTCCCACTAACCAGCATTTCATTTCCATAACACTATATCTCCCTAATAAAACATCCAAATATAAACCCTAAAGTCTAGCTTTATAATAGCGTTTGAAGGGGAGTTTTTTAACATATACGTCGTTTAGGTTTTGAGGTTGTTTTGGGCTAGATAGGCCACTTAGCACGCGAGCGAAACGGTTAAGTTATAATGGGGGGTTAAATGTTTTCAAATATGGTTTATTATGAAGTTTATACGTGCAGTGGATTCGCGTTCATTAGGATTAAATTTTTATTCAAGCAGTTATCGTCTGCAAGCGTAAACTAAACCTACAAACCACACATGATGGTCATCCTAAGGTATATAATAAATTAAGCAACTCGTTAATAAATGAAATGTCTAATAGGTAAGATGCCCTTGTTGGCTCTGAAAGCCGCGAAAACGCGGGTTCAAAACCCGCGTGATACATATTCGTAATGAAAAATCATTCTGTATTAACACGAACGGCGGATGTATACGGCTATAGCCGTACTGGTGTAGGACGGTGAACCTTGTTTGTCGCTTCCATCTAAACATTAATTACATTTTGATGACGCGTTTGACGTTTGGCTCGGTTTGTAGACACCTGCCTACTGAGCCGGCGGTCCCGGGTTTGAATCCCGGCTTAGGCAAATATTTGTGTGATGAACTCGAATATTTGTGCTTGGGTCATGGTTGTTCTATTTATTTAAGTACTTATATATTTATCTATATAAGTATATATATCGTCGTCTAGTACCCATAACACAAGCCTTCTTGAGCTTAATTTGGGACTAGATCGATTTGTGTGAGGTTGTCCGATATTTATTTATTTAACCCACAATTATTTTTAACCAACAACGAAAAAAGAGGGGTGTTACAAGTCTGCCCGTGGGACAACAAATACAAATACTTTTAAATATTTATTAAGAAAGTATTTAATGGATAAATGTTATTATAGTGTTAAGGATTATTTTAATGACTAAATTGACACAATTTATTTATTTCTTAATGACAAATTTTAGAGACCCTGTTTTTATATAGTGTAACTGACAGTACAATTAGTTTTTTTTTTTTTTTAAGTAATGGTTATTTTATTTTAGATGATTTTAATGATCCTTGACATGTTTTAATTTTAATGCTTTTAATATTTTATGATTTTCAATAATTTTTTTTTTTTTGTACATGGCGAAATTTCGTACGCCAAAAGGCACATCATAGCTGTACTATGTCTCACAAATGCCACCTTATTTTACCTATGCATGACGAAATAAATACATTTGAATTTGAATTTGAATTTGAATTTGGATTGTTGCTCCTAAGCGGAAATAAAATCGAAATCGCTTGGTGGAAATAAAATCAAAATTTCTCCAAGATGTGCAGCTTGGAACTAGAGCTTGCTTATATATTTATAAAACGTTTTTGTGTCTTGGTGATAATTATACATTATTTCCTATATAATGCCTTGATAAAACCGAGACATCACGAACCGTCGAATTCTCGCCACCGACACCTCGGAACATTAAAGAACCCTTACCATGACTTAACGTGACCGTACTCGCTAGCGACACCGTAAACGATTTGTATGGAGAATAGTACAGCGCCTCTACCGGTTACTTTGTAGAACTACAATACAATTGTCCATACAAATCCTTTACACAGTCTCTAGCGAGTACTGTCACTGTAAACTCATGGTAAGGTTGCTTTGGGTGCTAAGATTACGAAGACAGATGTAACTGCGAGTTGAAGCCGAGCTTAATACAATTGGCATCTTAATTAACATCAAATCACACGACAACCCTGGGGCTGTCGATACGTCGCGGTAATGGGGTCCCTTATCGGCAATGCTGAATAGAAATGTAACTAGGGCACTCAATATTCGTCGCTCGAGGTTTAATGATTGATGTTTCTGAAGTATAGCTTCTATCAGCTATCAGCGCTATTTGTAGATACATCTAGATAAATAAATAAATAAGTATTATGGGACAATCATACACAAATCAACCTAGTCCCAAACTAAGCAAAGCTTGTACTATGGGTGCTAGACGACGATATACATAATATATATAAATACATACATATATAGATAAAATCCATCACAAAAAATCGAGTTCATCACACAACTATTTGCCCTGGCCGGGATTCAAACCCAAGACCGCCGGCTCCGTAGGCAGATGCACTACAAACTGCGACAACCGCGTCGTCAATAAAGTACCTATTATTGTATTGTATTGTATCGCTAGTTAATGTGTATACATATGTAGTAGGAACGAGAAACTTCTCTCGCTTATTACGAAGTAGGTAAACTACCGTACCCGCCGTGTTAGTTTGATTTGCCAACACGATACTATGATTAGTTCGCAGTACGCAATAATAATTAATACGGGGACTTACACCTATTGTTGCGGGGAACATGGTTATCAAGAATTGGCAGGTCGGAAATGTTACACCCTCAGCATGTAACGTCACATGAGGTAAATTTAATTTGTGACATAACTGTTGTATACAGGGTGGCCCATAAAAAAAAAAAAAAACTGTTTATTTCACTATAAGTCTACTAAAAACTTCCGCTTAGACTCTAATCTTAGATTTAAAGATTTAATCGAATCTAATTATATTAAATTTATTAATTATTAATTGAGACAATGCGAATGAGAAAAAAATCTAGTCGGGAAGGCTGTTAATTAACATTTAGATTGGTCACATTAGGGTCCCGTTTTTACCCTTTGGGTACGGAACCCTAAAAACATTTATTGAGATGCGAGACTCATCTCATATCGTGTTAGTAACAAATGAAAAAGCTAGGATTTACAAAACTACTTACATGCAAAATTAATTTATTAACCCCGCCTAAATTATATTTCTAATATTTTCTTCGGCTGAAAAATAATTTTCACTTGGTAACTACTAGACACGTCGAATTTAACTATAAATATAACACAATGAAAAGAATACGCGCGAATAAATAGCTCGGCGCAAACATTCGATAATTAATCAACATTGGGTCGTTTTTAATAAATGAGCGACCGGCGAGCGTAATTACGTGGAAATCACGTGTCATCAGCGACCGCGGCCACAGGGTCGACAAACAGCAGAAGGCAAAGACACATCATCATCATATCAGCCGATAGACCGCTGCTGGAAAAAATTCTGCCCCAAAGTTCTCCACAACAATATCTATCTATCAGCCACAGGTGTCCACTGCTGAACATAGGCCTCCCCCATGACTCGCCACAAAGTGCGATCCTATGCAGACCGCGTCCAATGATTCCCCGCTACCCTCACGAGGTCATCCGTCCATCTAGTCGGGGGCCGACCCACGCTGCGCTTTCCTATACGTGGTCGCCACTCTAGGACTTTGCTGCCCCAACGGCCGTCCGTTCTCCGGGCTACATGGCCTGCCCATTGCCACTTCAACCCAAGGTAACCGACATAGTGCACAGGATTGCCCTGTGCACTATGTCGGTTACCTTGGTTCTTCTGCGGATATCCTCATTTGTGATTCTATCACGCAAAGAAACTCCGAGCATTGCCCTTTCCATTGCACGTTGCGTGACTCTTAGCCGCCTCATGAGTCCCATTGTGAACGACCATGTCTCAGTTCCGTAAGTCATCACTGGCAATAGAATACTCTTTATTGCACACCTCAAGAAGAAAGAAATACAAATACAGATGACACTTAACATTACAATAGAGGCAAACAATAGGCGATCTTATCGCTAAAAAGCGATCTCTTCCAGACAACCTTTGGGTAGCCGATTAATATAAATGAAATGAGATGAGTAGGCGAAGCAAAAAGTAATCAAGAAAAGTACTGAAAAATTATTAAAATCTACTAAAACCTATAATAATATATATTGATACATAAACATACATAAAAATATACATAAATTAACATATGACTAAATATATACTCATATATAAACTTACTTAAACCTTATATTGATTTATGAACAATCGGAGAGATGTGGACTTTTGGAGCGAGTTGCGCCCCGCGGTGTCACTATCATCATCTCATCCCATAGGAACACAATTTTTTTTTCGAGATAAATGTAGTCTATTTTGTTAATCCAGGGTGTCAGCTACCTCCGTACCAAATTTCATCAAAATAGCTCCAGCCGTTTGAATGTGAAGCCGTAACAAAAATACAGACACAAACCTTCGCCTTTATAATATTAGTGTGATACTCCAATAGCAGGAATGGATATTTACGATACAAATGCGGCCATTAAAATATCATCATCATATCAGCTGACAGACGTCCCACTGCTGGACAAAGTCCTCCCCCAAAGTTCTCCAAAGCGATCGGTCTTGCGCCGCCCTTACTCAATTTCTGCCCGCAACCCTAACCAGGTCATCGGACCTTGTTGGGGGCTTTCCCACGCAGCATCACTCAAGAACCTTTCTGCCCCTAATTTTTCATTGATAGTTTTGGTTTCAAAAACTGAATTCACACAGAAAACTGTTTTTTACAACTTTATTTCGACTGCACGCACGTAAGGACATGAAATAGCTATGTTAATCTCTGGAACTCAGGGAAGTTTTTTTTATCGGACAACATCACACAATCGATCTAGTCCCAAATTAAGCTCAAGAAAGCTTGAACTTAATTTGGGAAATTATTCACTATAAAGATATATTTGTCTTAATATGAAAAAAAATAATTGAAAAGGAATAAGGCCTCTTAAAAGTGGAATATTGGCTTGGCTACTGTTGCTTCCAAGTACTGTGAAGAACGTTCGTTTGTAAAATTAAAATTTCATTGTCGATGTGTTAAGTCGATCGGGCGTGATTCCTCTGCAGCCGACGGGTTGATACTGGGTTAACATGTTATGGCCGCGGCACAAATATTTAATCACGTGAAATTGGTAACATTTGCGAAAATCATGGTGCTATAGAAATGAAGTCTCGTAGTCTATCTGGTTATCATGTTTCATCGGTGTATATATTTATTTATATTATATATGTATGGTGCCGCATGCAAATGAGGTGCAAAGTTAACGCAACCGATCACGTTTGTTGTATATGAGCCTCACTTTAATATTTATTTTATTCTGTTTTTAGTATTTGTTGTTATAGCGGCAACGGAAATACATCATCTGTGAAAACTTCAACTGTCTAGCTATAACGGTCCATTAGATACAGCCTGGTGACAGACGGACAAACAGACAGACGGACAGCGGAGTCTTAAGTAATAGGTTCCCGTTTTTTACCCTTTGAGAACGGAACCCTAAAAAGGGCGGTTTCCGTACTACGGTCAACAGTTGGTGTTTGGAATCCCTCTAGAAATGTGGGGGTTTGAATCCCGCGGGGGTCAAACAATTTACGTTTCAATAAAAACAATTCACTGTCAAAAGCATGAAAAAACTTGAAATTCAAAAACCATGTTAAATTAAACGTATTATTGTTGCAGGTAAGTTAATTAACTGCCCGCTCGCTCGCGTCTACTTCACACGCTGAAAAACTGAACGGTTTGTATGCAGTTTTAAAATTGCGGTTTTGTGCACTTGGGAGCGGAAAAGGTTCGTAATTAACAAATAAGCTTTTCTGACGAGTTAAGTACAGACTGCGTTACTATTTATTTCTTTTGGTACGATAGTTCCTTGTTATCCTTTTAATACGTATTCAATTGCTCTTTGCTCTTTTTGTTATTATGTTGAACATTCTCTTTCTGTGCAGTAATGTGAGAGAGCGACTATCTCGCGCGACAAGACTCGCGAAGTCGCGAAGTATAGTTGCCGGCAAACTTTTAGAACAAAGATGGCGGATCGGCTACTGCGCAAGGTTAAGCTCTAAAAGTTTGCCGGCAGAAGGCCGGCAGCTGTATATGTACATGTATATGTTGTGCTTGGCAGGGCGGGACAAATAGGTCGATACATCGTCCTAAAGGTCCCAGCTACGTGACATTTCGACACGGCAGCAACACATGTGTCTGACACTTGATTAAGTCTGTAAAGAAAATAGTTGCGAATCTTCGACAATCTAAGGTCAATACATTTATGAAACATGATTGTAATGTCTCATTATTTTTAATGTGGGTATATACACACCACATTTTTTAATATTAAACCACTATATAACACGAATGTGTGTAACACGTTCGACCGGTAATCCAGAGGTACCGGGTTCGATTCCCGGTCTCTTCCACCAGGTTACGCATTTTTTTTCTTTGAGCTTTGATCTTTGTATCATTGGTTTAGTCTAAGGTCAAGTTTTATGATCATAGCACCAACACAAAACAGATAGCTACAGAAATCAATCTACATACAAGCGCGCTCGAGCAAACGCACACGATATCTCGGACCAATTCGGACCAGTGTGAGCGCGAGTGGATCCGTGCGTGTCCGTGAGCAATGTCTATGTGTGCGTTTGCTCGAGCGCGCTTGTATGTAGATTGATTTTTGTACCTATCTGTTTGTGGCACCATTTTGACGGAGCGTTATGTTATGGTTGTGATATCGTTAATTTAGCAAGCAGTGATATTTTAATCGCTCACAATGGGCCTTATAAGGCTCAAAGTTACTCAAAGGGCAATGGAGCGAGCTATGCTTGGAGTTTCCTTGCGGAATCGGATCCGAAATGATGAGAGACGCAAGAGAACCAAGGTTGTAGATATAGCTCAGATTTAAAAAAAGTATGTATGTATGTATGTAAACACTTTTATGTACACAACCATTAAGTAGTTATAAATACATTCATAACAAATGACACATGTACAAAGGCGAACTTATCCCTATTAGGGATCTCTTCCAGTTAACCTTCTCTTAGTTAAAAGTTCTCGTGGGATGAGCTTTCTTCAAGATATCTCCGAAGCGGCGATATACATATCGCCACTTCGCCAACCCGGTCACGTTAAACTTGTGCGATATTTATATGCGACGCCATAATTAGATATCTGGCTCAAACTTAACTTGACCGGGTAATAATGTGAGTAATGACATTACGAGTAGCATGGAATAGAATATCTTTATTTGTCAAACATAAGTACAAATTAGTTGTTACATTATTAGGTGAATGTCCTCTATAATGTCATCATCATCATCATCATCATCATCATCATCATCTCAGCCATAGGACGTCCACTGCTGAACATAGGCCTCCCCTTTGGACTTCCATATATACCGGTTGGAAGCGACCTGCATCCAGCGCCTTCCGGCGACCTTTATAAGGTCATCTGTTCATCTCTATAATGTATTGCCAGTTAATTGCCAATTAATCGAAATAAACGATGTCTCAGGTATATCTCAAGTATATTGCCTTTAACTATCATATAAATAGAAACATCCATGACCCGGGAACAAATACTCGAGTTCAACACACAAATATTTGCCCTTGCCGGGATTCCACCGGCTCTATAGGCAGCTACGTACCACTGTGCCAACGGCTCACTTTTTTAGGGTTCCGTACCCAAAGGGTAAAATACGACTCCGCTGTCCATCCATCCGTCCGTCTGTCTGTCTGTGTGTCTGTCTATGTGTCTGTTCGTCTGTCACCAGGCTGTAACTCATGAACCGTGACTACACTGTTGAAATTTTCACAGATGATCTATTTCTGTTGCCGCTATTAATCCAAAAAAGCCGCAACAAATACTAAAAATTGAATAAAATAAATATTTAAGTGGGGTCTCCCGTACAACAAACGCGTTCGGTTGTGTTAACTTTGCACCTCATTTTGAAGTGAATAATACTTTTCCCCGAGTTCTAGGTAGTAACATAGCTATTTCGTGCTTTCATTGCGTGCAGTCGAAAATAAGTTGAAAATGCTATTATTTCGCGTGAATTTTGTCAATTTCGAGTAGTTTTTGAAGCAAAAATTAGTAACGAAAAATTCAAACTGTATGTTTGAAATGTATACCAATAAATCCCAATAGCCCTGTTCTAGGTAGAAACATCAATAAAATGTTAAGAAACATGATTGATCATAGAGAAAAATGTCTAAAACCATCAGCATTTTTAAAGGAATAAGGCCTCTTAATTCCCATCATTTCGGATTGATTTTCAATGAACAGGTAAACTAACAAAGGACTCCAGGAAGCACTCCATCCTAATTTCCTAGCCATTTGCTTCCCATCCAACAATGTTTACACAAATGCATCAGTATCGACTGATTCGCCAAGCAAAACATCTGGCTGGTCCATTAGTGATGCTGTTTAATCGCGGCTCGTCATACATTAAGGAGCGTCCGAGGCGCTTGTAATGGCCGAGGATTATTTATCACCTACGCGTGGACTTAGGCCGGGACAGGGCTTACGGATAGGCGGAAGCGAGATTTGCCATAAACGGGAGCGGTTAAAGTTTACACAATTACTTAGCACAATCACAGTAAATTTGAATTTGGTTCAAGATAAATTAGATTTATTGTTTTACAAGACATATGAAAAGAAAATTTCCAAGTTCTGATCCGCAACGCAGGCTTCGTCTGGTGAGTTACATCAACACACAGCAATAAGCTTCGCCTTATACAAACCAATGTTCTAAGATTAACTTATTTTATACAAGTGAGGGAGAGAAGGCACTCTGTTGTATCAGGTGACGAAGAAATTGCATAGTGGGGAAGAGTGGTGATAACTTTGCCGACAAGAGCAAAGCTCTTACATTATTAATGAATGAAAGGTATAGTCCTTGAGGCATTAATCGTAAAGTCCTTTCATATTTTAGTGCAATACAATGAAAATAAATGAATAACTACAAGGGACAATCTTACACAAATCGACCTAGGACCAAACTAAGCAAAGCTTGTAAAAAACTACGGGTACTAGACGACGATATATATAATACATAATATATACATATATTTATATATGGATAACAGCCATGACCCAGGAACAAATATTCGAGTTCATCACACAAATATTTGCCCTGGCTGGGTCGAAGCCAGGACCGCTGACTTAGTAGGCAGGTGCACTACAAATTGCGCCAACCGTGTCGTCAATATAATATAAAAAGTCGATTGTATTTTCTATTTAGGAGCACAAGCTTGTCTATCTATCTATAAGCCACAGACGTCCACTGCTGAACATAGGCCTCCCCCATGACTCGCCAAAAAGTGCGATCCCGTGCAGACCGCATCCAATGATTCCCCGCTACCCTCACGAGGTCATCCGTCCATCTAGTCGGGGGCCGACCCACGCTGCGCTTTTGTTATACGTGGCTAAGCTTGTAATTTCCATTAAAAACTAGCCCGCTATCTCTCGCACTAACGCATCTCCCTAAAATAGCTTTTACCATGTCGAAGCCGCCCATAATGACGGCCTCTACTGTACTGTAGATATTAAATTATGTAATGTACGGAGAAAGTGTATAACTTATGGAAAACCGAATATATAATATATAGTTATCTGTTGGGTTTGATAATGATCTTGTATTTAGGTGTCATTTTCGATTATTTGTGGCATTAAAGTTAACATTATATTACGTTCAACGTTTACTAAACCTTGATAGTACTTTTAGATCGTACTTTACATACCTAAAGCGGTGGATTCGTGAATGTCCCAGATATCACGTGTTTGTGACCTGAACCGAAGGTGAGGGCCATAAATATGGGATCAGGGGCTTTACGAATTACCGTCTGTGGTTTGTCTAAAGTTTTACGTGTTGCCTTTAAAGCCTAGGGGGACGTAAAAACTCTTAAGCCATTGTTTGACTTTAAAGAAAAACTATCACATATATTATGCACTTAAAATCATGGGTATATCTACCATACCTGTTAGTATGACTTCGTGGCCCTAGGTTCAAAGCCCGGGAAAGGCAAACTTGTAAGATGAGAAACCGACAGACTGTTATTGTTTTTTTATAATAATAATAATAATCATTTATTTCGTGTAACTTGACTTGACACATATTATGTTAGTAAAATACACCTTAAATTTAGGGGTTAGTATTAGCTAAAAATAATTACAATATATTATATAAATAAACTAATTCTACCACAGTATGTTACCTGTGGGGGAATGTAGCCCCGCACAGTGCAACATAATGGGACAGTCCGGTTTGTCCGCTATCATTCTCAGGATGATGTTGGGACTGTCCCGCACCCGGCGCATCAGGGATGCGGCGCGCCCTCGCAAGGTGGCCTCAAAACCATCCACACGCGCCTCCGCGAACATCCCTGATGCGCTACAGAAGCGAGGCAGTCCCACCAGCACCCGGAAAGCATTATTGTATTGGACCTTTAGGGCCTTATAGGCCCGTTGCGAATAATGAACCCACAAGCTGCATGTGTACAAGGAGGTACAGAAAGCTCTAAACAGAGTTATCTTCACCTCCCTGGAACATCCCGCAAACCTTCGGGCTATCATATTTGCCCGCACCGATAAAGCTCTTCGCTCACGCTCGATGTCTATGTCATCTTTGAGGTCGGCCGCAACTACATGGCCGAGGTATTTAAATTGATTCACTCGGCTCATCGGACTGCCATTAAGAAATATCGCTGGGAATTCTGTATGCTTGTTACGGCCGCTCTCAAAGACCACATACTGACTTTTTTTTTCATTGTATCTGAGACCATGACTAGCCGCATATGTCTCGCATACTCTGAGCAATTTACGCATGCCACAGACCGACGCGCTCAGCAACACCATGTCGTCCGCATAGCTGATGTTGTTTACGCAAACTCCATCAACATGACATCCGACATGAATGCTACTGAGCGCCTCGATCAGTTCGTTCATATACAGATTGAAAAGTGTAGGTGAACTCAAACCCCCCTGTCTCACTCCACACTCCAATCTGTACTCATCAGACAGCGCATTTGCCCATCTAACGCAATTGACCTGGTTCCCATACCAGTACCTAAGTATGCGTAAAGTTTCCCGTGGTATACTGGTCTTCTCTAGCTTTTTCCATAATATGTCATAGGAAACCAGGTCAAAAGCCTTAGATAAATCTAAGAAACAGGCAATTACAGGGGTCTTGCTTTTGAGGTAATACTTGACAGTATGCTTAAGACACAGTATTGCAGATTCTGTAGACAAGCGCGGTCGAAACCCAAACTGGTTGTCATGCAGTGTTACATGCTTCGCTAACTGCGCATTAAGCACACTGTCAAATATTTTGGCTACAATCGTCACTAAACTTATAATACAGCGTGTCCGTAATACGTAAATATATAAAATAAATAAAACGTATTTGTTTTACTTCAGGAACTGCTTTTCTTGAGATAGAAAAATGTCTTTCTAAAGTCCATGATCTTTTTGAAATCGGTAAAATAACTTCTCTCCAGAACATATTTATGTTATAACGCGCAGAACTCCCGAACTTTAACAAATCGTCGCATCCCACTTTTCCAATCTTCACTTGAATTGACTCCATAAATGTCCATATAAAGTTAAATCGAATAGCAGTCCGTAGAGTTGTGATGAGGGTTGTGAATGGAGACTATAGTGTGTTATGGTTATGTTTAAGTTTGGAAACAATACGATTTGTGGGCGATCAATTTTATTATCTGCACATTTTTGACGATTAAATGTATGTATGTGTGAAGAATCATCTATGAGTGTGAGTTTATTGAACACTTTTAATTCTTTTGGCCTAGTGAATTTGTTTTTTGAGTCTACCAGAATCACAGCTACCAGTTCAACGTGTATTGATAACATATTTAGTAGTGTTGATGCGATTGATAAATCTATCATAAACAAACTAAGCTCTGACCATTGCGGACAATATGCCTCCTTCAACTTCAGTGGAAATGTTGAAAGTGATCCACAAGACGCCATGTGCAGACCGATCTCTGAAAATCGCTTAGATTTATTTAACCATAACATTCAGAGGAGACTATGTTATCTTACATTTACTCAAGAGGATGCTAACTGTATGTGTTCGGTCTTGTTTAACTGCATCAAAAAAGAATTTGATGCCTGTTTCAATTTAAAGAAAGTACAAGACAGGATTAAAACTAAATTCAGCGACTGGGCTACACCTGATATTCATGAAAAAAGACGTCGTCTCTACGATCTATATGAACAAAGGACAATCGACAAGAGACCGGAGTTCCTAGAGTACGTGAAAATGTTTTCCAAATCCTTTAAGCAAATGTGTGCCGCCGCTAAAGCTGATTACTTGTCTAAAAAGATCACAAACTCCTGTGATAAGGTGAAAACTATTTGGAAGGTAATCTATGATGAAACTGGGAAAACGAAACCAAAAGATCGCCATTACAGTCTTCGAATCGACGATACTGTAATAAGTTCCGATGTTGAAATTGCCCATCACTTTGAGCAATTCTTCTGCAATATACCTGTAGAGACAACAAAGTCTTTAAATTCATCGCCCGATGTCGCTGAATTACTATTGAAAACGAATGTAAAAGAATGTACAACTATCTTTAAATTCATTTATGTAAGCCCTACCACTATTATTAAAGCATTTAAATCGCTAAATTTAAAGAAGACTGAGGATCTGTGGGGCCTATCTGTGAAAGTGTTACATTCAATTGTTGAATCTATTGCACCATATTTAGCTGATATCTTTAATAAATGTATTGATACTGGAGTATTTCCTGATTTGATGAAGCATAGCAAAATTATTCCCTTATTCAAATCAGGTACAAAATCAGACCCCACAAATTTTAGACCAATATCAATACTACCAGCATTAAGCAAAGTTTTTGAGAAGATTATTCTAAATCAACTTATATCTCATTTCAATCGGAATAACCTACTCCACAGCAATCAATTCGGGTTCACTAAAGGTCGCTCTACCACTGACGCTGGCGTGGTACTAGCTAAACATATCTTTGATGCCTGGGAGAAGGCTCAAGATGCTATTGGAGTTTTTTGTGATCTATCCAAAGCATTTGATTGCGTTGATCATGAGAATTTAATTCGTAAGCTAGAACACTACGGAGTCAAAAACAATGCCCTTGACCTTGTCTCGTCATATCTTTCAGGCAGAACGCAACGGGTAGATATCAATGGGACTCAATCGACTGGGTCAGCTGTTGCTATGGGGGTACCTCAGGGTTCAATTCTGGGTCCCTTTCTTTTTCTAGTGTATATTAACGATTTACCAAACCTTGTGCGAGATAAACATGATATAGTATTATTTGCAGATGACACATCTCTTCTTTTTAAAGTAAAAAGGCAAGAAAACAACTTCGATGTGATAAATGATGCACTGTCCTCTATTGTGGATTGGTTTACTGCAAATAATTTACTTTTAAATGCCAAGAAAACTAAGTGCATTAAATTTACATTACCAAATGTGAAACAAGTAAATTGTGCCAAGGTAAAACTGAAAGGTGAAGTACTGGAATTTGAAGAAAAAACAGTATTCCTGGGTGTTACTTTAGACTCTAAATTGCAATGGAGTGCGCATATAGCCACTCTTGCAGGTAAGCTTAGCTCCGCGGCCTATGCAGTTAGGCGAATCAGGCAGCTGACAAACGTCGAGACGGCAAAGATTGTATATTTCAGTTATTTCCATAGTGTTATGTCATATGGAATTTTATTATGGGGAAGAGCGGCGGATATCCAAACCATCTTTGTGCTACAAAAACGAGCTGTACGCGCAATTTATGCACTAGGAGGTCGTACGTCACTAAGAGAGAAATTCAAGGAAACAAACATTCTCACCGTAGCATCTCAATACATTCTTGAGAATATCATGTATGTGCGGAAAAATCTCCATGAATTCAAGCTCAACAGTGACATTCACCACTACAATACGAGAAGTAAGGACAAGCTCGCAATACCTGCCCACCGTCTCCGTAAGGTTAGCTCGTCGTTCGTGGGGAACTGTGTACGCTTCTACAATAAAATACCTATTGATGTAGTAAAATTGCCCTGTAGAAAATTTAAAGCGCAAATAAAACGTCACTTATTGAATAAAGCTTATTATACTGTCAATGACTTTATAAACGACAGTGATGCCTTTAAGCCAGTTGTTTAGTGTTGTGTCAATAGTAAATTTTTAAATAAGCATTATTTTGGTGGGTAATTTTAATGTAACATGAGAGCACAATTTGTTGTTTCTCACCGGGCAAATAGTATTAGTCAAGTATGCCCGGCAGCTTGAGCATGTCATGCTCGCTTAAAGGTCTTTGCTTACGGTGGCGTCGTTGATCGGGTCGCAGCCTTCCCTATAATATGGTTGAGGGAGGCGATGGCTGAGATATGCGTCATACTCGTGAACGGGTGCCGTTTGTGGGGTCCGGTCTGTTCATGCTAGCAAGGGCCAAATTAAATATGTAGGAACCGCATACTAGTGTTAAATTAAGCAAACGTGAGAAACTTCATCCTGTACTCGATTGAAGTTATTCAATGTTGATTTTAACTTTTTGAACTCTTAGAGACTGTATACATCTCTAAGAAACAGCTTAGTATAGTATGACACTCCGAGACTTTATACATCTCTGAGGAAATTCAATAATTTTAAAATATTTTATTGCATGTTATGACGCCTAGAGACCATATACATCTCTAAGAAATTTAGGTTTAATAATTATTTTCTATTGTAAATTATTCACGTTGACGCCTAGAGACCTTATACATCTCTAAGGAATTTAATTAATTAAGTGATTATATTCTATTGCATGTTGTGACACCCAGAGACTTTATACATCTCTGGATATATTTAATATTTTTAATTCATCGTTAAATTTTCATTTTAATGTTCTTATTTAACATTGATTTGGAGTATCTATACATCTCCTTTACGTGTACCAGTGTAATTAGTTATAACACAAATGTATTATGTAATTGTTTTAAGTATTATTTACGAAAAAATGACTTACTGTTGAGTTTCTTTCGGCTTTCTTCTCAACAGCGGTCTCCTCTTGCGAAATGCCGGTAGATTCACAATCTGACTTGTAAAAGTGCCCCTGTGGCCTACTTACTGAATAAATTATTTCATTTCATTTCATTTCATTTCATTTATGAAAAACAATAATCGCGTTGCGTTCGCGTTAGCGTCACGTCTTTTTCATACAATTGACTGTGTTTACGGTGCGTCAGCGTTTTTGAGCTTGGGGTAAAAATTATACGAGAACGACACCTCACTGCATCAACGCAACGTCACCGTTTTTAGGGTTCCGTACCCAAAGGGTAAAAACGGGACAGGAAAAATCACAATAGATACGTTGGGAGAGTGAATTTTTCTACAGTGAACGAACTAAGAAAAAATCAATATTTTTGGGAGGGGGGGTTAGCAAAGAACATCACCAAAAATCATCAGGGGGAGGGTCAAAAAGTTGCCGAAAAAACCTCACGTGATTTATGCACAAGCCCTAAGTCTACTTTGGCGATATGCTCTATTCAAACTTGACCGATATCGCATTGGCCAATGTCAATCTTGTGTTCGCTGCGATTTGATAGGCTTAAAATTCAAGATATCAACGTCAACGTGATTATAAACGTCATAGCAACGGATAACACGCATTTTTTACCCGGCTTGCGTCTATCTGAAAAATCGATATTTTCATCAACATTTTTCTAATTAATTTGATTTTCACGCATAGACAAGACGCTGTGAACGTTTTGTTTGCCGGAGACCGCCGTGTGGGCCTGAATTTCTGCACCGAAGCGCCGGGGTGTTCTTGACAGATAAATGACGGATAAATCAAAACCTAAAGCCAAAACAAAATAATCAACAATCCGTGCCTGATTGATTACCATCTAAAGTGTGTTTTAAAACTTAAAGAATATGCAAGCAATATCAAGAAAACATTGAGTTGCACCGAAACAATGTACCTTGTTTCGACAAGTCTTTGGTGAATTTTTTCCTTGCTATATTTACTACTTGTAAGTACTTTCCTGCGTGTTTTAACCTTCTGTGCAATCAAGTGAATCCGTAATCCAGGAGAATATCGTGTTATTTTTATCCCTTTTTTTGTATTTTTATAGTAGCTTACCTTAACCTTGTAAATATAATGTTATCATGTAAATTTCATAAGTGAATGCCCTCCAGGTCATGTCGCAGACTGCTTCTACATCGACCATTTCCTCAGCCAACCCGCTCTCCAGCAGCAACGTCCCTGGAGATTTTAAACAATGTCCCCTTTGCCCTCAGCCCCGTTTCTTTAGGGGGAATAAAGGCCTTAATATACATAACGCACGCGCACACAACATTAAAGCATCTCAATCACAGCATCATCCAAATTTCCATACTAGATCATCTCTACAAAACGTATCTACCGGTTCCTTTTTCGATAACTTCCCCGCTTGGCTTGGTTCGCAAAAACAAGCAACACCGGTAATAAAAAGGATCCCCAGGGGGGCTCGCATAGCTGTGGCTAATGCTCTGAACCAAGCCATAGCTAGGGTTGTTATAGAAAACTCTTACGAAAGCTGGACGCAACTCCTTTCTTTCTCTTTTAGAGTCCTTCACACAAATAGCGATAATTCGGTTTCCCTGACTCAAAAAATCAAGCACAACTGTCAAACCCCATCAAACCCGGTCTCCATTCAGCCACAACTCCATACTCAACCAAAAACTTCAAGTGAGTCCAAACTTTTGAGAAAAGTGGAACACAAAATCATAGACGGAGATATTAAGGGAGCTGCCCAACTACTTTTCTCCAGTGACGTTGTTGCGCCTGACAACCCTGATACCGTTACTGCCCTGCAATCCAAACATCCACTTCCAGCTGCAACACTTCGCCTTCCCGATCCACCTGACCCTGCTGCACCTCACCTAATTGCAACAAAAAAGGACGTGCTTGCAGCTGTGATGTCGTTCAAGAACGGGTCCGCCGGTGGTCTGGATGGTCTCTCTCCGCAGCACCTAAAAGACCTACTGGGAAATAGCAGTGGTGACGCTGGCGGACTCCTTCTGGACAGCATCACGCAGCTCATTAACCTGATGCTTTCTGGTAAAGTCTGCAGTGATGTACTAAGTGTCCTTTATGGAGCTAATCTCTGCGCTCTAAAAAAGAAGGACGGAGGAATACGACCGATCGCTGTAGGCTTTACTTTCAGACGAATTTGTTCCAAAATATGTTGCAGGTATATTTTTGAACCCTTGACCAAGAAACTTCAACCCATTCAGCTTGGTTTTGGCAGTAAAGGCGGTTGCGAAGCTGCTGTTCACGCAGCGCGCGCCTTTGTCAATGACGATAGTTGCGAAGTGCTGCTGAAAGTGGATGTTAAAAATGCTTTCAACTCTGTCGATAGAGGCGCTCTACTCAAGCAAGTCAATGACGCAACTCCGTCGATATATAAATATTTATGGCAATGCTATCATGAATCTTCGCAATTACTTTTCAAAAATCACCCACTTTTATCAGCTGTTGGTTGCCAGCAAGGGGACCCTCTTGGTCCCGCCATCTTTAGTCTCGCTATTCATCCCGTAATTTCATCTCTAAAATCACAGTTTAACTCGTGGTACCTTGATGACGGCACTCTAGGAGGCGACTGGAAAACTGTTTTGGCTGATCTCAAAATCTTAAATGACTCATTCTCATCAATTGGTCTTGAATTAAATTTTTCCAAATGTGAGCTCTTCATTTCAAATAACATCGCCGGTTCAGATTCAGATACAAACAATATCATTCACCGTTTCAACTCATTAGCCCCTAACATCAAAATCATCGACAAAACCACTCTCAGACTTTTAGGGGCCCCTATTTTTCCAGAATCAATACCTCAGCTCATTAAAGAACATCAAACTACCCATAAAGATTATTCGGACCGCCTTCTAAAAATAAATCCCCACATGGCTTTGGCAGTTATAAAATTTTGTCTATTCGTACCTAAATTTACGTATATCCTAAGGTGTAGCCCTATTTGGAAATACCCACATCTTATCGAGCCCCTAGATTCTGTCCTCAAGACCACGCTCACATCCATTTTAAACATAAACCTCGACAGCCGCGCTTGGAACCAAGCCTCCCTTCCAATACGCTATGGTGGTTTGGGCATTAGGCAAGTCGTCAGTGTCGCTCTTCCGGCCTTCTTATCTTCGTTTCACAGCACGCAAGACTTAGCAAATAAAATTTTCAGTCCATCTTCTAACAACGACTGCATTGTCTGTGTGAACGAGGCCAGGGAAGAGTGGACGCGGGCTTGCCTGAATGCGCCATTCCCAGTTTCCACCAAATCGCAGAGGTTGTGGGACGAGCCGCTCTGCCAACTGGTTCTAAAAGATCTGACAGATACGGCACAAAATTCGACAGAGCGTGCTCGCCTACTTGCCGTGGCGGAACCGGAATCGGGGTTTTGGCTCCATGCGCTACCATCACCTAACATTGGTACGCTGCTGGATAAAACAACTCTCACCCTGGCAACAAGTCTGCGACTCGGCACTAAAACCACCGAGCCTCACCACTGCCGTTGCGGCTCAACCGTGGACGAGTTAGGCCACCATGGCTTATGCTGCCAAAAGAGCGCCGGTCGTATATCCCGGCACGCTTCCCTGAACGACGTCATACGGAGGGCCTTTGTCTCCGTCAATGTGCCGGCCATTTTAGAGCCGAACGGTATCGCACGTGACGATGGCAAGCGACCTGATGGTATGACGCTCGTTCCGTGGAGGTTGGGCCGGACGCTCATTTGGGACGCTACTTGCGTCGATACACTGGCCGCGTCCCACCTCCAAGCCACGTCCTCCAAAGCCGGAGCGGCAGCCGCAACGGCTGAAAACCTCAAGCGGCGCAAGTATGCCGCCCTAGGCGAGGGCTACATATTTGCGCCTTTTGGAGTTGAAACATTCGGCCCATGGGGACCAGGCGCCAAGATTATCTTTAAAGAGATATCGGAACGCCTGGTCGAAGCTTCAGGTGACCAGAGGGCTGGCAGCTACTTTGGACAGCGACTGAGCCTCGCCATCCAAAGAGGCAACGCTGCCAGCCTTCTAGGTACAATACCTACTGAAGGCGACCTGGCGGGCATTTACAACCTTTAGTGACTATTTTAATTATATTTATATTTTAGTTGTTTATTAGGTATTTAGTTTAAGTAATAAGTAAGTTTTTTTAAAATAAGTATTTGTGTTGTTTTGTGTTATGAAATAAAGTACCTAGATATCAAATATGAAGTGAAAAAGACAAGACTACGATCGATCTTCACTTGAATTGAATCCATAAATGTCCATGTAAAGTTAAATCGAATAGCAGGTCCACAGGAGTTATGATAAGGGTTACGATTCGAGTGGCGATGTATCGATGGTTGTTAACTTGTTATGTTATATCTAAGTTTGAGAAAAAATACGCGATATGTCTGCTCTATCAGCCGCAGACGTCCACTGCTCAACATAGGCCTTCCTAAAACTCGCCACAAAGTTCTTTCATTGCCTGATGTTTCGACACGGTTTCACGCGCTGTGTCACTCTCGAACGTACCGATGAAAACATCAGGCAGTGAAAGTAAATAAAAAACATCGCGAAAGACCCGGTATAACTAGTTTTATTATAATATACTCATGTTATGTACATGCCTGAACACTTGCCTGTTCCACTTCACACTAGTATCCAATATCCAATAGTCCATAACTCAGATATCTTGAATCAGTCACTTTAGACCCCACTCAGGACCCTAATGCCTACTTGACTACCCCTGAGGGTGAAATGGGTGAATAGATTCTTGTTTAGTAGCTGTTGCTCGAGGCAGCCCAAAGGGGAGACGGTTAAACACATAGATGACGGAGGGACACTTCAATATGTAAAAAAATCTGTTGCGGCTGTGCTTGCATGAGCACAATTACTTACTGACAAGATCATTTCGTACGTACATACTTACTAATGTATACAAAATAATACATATATGTAGTAGTCGTTGCTATGTTGACGATCACCGTGTAGATTCGTGTAAATTGACTATGTGTAATTTATAATGTATCCCTATATACTATATGTGTGAAATAAATATAATCTAATCTAATCATAGGAATAGTTTCTACGTACTAATGTAGCTACCGAGCTCAGGGGTCAGAGCACTAATTCGGATATGAAGAGGGGTCATCGATCACTATCTAGGTACAATGTACTGGATCGCTTGAAATTTTGTATTTATACATAACCTATATCAGTATTCATAGAAATAATAATGTCTTTTTATTTCTGGTAGCTACGCGAATTGTTATAGTATACTATACTGGACTTTCTTGCGCACTGACAAGTTTGTAGTACCTAACAACGTCATCTACAAGGGCACTAGGGCAGCTATTTACCCACTTATGTACAAAAACTCGTTATGCATATACTGCAGTTCCGCTTATCCCGATTCATTTATCTATTACAAAGCCCATTTTAAATACCTCTCACGCTTGCCTGCATACACTTACCTTCCTAACTTGGAGACCCATTAGGCAAATTAGGTGCCCCCTACATTGTTCAAATAACGATAAAAGTTCGTCGTTGGTTAGCTTTAGCAGGGAGCTTGGAAGCTTGCGGAGTGGCTTTACGGTGTGGCATTAGCATAGATTAGGGGTTAAGCTGTTGTCAGTGTTGATGGAGCGTGCAGGGCCCTCATTTGACCGACTTTGCTGTATCTGCCATGTCACGACTCTATGTTTGAGATATTGCCGTTTTGTACTCTTCTAGCTGGATTAAGTGATATTGAAAAGTTGTTATTAAAAGGTAAACAGAGTAAATTATAGTAATGATATTTAGTACGGATGTCATTAGATACTTCGAATTCCAACTCAGCTGTATCTTTATCTAATTATCTAGTCCAACTCCCTTTCTCTTGTATCTTCTTTATCTTTCTTTGCAATGTACATATAAATCCTGTAAATATATATATGTAAAGCTTTCATGAGCGTGAAGTACGGTTCTTTCATATAAACAACAAACAGCCAGCTTCTTGATTTTACTCCTTTGTGAGGCGTGCAGAGAACTGCCCAGTCAAAGCTTCTACAATCAATTTCTTGCTTTATCTCCATCACGTAGACGAGATAGAGCTACTCGTTACTAAGAATAAAGAGTAAGCAGTTCATAAAAGTATACGTTCAAGTGCATCTTCCCGTCTAGCATAATTGTGACTCACGAATCTTTGTCACGTGGCATATTCTACCTGTCACTTTCCTTTCCGTGCGAGGAAGGCAGATAATGTTGAGTCTAGCGACAAATTAAGTCTTTTTTTTTGACATGACTTGGACTGTATAAGGGCTTTTCAGCCCTAACTACCAATGGTCCACTCCACGAATGCACAAGAAGAGCTACGGGAGGAATGGCGTCGGATTGTAAAGTTTGCTACCAACCCCGATGTGACGACCACGACCACTCCGCCAAGGGTGTGACGACAAAGAAGAAGACCAGTGAGTCGGACTTTGTGTGGGAGTTCTCTTCAGTAACAAATAAAGTCGCGACAAGACATGCTAACACTTGTATATGTAATGTCATCTCCACACCGTTTTATACATCATGGTACAGCCGACTTGTGGGGCACGGTTAACATGCTATTTTTCATTTGTATTGCTCCTCGGATTAGGGTACTTTTTAAGCGTTTTAGCAAAAAACGGTACTCGAGAAGGGCCGAGGTTTCGGTAGAGATAAATTGCGGTTGTGTATAAACATTGATTTTTGTTTCAGCTTGTGGTATTTAAGAATGAGGAGGTTCAGTGTATTGCAGTGTGCTGTTTTTAGTCTAGAATGAAGTCAAATTAAATAATGTTTATTTATGTTGAATAACATTTAGATTTTGACAGTAACATCCATATACTAATATATGATTTTTGACAATAATATATTTTGCTGTATTGAGTATGCATACCTTATTTCAATTTGGTGCTGAGGTGTATTTTGTTGAAACGAGTCTCAAAATTATAACATCCTATTTACTTAAATAATTTATAATGCGACTTGTGACCTTTTCAGCTCGTTGTGTATTTTATTTCAACGCACCTCAGAATTAAAACGTTGTATGTAGTTGTTGTGTGCCGTGGGGTGACCGGCCTTAGAATTGTCCCCCACCATTTCGTCCCGTGGTTGCAGTAGAAGCCTGCTAAGGGAATAATAATATACCGGGAGATGGGCAGCAGCGTCTTCCAGAGACCTTAAAAAAAACCGCGCGCGCCAACCCGCCTGCCAAGCGTGGCGCGTATGGCAAAACCCCCCTTAATGATAAGTCACATTAATACCAGGCCCCCAGTCTCCGGCAGCTCCGCTATCCCTGGCGTGGGTAGAGGCCAAGGTAATGGCGGAGCAGGGGGTGCTAAGAATCCCCGGACGAAATCCGGCTACCCATCCCCACGACGACTGGCCCTGGTAACACACAACATACGCACAATGAGGACTGATGAAAAGATTTGCGAGTTGGAAGAGGAACTGAGCAGGTTACACTGGGACATTGTAGGATTATGCGAAGTCCGTAGAGAGGGGGAGGACACCGTAACCCTCAAGTCTGGTAACCTGCTCTACTACCGGGAGGGCGCCCAACAGTCCCAAGGCGGTGTCGGGTTTCTCGTTCACAGGTCCCTCGTTAACAACATAACTACCATCGACAGTGTGTCGAGCAGGGTGGCATACCTAATACTCAGAATATCCAAAAGATATTCGTTGAAGGTCATTCAGGTATACGCACCGACCTCGTCACATTCTGATGAGGAAGTAGAGGCTATGTATGAGGACGTAAGTAGGGCCATACATACTTCCAAAACCTACTTCACTGTTGTTATGGGGGACTTCAATGCAAAGTTGGGCAAGAACAGCGGTGATGAGTTGAGAGTGGGGCAATTTGGATACGGGCAACGGAACCCTAGGGGACAGAGGCTGGCCGACTTTCTGGAGAAAGAGGAACTCTTCATGATGAACTCTTTCTTCCAGAAGCCGCCTCACAGGAAATGGACCTGGATAAGTCCCGATGGTTCCACGAGAAACGAGATTGACTTCATTATGACCGACAAGAAACGGATTTTCAGTGATGTGTCTGTGATCAATAGGGTAAAGACCGGCAGTGATCATCGAATCGTAAGAGGCACACTGAATATCAATGTTAAACTGGAAAGGTCCAGTCTGATGAAGTCTACGCTCCGACCTACTCGGGCCCATATTCAAAACCCCGAGAGCTTTCAACTCGAGCTCTCCAACCGCTTCGCTTGTCTGGAGAACTTTGTCTCAGTGGACGAGATCAACGACGGGCTAGTGGAAACTGTCCACACGGTAGGGTCTAAGTTTTTCAGACCCCGCCGTAAAGATAGACCTCAGAAATTGTCTGATCGAACCTTAAACCTCATGGCTGAACGACGCTCGCTACAGTTGCAGTCTCCCGATGACGTGAGGTCATATAGGCAGCTTAATAGACGTATATCGAAGTCCTTGCGACATGATCTGCGGCTCTTTAATACGAAAGAGACCATTGAGCAGAACAAAGGCTCCCAAGTCTTCGCAAAGGACAAGTCTATTGGACAAAGCCAGCTGACCAAGCTGAAACGGGAAGATGGCAGCATAGCATCGACCAAAGCAGAGGTTCTAGGCGAGATCGAGAGGTTCTATGGTCAGTTATACACTTCAGTCGCAAAGCCCGTTGACAGCTTGGTAGGCGATCCAAGAGCCAAGCTGTCCCGACATTATACCGAAGATATCCCGGACATCAGTCTGTACGAGATTAGGATGGCCCTGAAGCACCTTAAGAACAACAAGGTGCCGGGCGAAGACGGAATCACCTCAGAGCTTCTGAGAGCGGGTGGAACACCGGTACTTAAGGTCCTCCAGAAGCTCTTTAATTCCGTCTTGTCCGAGGGCAAAACGCCTGAAGCATGGAATAGAGGCGAGGTGGTACTGTTCTTCAAGAAAGGTGATAAAACCCTATTGAAGAACTACAGGCCCATCACGCTTCTAAGCCATGTTTATAAGTTGTTTTCAAGGGTCATCACGAACCGTCTCGAACATAGACTTGATGACTTCCAGCCTCCCGAACAAGCCGGTTTCCGAAGAAGCTATAGTACCATAGACCACATACATACGCTGCGGCAAGTTATACAGAAGACTGAAGAGTATAACTTGCCATTATGCTTAGCGTTTGTGGACTATGAGAAAGCCTTCGATTCGGTGGAAACATGGGCGGTGCTCGAGTCACTTCAGCGATGCCATATTGACTATCGGTACATTGAAGTGTTGAAGTGTTTGTATAGTAACGCCACCATGTCGGTCCGAGTTCAGGAGCAGAGCACAAAGGCCATTCCATTGAGAAAAGGCGTAAGACAGGGGGACGTTGTGTCCCCGAAACTGTTTACGGCCGTTATGGAAGACGCCTTCAAGCTCCTGGAATGGCAAGGACTTGGCATCAACATCAATGGCGAATACATCACTCACCTTCGGTTTGCCGACGACATCGTAGTCATGGCAAAGTCGATGGAGGAACTCAGCATGATGCTCGATGACCTCAATCGAATTTCTCAACGGGTGGGCTTAAAAATGAACATGGACAAGACGAAACTCATGTCAAATGCCAAGGTTGTGCCCATCCCAGTCTCTGTTGAAAACTCGGTACTCGAAGTTGTTGACTCATACATCTACCTAGGACAAGTGGTCCAATTAGGTAGGTCCAACTTCGAGAAAGAGGTCAACCGCCGAATCCAACTCGGCTGGGCAGCGTTCGGGAAACTACGCAATGTCTTTTCATCCGACATACCTCAGTGCCTCAAGACGAAAGTCTTCAACCAATGTGTGTTACCAGTGATGACTTACGGCACTGAAACGTGGTCTTTCATTATCGGCCTCATCTCAAAGCTCAAAGTCGCTCAACGAGCAATGGAGAGGGCTATGCTCGGGGTGTCTCTACGTGATCGAATCAGAAATGAGGAAATCCGTAGACGAACTAAAGTGACCGATATAGCTCACCGGATTAGCAAGTTGAAGTGGCAATGGGCAGGCCACATAGCACGCAGAGCAGATGGCCGATGGGGCCGTAAAGTGCTCGAGTGGAGACCTCGGACCAGCAAGCGCAGCGTAGGACGTCCACCTACAAGATGGACAGATGACCTTATAAAGGTCGCCGGAAGGCGCTGGATGCAGGTCGCTTCTAACCGGTATATATGGAAGTCCAAAGGGGAGGCCTATGTTCAGCAGTGGACGTCCTATGGCTGAGATGATGATGATGATGATGATGTAGTTGTTATCATAATGACACTTGTGACATTTCGGACCTGTTGATGGGTAAAATGCGATGTCTAATCTAATCGATGCAACTAATTGCCGGCTGTGCCATTAGCATCGACACTTGGGCATACAAATAGGCATAGATTAATAGAGTAGACGGTAGAGAATGTAGGAGCAGAGCAGGGGTCATCAACAGGCATCGGATATTCGGATCGATATTTACCTAAAGTTGACAAAATCCTATTGCTATCTCACTCATACGTCAAACAAAGCCGCCTATACCTACGACCGAATAACAAAGCCGCCGCTAAAGTTTAGGTAAATATCGATCCGAATATCCGATGCCTGGTCACCAAGCTGCAGTCCAGGGGACGGATCCGGCACGCCAGTTCCGTTAAGAAAGAAGCTATTCAATTGCTTTGCTTTTAAAAAAAAGTTCTATTTAGTTTTTTTTATAAGTATTGATTAATCCGCGATGTTGCACGGGCCGATCACTGTTCGTTACAGTTACAAATAATAATTTATAAAAAAATATCGTGAAAAAAGTAACAGGAATTTTTTTTCTAAAATTGTTAATTCAAAACCACAAGTTATAGATGATAATTGATAGTTATTCTATAGCTATTCCAATTTCTTATCTTTACCCCCACTCACCTTACCCTTGTAAAAATTCCTATTGTCTTTTTTAAGTCTGCAATGCTTAACCACATTTCAAAAGTGTCGATTGTGCTTCTGCCCGAATCCATGTTGAATTCCACGTGTTACCAGAACAGTTTCACATCTACACAACCGATATAATCTATGTCCTTATTAGAATTTGTAATGACACGAAGGCGGTTAATGCGGTCGCTGCATTATTTACAGCAGGATTAGGGTTATGTCGGTGGTTGAAGTGTTGAAATGAGCCAGTTAGGGTTAAGATACCGTCACGGCGTGGAGATATGGGACAAACTCGACATAGGAGGTTTCGATATATGACAAATCAAATAGTTTATTCTGTAAGCAATCCATGTACATTACGACTTTAAATCACATGAGATTACACACTGTTGAGAAGAAAGCAGAAAGAAACTCAACATAAAACAGTTTTTATCGAAAATTATAATTACAACTATTACAATTAGCTATAGGTAATATCCATGACCCAGGAACAAATATTCGAGTTCATCAGACAAATATTTGTCCCGGCCGGTATTCGAACCCAGGACCACCGGTTCAGGAGGCAGGAGCACTACAAACTGTGCCAAACGCGTCGTCGTCTACGGATATGTGGTCATATCCATTCTTACGATATTTTTTTCCAAAATGAAAATTTTCCAAAAACCAAACTCAATGAAATCCATATAGTAGAGTTGCTAAGCCGCGAAATTGTGCGCATCGGGTTACAAGCATGAAATTTTTACCACACATAGAGCGTTCCACGGTGATTATTTTCAGATGTGGAGGGAAGTCAGATTCGTCCCCTGTGTGGTGGGAGAGCGGGGTAAAAAGGACCAAGTACTGCTCTTTTTCTTTTTTTTATTACTGATTAGTAAAGGCTATTAGGGCTTGTGCGACATCGTTTTCGTGTAAATAAGATATCAGCTATTAATTTTTCATGTTATTTAAGAATAGTTTCTTATTAAAATTTGGGTTTATTGCCGAAAAGGTAAAAATCACAACAAGTTTTTTTTATTCAGAACGATAAATTAGTTATCTATGAAATGAAATGAATGAATGGGACAAAGGAGTCCTCTTTTTCTTTTTATATTACTGATCAGATAACGCTACTAGGACTTGTGTGGTATCGTTTTCGTGTAAAACAGATATCAGAAATTAATTTTTCATGTTATTTATTCATAGTACCATATAAAAATATGGTTGTATTTCCGAAATTGTAAAAATCACTACAAGTTTTTTTTATTCAGGGAGATAAATTAGTTATATTTCCTGAATATTTACAACAAACAAAAATATTGCAAAATAGCAAATTTAATCTAGTTTCTAAAAACATATACATATTGGGCACTTTTCTTACAAACAGTAACTTAAATAAATTGTTAATGTTGAGATTAGCCCGTGTGCTCGTGACACATTTGCAAAAAAAAAAATTTTTAATTGCATTCATTTGTTTTTCTAGGACGTATATAGTAAATATTATATGTAAAAGCATGTTAATAATCATTATTTAACGTATTTAATGAAGCGAAATAGGATGCGTTCGGAGATTAACGTTGGTTACGCCGACGTAAAGATATATTTTAAGCTACTGTTTGTATGAGAAGTGCCCAACATGCATATATTTTTAGAAACTAGATTAAATGAGCTTTTTAAAATAATAATAATAATTTGAAAATGTTCACGAAATTGAACTAATTTACCTCACTGAATAAAAAAACTTGTTGTCTTTTTTACCTTTTCGGCCATACACCCATATTTTTATATAGAACTATACAAAAATAGCATAAAAAAATAATTTCTGATATTTGTTTTACACGGAAACGATACCAAACACTTCCTGGTAGACTTAACTGACCAGCAATAAAGAAAGAAAAGAGGGATACTTGGCCCTATTCACTCCACTCTCCCGCCTCACAGGGTACGAATCTGACTTCCCTCCACATCTGAAAATAATCACCGTGGAACACTCTATCTATGGTAGAAATTTCATGCTTGTAACCCGATGCGCACAATTATGTTAGAAAACAGCGGACTAACAACTCTACTAATACAAATGTCGTACACAATAAAATCCCTCAGACGTCTGTCAAACTTTGACATCTTTGACAATACCTACACCGCGCAAATTTATGGCGGGCTGCGGGAACCCTAATAAATCCATTGCTAAATGGGTTCCGGCCGTCCGAATATCGTTATTTTAATATAGTCGCCTCATTTATTATTTCGGATTCGGACTATCTTCGAAGTCGTGTTAACCGACTTCCAAAAAAGGAGGTTCTATGTTTCAAAAGCAAGTTCTGAAAGCAGATCAGATGTGGTCTTTTAAAATAACAGTGTGTCTGCAGATTTGGTATATTTTTAAGCCCCGACAAAAAATACGGATGTTATAAGTGTGTATCTGTGTGTCTGTCTGTGGCATCGTAGCTCCAAAACGGATAAACCGATTCGAACGATTTTTTTTTTAAAAGCCTTGTCTGTCCAGTTGGTTCATAGCTATGCTTGGTTGCAATACCTGCAACAGTATACAAGATTCAGCTTTGATTGGAACAAGTGATAGGATCTCAGCAAATGTTGAAGCTGAGTATTCCGAATTTTGTAGTTATATTCAGGATTAGAAACATTTTTATCCCACCCATTAAATGAGGGCCTCATGATGACCAGCTAGTTATATCGGGGGTTTTCTAATTTTGAATTTAGATTAGAAGTAGTGGCTCTGTGAGCAGTAGACTTCACCAATTTCTGTTTCAACGTTGTTGAAATCATAAAAAAAACAAATAGGCCTAGTAGGAATCCGCTCAAACTATATCAGTCGAGACAAAAATTGAAAATGTTTGGCTCAAACGCATATTGTATGGCTATAAAGTTATATAATAAAGTACCAGAGCAGTTCAAAGCATTACACACACCTGAATTCGAAAAAAAAATGTTTAAATTGCTTTTAAATGAATGTTTTTATACTGTAACAGATTTTTTAAACTATGACAACTCTAACTATTGTAAATAAATTTCAAATGTATACATGTTTTATAAGGGTGCATGTTATTTTTGTAAGGACTTAATTTTAATTATTTTTAATATTAATTGACATATTTATATTTAATTGATAGAAATTGACATAATTTTCGGAATCTATTAATTGACACGTGTAATATTAACTTTAATATAATTTAATTTAATAATTTAATTGACATGTTTACTAGCAATACTATAATAACATTTCTACGCCAATATTGGCCGAATATGTAGCACTAAGACACTTTATAATAACCAAATGTACCATATTCTTGGAAATAAATAATTATGAATTATGAATTAAAAATTTTTAATTTTTTTACGTTGTCAACCCAACCAACCCAAAAAATCGATACTTAACAAACCTACTCACAACATTTCATGAGAATCGGTTGAGTAGTGCGGCCTCGAGGCGAGAGCAGCCGGGAAGCCGAACGTTCAAAGATTTGCATTTCCTAAAGAATTTAGGCGGTTTTCCCAAAGTTCTTCACAACCGTCTGTATTGCGCCGCACTCATCCAATTTCAGCCCGCGATCTAAACCAGGTCGTTCACTTTGTTGGGGGCCTTCCCACGCTGCGTCTTCTGGTCCGCGGTTGCCACTCAAGATCCTTTCTGCCCCAACGGCCGTCGGCCTTAAATACTCAGTCCTCGAAGTACCGTTACCGGGTACAATCGGACGATAATCTACTCGGGAATGCGGGAGCGGTCACGCGCTGCTTCTACCGGTACCGAGTCGAAAAAGGGTAGCTTAGAAACGATTATACAACTACTTATAGCTGTCATTTGTACAAGAGTTACTATCCCTACTAATACTAGTAGTTACAAATGTGGGCTGTAGACGTCGCAAGTTTGTTTTCAACCCCTATATTTCCATTATGAAAAAGACTGAATCGACGTTTTTTTTTAAATGTAATTGATGAAAATTAATGTAAGAGATTGAGAGAGCTTTGTGTCGTGTACACGCTGAAATGTATATTTGAATTTATTTTTCTGTATTTAAACAAATATAAGAAAACACATAAATAACCAATATCTACCTACGACAAAATGCCTGGATGGAGTTGTAGTCTTCGTCCTATCCGCGAAAAAGAATAAGCTGGCAACAATGTCCACCAAAAGGTCATTTTTTTTATAGATACCAGAGTAAAGTACCCTACCATTATGCCATAGTTTTGGAGTTGCTACATTTTAGAATAAGTAGGTAAATTTTTGTAAATCAATCATAAAATAATTAATAATCTTAGCAAAAATATAAGCACATTGATTATATTTTTCTAGGCGGAATACGTAATATATATAATTGTAGTCTTTAAAATATGAAATACCTACTGTCATACTGTGAAATTCGGCGAACCTGTAGGCGAGAACAGTCAGACAACTGGACATCCAAACATACGAAAGAATTTATTGCCAAGCTGTAACGGAAGCGCTTCATTAAATTAATCAAAAATTGAGATTTTTTTTTAATACTCTAAATATTGAATTTTAAACTGAGACTGTAATTATGAGTGTATATGAATATCGCTCCAAGTGTTTTGTAATTTCAAATGCCTTCATTACTTTCTTACTAACTTCTTATTTCATTATCCCATCTTCAGTCTTTAACACACACACAAACAAGTAATTAATAACCATATTACAAATATTAAAAGAAACATTTTAAACTCATCGATCACTTGACTTCACGGGTTCATTATAAAACAACATAATTAATACCGCGTATTTAACGATTTCAAACCCAATTAAAAACCAATAAGGTTTACGTTTCTCTTATTCCGATTTTATACTTAATGCGATATAGTTTTTAGGGACCCATCTGTCGATCTTCAGTCCGATCAGCCTCCGTACTTCGAAACGACAGTCGATTGATATCCAGATACGTGTAACGAGTATTTTTACTTGCGAGTATTCTGTGACAGTAGTGACATATGTTATTTTTATGACATTCAATTTGGACTTTGAGCAATTGGTTCTCAATGGGGATTCATAACCTGTAGTTAGCCACAGATTAAAAGACTACAAACGGCGCAAGAGCTGTATTTTATTGATTTATTTATAGCAAAAAAATTAGTACTAATGGCGGACTTAATGCCATAAGGCATTCTCTACCAGTCAACCATGCCAAACAGAAACATTTTATGGTGCAGGGCCTGTCAACTATCAACATTATACCAAAAGAGAAACTTATTAATTGTAAAATGCGATCAAATTGGTCGTGAGGGGAGGCACAGCCGATTTTGTCCGAACAAAAGCAGCAGGCAAAACCGGGCTCCCAGGTGCGTGGGTTATTTAATGCGACTTGCGGCATGTAGTGAGCCCATCTTGTCTAGAAAAAAAATCTAATAACGCTCATAAGGAGAAATTAAATAAATAAGACGATATTGAAATATTGCCTTTCTTGGTAAGGGGGCGTCAATGACCGCTATTGACATGCCAACTGGTACAGCGTATACAAGAAATACCAGCACTTCTTACTATAAGCAGGATACACTACTCATTGCCATTATCAGGGCTACAAGACCCGGGTCAAACAGTCACGCAATGCGTTCAGAACAAGTTGCCACTCAGTACCAAAACGACTTAAATCCACGAATTTATTATAACCATACGTCATTATAAAGCTATAACAATCCCATGCATTAACTTTCAAGTTCGATCGAAAACGACGTATAACTCTTAAAAATCAAAATCACATAAGCTGTTTTCGTTCTTAGCGTCACAATAGTGTTCCTTATATTTATCCTTAGGCTATAGGTGCCGGTATGATTATTGTAAAAGAAAAATAGCGCACGTTCTAAAGGATTCAAGTGTAGTTACGCCCGTTTGTGTTGCGATGCGTTTGCGCAGGTAATCATGCGCCTTGAGCGCAGGAAATGTTCGAATACAGATCTGGACGGTTAGATGGAGTGCATTAATACAATGTACTTTATCTAACTGTTGTAAATATTAAAACAGAGTTAGTTCGTCTCAAAGAGAAAGAAGATAATGTCGTAATATTCACGACATTTTCTTCTAAGAACGGATATAATAGAAATACAACAGGTCGACAGATGATCAAATCCAGACAGCCTCTTGGGATTTTTAGGGTCCCGTACCCAAAGGTCCCTATTAATAATTAAAACTCCGTTGTCCGTCTGTCGGTCACCAGGCTGTATCTCATGAACCGTGAATCGTCAATCCAGGGTCATGGATGTTATCTATATATTTATGTATTTATATAATATATAAATATAATAAATACATATATAGATAACATCCATAAAAAAAAAAAAAAAAAAACCCGGATTGGTACAGGTAAGGCTGAAGATCAAAATATAGTTACAGGATTTTTACCTCATTACGATAAAGAAAAAAGGAGGAATAGAAGAACAGAATTACGTTCATATCACCATCATCATCATGTCAGCCGATAGACGTCCACTGCTGGACAAAGGCCTCCCCCAAAGTTCTCCACAACCATCGGTCTTGCGCCGCCGTTATCCGATTTCTGCCTGTGATACTAACCAGGTCGTTGGTCGACCTTGTTGAGGGCCTTCCCTCGCTGCGTGTTCCTGAACATTTGTGTTTTCACATTTCTGAACAATTACATTATTTATATTAAAGTGTTAAGTTTGCTCCAATGAGCTTACTTGTAAAGTTGAGTTCAAATACTTACGATCCAGAAGTACGTTTATCTAAACAACGAGCGAAGGCTGCGTGTCACTGACACCGCGGGGAGAGGACATAGGAAGGAGCGAAGCGGGCAGTAACAATATACGTTTTTGGGCGTTATAACCGTCTCATTAATATGTCCACAATATCGACGACCTCCGTATGAAATAAGGCGCCATTTTCGTTTGTGTTGTAGAAGTCACGGATTTTTACAATTCTTATCAAAATTATGTTGATTGTTTTCATGAATTGTGGAATATTGTGCACATATTAATGAGACGGTTAAAACACTCAAATAATCGCCTTTTTATCAGAAAATATCGTTTCAAGACAAACTTTTGTAGCCGACTGTGCATTACGCACAAACGGCAATTGCCCACAAAGACGAATTAACGAGCCCCAATTCGAGTGGATACTTTCGTATAGATCAGTTCCATTTCATATAAATATTGAATTGGCATCCAATTGAAATGCTTAAGCAAATTTTCTGCAGAAAACGAATTAGCTTCCATGATTTGCCGAGATTAAACAAATTATAAACGACTTATACAATCCATCAATACAAATTACAAAAACAATCACTAGTGCTGGCACGTTGTAAATAGTCGCCCTCTATAAAAATATATACACTAAATATTCAAAATAAACTTACTATAAAAAAAATTTAGTAACATCGTTAACACCACCTTACTCAATTAAAAATATTGTGTTTACATAATCCACCTGCCTAAAGGTTGTCTGGAAAAGGTCGCTATCAATTATCGAGACCACGTATTATTTTACTGTAACTCTTATGCTGCATTCCTGTATATTTGAGCTGTAAAGATAATTTGTGTACATTGCAACACGAAGCTTAGGATCGCTCTTGCCTCCGCTCCCGCGTTCGCCCGCACTCAACCCGCTACCAACCCGGCAGACGTCTTGAGCGAGTTCTTCGCGCAACCGGTTCCTTACGAACAATATGCGCAAGCGCAAGTCTGCGTGTGCGCACACATACACAAATGCATGGATTGTGGAGGCTACTTACACTACTTTGAAAAGTCGTATGTATTCAAGGGCGCACGGAAAATATAAATACTTTTTTAATACAGTTGCTCAAAAAGTGGTACTTTTTGTGGCTGCGTAGCGTGCGAGAAGCTCATTTTCTCGAACTAGTGCTTTTTACTTTTTAGTTCCAAACTATACTTTCGAAACGCAGTAACTAACTGAGTTTCGAATGTCAGTGATGATGATGACGATGACGATGACGATGACGATGACGATGGCGATGGCGATGGCGATGGCGATGGCGATGGCGATGGCGATGGCGATGGCGATGGCGATGGCGATGGCGATGGCGATGGCGATGGCGATGGCGATGGCGATGGCGATGACGATGACGATGACGATGACGATGACGATGACGATGACGATGACGATGACGATGACGATGGCGATGGCGATGGCGATGGCGATGGCGATGGCGATGGCGATGGCGATGGCGATGACGATGACGATGACGATGCCGATGATGATGGTCTTAATGTACCATGTCATTTGTAAAGTATGGGTTCGTTCAAAAATAACTTCGAAGCAAGCATATGTTATCGCAATGATATATTAATTTGTTATTTTTTCGCAATTGCATTAAAAAACGTCGTTTACAACACGTGTGAAATGTCTTTTTTAATACAGTTGCTCAAAAAGTGGTACTTTTTGTGGCTGCGTAGCGTGCGAGAAGCTCATTTTCTCGAACTAGTGCTTTTTACTTTTTAGTTCCAAACTATACTTTCGAAACGCAGTAACTAACTGAGTTTCGAATGTCAGTGATGATGATGACGATGACGATGACGATGACGATGACGATGACGATGGCGATGGCGATGGCGATGGCGATGGCGATGGCGATGGCGATGGCGATGGCGATGGCGATGGCGATGACGATGACGATGACGATGACGATGACGATGACGATGACGATGACGATGACGATGACGATGACGATGACGATGGCGATGGCGATGGCGATGGCGATGGCGATGGCGATGGCGATGACGATGACGATGACGATGACGATGCCGATGATGATGGTCTTAATGTACCATGTCATTTGTAAAGTATGGGTTCGTTCAAAAATAACTTCGAAGCAAGCATATGTTATCGCAATGATATATTAATTTGTTATTTTTTCGCAATTGCATTAAAAAACGTCGTTTACAACACGTGTGAAATGTCTTTTTACTACTCGTACCGAGTCTTGCCACTCGCTTTCAGCTCGTGGCAAGATACCTCGGTACTAGTGGTAAAAAGACATTCTTTTCACACTAGTTGTAAAATGTACTATATGGTGAGAAGTATTTAATTAGCTTTTTTTATATCGGCACAATCACTAGGTTCCACTTCGCCTGATGGTAAGCTAAGCTAAGGGGAGCCAAGGTCGCAATGGCAACTGACAAGAAACCAATGGTGCCTTGTCAGTTGACGCTGCCATGCTGGCATTATGTTGTGCCAATATATAAAAGATGCCCACAAGTTTTTTTTACTGTAGACGGGTAAAAAGTACCATATAACCGTTTTTGGATGTCCAGCTATCACCGTTGTTAAGATTTTTCCTGAAATAAGTACACATACAAACATAGAATCGATAAAAAAAGATTCTATAAAAATATTCTGAAATAAGTAATTAAAAAACCGATTTTAGACTTTATATAATAGTATCTTATTGAATGAATTGGATTCTAGATGTCACTAGATCGTAAAAACGCATTTAGCTTCAGTTAGTGTTATTCAAAGACTTAAATATAGATGGGCTTAAAGTTTTTTAAAATTGTACAAAACTACTGTCAGTTACGTTCTTTTGACACTGGTAACAATTTACAATATACAAGTATGTGCGTTTATAAAAATGTAAATGTGTATTCTACTCAACCTGTGTGTCGTGTATGTGTGAATGTGTGTGAGTTGATTTATAATACAATTGAATTGCCTGTTGATTCTATTAAGAAATATGCGTGGATGATGTTATTGATTTCATAACCGACTGCGGACGGGTTAATGGACTCTGGTCCGGTTTTGAGATGACAATAAGTTAAGTGACATGAAGAGTCTCTTCGTTTAAATCTCGGCTATTTACATACAAACTGACAGGCCTCATTTTCACGCTAGACAAAAAACTAGTACCAACGACTTATTGAACAGTGTATAAATCTACTTTTTGGGGTCCGTACCTTAACGATAAAAACGGGACCCTGTTCCCCGTCTCCGCTGTCTGTCCGTCTGTCATCAAGCTGTATCTCATTAACCTTGACAGCTAGACATTGTATTACGGTTTAAACTCGCGTGAAATTGTCAGGAACGGCCCGACATGTTTCGACCTCGTACGAAGCTCTTCATAAGGGACAATACTACATTTGTAATACAATAATTTAATATGTCACACGAAAGTATTAATAAGACTATAGATTTAGTTATTTTTCTGTACGTATAGCGATTATTTTTAATGTCTATTTTTAATATTTGGCTATTTCTATCTAAGTATCAGCCACAGACGTACATACCTACCTACATAGGCCTCTCATGTATCGAGGGGAATTACCAATATCCATGGGAATTCCGCTTGTGAGTCTAGCCTTACTGACTTACACCACTTCACTATTGTGACGTGTTATTACTTTTCCTTACCTACTTATTTTTAGATTGAGTAAATCTTACAGCATGCTGCAAATGACCATTGTTTGATATTATTAATTGGTCAAATGACTGCAAAAACGGACTTAGATATCTTAAGCCATTGATACAAAGATGCTTTAAGAAAAATTAAAATGAGTTACCTGGTGGAAAAGACCGGAAATCGAACCCGGTACCTCTGGATTGCCGGTCAAGCGCGTTAACCTCCGCCACCCTAACTCCCAAGCAACCCATCGAATTTTCCTTATGCTTTATGTGTCGATCATGGCATTGTTTATATGAAAGGCTATAATGATATAGGATGGATGGGGATAAGATAGGAATGAAAGGATATAAAAGATACCTTATTTTGTATTTCTAATTTTAGCGAAATCTAGTGGATTTTATGTGGGAAATTTTACATATCTGGTGCTCTTTTACACTTGATTCACCTACTTTTTCAAAATTGAGTTGGCAACACTGCACCCCAATGTTTGGACCCCCGAAGGTAGCATTGAACCAATTTTAATACAAGCTAAAACTCAATTTAAGATAACTTGGAATAGGGGTAGCATTCCTAAGCCACCCTACCCTGTCACTCTTCACACAAAACAGGGTATCATACAAAGAAAATCCCGTCGATTAAGACGTTTTGTATGGAAGCCATACAAACGGTAAATTGAAATCCATTTCATAATTGACTTTTCCTCCCCTTGTAAGTGATAATGTAATTCCCGCAGGATGGGATGTTTTGAGCGGAGTCCGATGGATTAGCGATTTGGGACAACGATGTTTTCTTCTGTACTTAATTATTTATGGTACAACGCAATTCTCTTTCCTAATACATTCAAGTTTTTTTTTTTTTAGCGCCCTTTGGCAATGAAATATCGAAAAACCGTAGTATAAAAAAAAAAAGGTAGGTACATGGCACTCCGGAATGACAAATCGACTTTGACGTCATCACGCTATGATTGGTTGGTTGGTGCTGTCAATCCGTTTCTGTGTTGCCAGTGGTGTATCGTAATAGTCCCCGATTCCCTTGTTACCTTATAACGGCTGTACAGTGGGTTGTTTAGTTTAGAGAGAGACTGTACGTACAGTCTACTGATGGTCCTGACGGAGTCCTGGGCAAGCCCCAGGCTTAGTCTTGGTAGCGTCAGAATAGGATAGGTATTAGAGGCTCCGGGATAGATATCCGTGGCCCTAGGATTGGTCCCTGGAAATCCCGTAAACGTTAGATGAAGTTCTTCGGCATGTGACTGCGACATCTTGATTGCTACGCGAGTTTAGTAGGCTGGTTACGTGAACTCCTAAGCATTTAATAGTAATCAGTGATGTGGCAGTCACAAAGAAAATCAATAGACAAACAAAGAAATACACTTAGAAATATAGTTCCTATGAACTAGACCAAAACGAAATCAAATAAGAAATATTTTTTACAGATACAAAAGTAATGAAAATATGAAATTGTAACCATTTCATTTAGTAAAACATTAAATAACTTATATCATCACTAATAGACATGATATCTAGCGATATCAAGAGACTTCACCTATTTAAAATGATTTTTTACAACACTCACCCGTATTGGGGAAAACACAGCAATACCTACATTTACAAATGTACAGACATAGTAGGAAAACTGTACATAAAAGAAGGCTGTATCTCAAGAACGGTGATAGCTAGACAGTTAAAATTTTCACAGATGATGTATTTCTATTGCCGGTATAACAACAAATACTAAAAATAAAATAAAATAAATATTTAAGGGGGGCTCCCATACAACAAACGGGATTGGTTGCGTTAACTTTGCACCTCATTTGTATGGGGCGCTATACATGCCAGGTGCAAACTTAACTTAACCACTTAAGGATGGAAAGTGTTTGTACGGAACCCTCGGTGCGCGAGTCCGACTCGCACTTGACCGGTTTTTATTTTATTTTGTGACGATTAGTGTTTAAGCTGCGAGGATGAACTTGCGGGCACCGTCCAATACGTAATTACGTAACTACGTACGTATTACATACGACCTCTGAACAATGTGACTTTCACGCCCTCAAATGAGGGCAAATTTTCATAATATTTAATGGCAATTTACACCAAAAACTTGGCGAACTTTTCATGCATAATTTATGTTTTGAAGTTCGTGAAACAATGTGTTTGTATTTTGCGAAATGTTTAAGAGAAACATAATCTTTAATCAGTGGAATTATGTAAATTAGGAACAATTTGCATGTTGCAAAGTCTATGAAGTTCGTGATGTTGTGAGCCTAAGTTATTTAAAGCGATATCATATACTTTCATAATGGCAGACTTTAGTTACAAATTCATATAAAATATTCGTTCAATTATGTAAAATATTCGACAGCACAGAATTTTCATAAAGGAGTGAAAAGTTATATCAGTATCATTCACGTGACCCTATTACTTAGCCTTTGCTGACTGTCTGTTCGTCCGTCTGTCATAGGGCTCTTTCTATGCAAACGCAGATATTTAGTCTTGAGATTTTGGTATAAATAATGTGGCGTACGTTTCAGCATTCAAATGTGTGATTGTTTGTTTGACAATTCTTAAGTTCGCCTCCGCTTCTGCCTCCGCTGTCCGTCCGTCAGTCCGTCCATCACCAGGCTGTATCTCATGAACCGTTATAGTTGAAATTTGCACAGATGAAGCATTTCTGTTGCCGCCGCAAACAAAAGTGAGGCTCTCGTACACCAAACGTGATCGGTTGCGTTTACTTTGCACCACATTTGTATGCGGCGCCATACATTCCAGTTAAGATGGGAATGGGAAATGTTTGAACAGAACCCTCGGTGCGCGAGCCCGACTCGCGCTTGGCCGGTTTTTTTGATTACTTTAGTAGAAACAGTCCCGTTACCTGAGGTACGTTACTTTACAATATATTTATTTATTATTTATTATGTCTTAAGTATTTATGTAAGTATATTTGTATATTTTTATTTATGTATGTTTATTACTTTTGTCTTTTATGGTAGTCGTTCTTTTACTCCTATTATTATTATGCACCACCTACTAATTTCAAACATTAATTTTCAACTACTCCGCTACCTAAAGGTTGTCTGGAAGAGATCGCTATTTAGCGATAAGACCGTCTGTTGTTTACCTCTGCCTGTTATTTGAATGAATCTCATGTTGTGTTGTATATTCCTTGATGTTGGAGGTGTGCAATAATAGTATATTACTGCCGAGGCCGGGAAAAGTCAGTTCGTGGATGAGTATGATTTTGAAGGACGAGGCGTAGCCGAGTCCTTCAACAATACGAATCTGCGAACTGACATTCCCGCCGAGGCTTGTATAGTGCTTTTCTCCAAATATGCTTGGAAATAATCACCAATCTACATTTGTTATTTAATATATCAGTACCATGAAGTTCATTTGGTACTTATTTTTTTTAGGAATAGGAATAAAAATTCGGGTCCGAATCATATGTTTGATTAAAAACAAAATATATTAATAAGAATTAAATATATATGAAAAGTTGAAAACACAATAACAAAAAATATGCACATAGGTAGGTAATTATTAATTTTAGTTAAATTAACAACTTCTAAACACACTGTTTTTTTTTTAGAAACCATACCATATTTATCATTCGGAGAAGATCATAAGTTCAAAATAACTTTTATATTGATTTGGACACAATCATTTCTGTTATATTTTTAATTTGTTTACGTTTGGTACCCTTATTAATTTTCAACTCACTCATTAAATACCATCATATTATTATAATTAAAACTTTCTTGAGAAATCTCTAATAAATAACTAAGAATCATGAAAATAAATTAACCGCATATAAGATTAATATTTAAATTGTTTGTCCGTTGTTCGAAATTTGTCGTCATTTAAAATACATTGACAGTAGCAGAGCAGAAAAATGTTCAGTGCAAGAACTAAACGCAGAGAACAATTAAAAAGTTTATGTTTTTATTTTTTAAATTTAGTCGACAATTGGCTGTATGGTGAATTATCAAAGTCTTTGAAAAAATTAAAAGTAAAAATGCAGTAACCGGCCAAAATAAGATTACCCTCATTTGTATTAGACGTCATAAACGGAAGGTGTGTTTTTTACTTAATCGTCTTATTTAAATAATATTGATTTCCCGGCTAAGGCCAATAATATATATTTTTTTTAATTTGTATTAACGCCTTCTAAAAATAACGAACGATTTCGCGGTCCAGTTTTACTACATTAATGGGAACATTTCCAAGCAAGTTGGAGAAAAGACTATTTGTATTTGTATTTGTACGTTACTAGCAACAGTTACTTGCGGTAGTTCCAATCAGTGATTGAAAATCATAGCGGTTGCGGTAGTTTCGATGCGCTACCCTCTCGCCGCAATCATAATCCCGGGACATCCGACAATCCCGCGTTAAATCCCGCGATCACATCATTACTTGCCGCTTCAGTGGCGGTCTAATGAGTGAAGATACTTTCAGTGGAGAATTGTAGAATAGATTAAGATTGTTTGTTTTCCTATCACCACATAGTATAATAGGCTAAATGACCCATTTTGACGAGTGACATGCGAATGACGTTTGCGTTTCAAGTTTTCGGGATCCGTGACGTTATTGTCAAAGGCAAAATGGCGGACAGCGTTTTAAGCATTTCAAAATACACAATAAAAATCATATTTTCAACTTATTTTTTTTAGCCGTTTTCTACTATTATGAACTAAATACTATACGAAATAAGCAATAGTTTAATACAATTTAACATGAGTCAACTAGCCTATTGAATTGAATTTTGACTTTGAATAAAAAATCGCTTCCTGTCTGTCTGCCTGTCTAGCTGTCTGTCCCTATGTATGCTTAAATCTTAAAAACTACGCAACGGATTTTGATGCGGGTTTTTTTCGATAGATAGAGTGATTCAAGAGGAAGGATTACATGTACGTTACATGCATAATTTATCAGCCTTGCATCCGTGCAGAGCCGGGCCGGGTCGCTAGTATCATTATGAGAAAACTTACACCTTGTGTAAAGTGTCGATGCATAATGTCACACGCAAATTCTATAAACAGCATTTGTGAAATATTAAGCAGTTGTTAGTTGTGATTTTTTTAAATTATTCCGATTGAATAAAGTGTATCAATACACATACACACTTGTTTATCTTTAAACAAGATGCCATTTAGAATCAATTTCCATCCAATCTATCCTAGTAAGTTACTAAAAGGGTTGTGTTTAGATATACCCGCTATTTTAGCTATCAAAGTTTTTTTTTACTAGAAGGTGCTCGCTAGTTTCGATCTCGATGTAGCTTTTTCTTTACCATAGTCTATTCGGGTAAGTCGGGATATCCAGCTATCTCTGTACTCAAATTGGTTTAAATCCGTCCAGCCGTTTTGGTATGACGTGTGGATAAAAAAAAATACCATTTTGTTTTTTTTTTTTTTTATTTATCTCATTACATAGCTTACATTTGGTACATTTATCTTACTTTCGCCAAACATACGTTTATTGGCAATTGCTGCGCTCACTTTTATAACTACGTATAACCAAAAAAATATACCTAAGTTAAAAAAAAAAAAAAAAAAATTAAAAGTTCCTCTGAATACGATTTTGTTGCATTCGGGGTTGAGACCCTTGGTCCGTGGGGGCCCAGTGCTCATCAACTTTTTAGGCAGATCGCAAAAAAACTGGTTGACATCACGGGGGACCGAAGAGCTGGCAGCTTCCTCGCTCAACGCATTAGCGTTGCTATACAGCGAGGAAATGCTGCCAGCGTCTTCGGGACTATGCCAAAGGGGTCCGATTTTTTAAGTCTTTTTTAATATTAAATTTATTCTGTTTTAGCCTTTTATTTTAGTTAGTTAAGTTCTTAGTTTATAGTAAGTATTTAAATTTCTGTAGGTTTATGTGATGCTTTACCTAAGTTTATAATAATATTAGAGTATTCTCTCATATATAGTTTGACCTTAGTATTATACATAGTTATGGGGTACTTATTATTATTCACTGATCTAGTAGAAACTTTCGTCCGAAGTAGTCGAGGCCCTCAGCTCGCGGCTGAATAATAGTATAAGAGTATTGTTGTGGTTCTAATCTAATCATATTTGAGCGGTTTCCCGGTAAAGTTTCGCCGAATCGTCCAAATCCCGGGAATTTGCAAAATCCCGCAATAGGTTCCCGCGACGAATTACCCCGCGGTCCCGTCATTACTCGACGCTTCGATAGTGCAGTCTAATAAGATTAGATACTGATTTTAATTGAGTTTCGAATATGGTTTGGATTATGCTCCTTTTAGCTTTACTTATTTTATGAGAATAACAAATAACCGATTAAAGTGTTATTTTTCTTTTGTTGCAGGTATGTTACGTGTACATTAAAACGTAATAGTAGAAGATGGGACGCAAAATGCTACTAATGTTTGTCCGGTAGGTAAACTTTTTGTTATGGATATTACTGATATATCAATATTTAACTATGTACATAAATTAAATATTAACATAGCTAAATAAAATAAAAAATTAAAAAGATGTAAAAAACTGTGCCCCCCGAGGCATGGTCCCGAAGACGCTGGCAGCATTACCTCGCTGAATCGCAATGCTCACTCTTCAGTCCCCAGTAGTATCTATTATATCAACCTTTTACTAAGGTTTTTATACAGTTTGTGGGCGCTGGGACCTCGCGGATCTAAGTTTTTGTTCATATACAAAAATAATGTACTTTTAGATATCGTATTATCCTCCTCCATTTTATTACGTACAAACTGCGGCATTAAAGTTTCTCATCACATTTTCCCGACCTTTATAACCTTATAACTTATTTCTTCAGTTTGCCCGAAATTATTTTAATATCCCGTGTCCACACTTGCGAAGTTTCGGACACTTTCGGACAAGGCGCGCTTGGGCAATCGCGGCGTGTCGCGAGTTATCGGACAACTTAGCGATACGAGTTTTGGTGTTTGGATGTGTGCAGTCGAAGGGAACCAGCCATTTCTGTTTTTTTTTATGACTTTAACGTGATGCTGTGAAGCTTATGATTATGTTTGTGGTATTTCCGGACCTTTACGACCTTTTAAACTTCAAGAAAAGAGCATTCCACCTAAAAGGCCGGCAACGTATTGTGACTCCTCTGGTGTTGCAGGTGTCTATGGGCGACGACAGTCGCTTTTCAACGTAGCGTTACCAGAGCTTACTTCGATTGTCATTTTTCAGCAATTTGTTTGCCTTGGGACCACATGGTTGACATATTAAATTTTGCTATTCAAGCTACACTTAAGAGGGCGCCGAGCGTTAGCCATAGAGCGCGGGGAATGCGTATTTAGATCGGCGCGCGGCCGCCATAGTAAAAATGTCATCATCATCGTCATCATCTCAGCCATAGGACGTCCACTGCTGAACATAGGCCTCCCCTTTGGACTTCCATATATACCGGTTGGAAGCGACCTGCATCCAGCGCCTTCCGGCGACCTTTACAAGGTCATCTGTCCATCTTGTAGGTGGACGTCCTACGCTGCGCTTGCTGGTCCGAGGTCTCCACTCGAGCACTTTTCGGCCCCATCGGCCATCTGCTCTGCGTGCTATGTGGCCTGCCCATTGCCACTTCAACTTGCTAATCCGGTGAGCTATATCGGTCACTTTAGTTCGTCTACGGATTTCCTCATTTCTGATTCGATCACGTAGAGACACCCCGAGCATAGCCCTCTCCATTGCTCGTTGAGCGACTTTGAGCTTTGAGATGAGGCCGATAGTGAAGGACCACGTTTCGGTGCCGTAAGTCATCACTGGTAACACACATTGGTTGAAGACCTTCGTCTTGAGGCACTGAGGTATGTCGGACGAAAAGACATTGTGTGGTTTCCCGAACGCTGCCCAGCCGAGTTGGATTCGGCGGTTGACCTCTTTCTCGAAGTTGGACCTACCTAATTGGACCACTTGTCCTAGGTAGATGTATGAGTCAACAACTTCGAGTACCGAGTTTTCAACAGAGACTGGGATGGGCACAACCTTGATGCGGACAAATTGTAACATTCATCTGGTTTTTTAACTGAAAATCTGAATAGATGTCCATGGTTAAAGTATAAAAAAACACTTAACGCCTGCTTACGATTTTACAATTTTCGTCCAACTTTACTTAGTTCTCTAGGGTAAAATATTAATAATCTTATGATTTTTCCACGGAGAAGTTGTTAACAAATTCTTCGAAGTGCTAAATATATAGTTTAGAAATGGATTAAACAACTTAGTGTTGACGTTATCTACTTAACGGCAACTGCCTATTTTTTCACATTTCGCTCGGCGCAGTCTTAAAGGTAAATAAGAACACATCACTAAATTGACATTATAGACGTGATATCTCAGACAGACGTCATTAGAAACATAAAATTTATGCAAGTAGTTTCGTGATTTGTTTGTTTAACGTTGTAATTGTTATATTGGTTATTATAGAAATATTTTATTCGACTATGTTGAGCAAAAGAGGCTGGCTCAGTGCGGCATGAACCGTCCACAAGCATTAGTGGGGCGTCCTCGGAATATGGGATTATTGCCGACATTGATCTTCTGACTCGACCGTACGTTGTGATACTTATTCAGGATTTTTAGGGTTCCGTAACTAAAGGGTAAAAACGGGACCCTATTATCTAGACTCCACTGTCCGTCCGTCTGTATGTCTGTGTCCAGGCTGTATCTCATTTAACTGGCCGGGTCAAGTTAAGTTTGCATTGCACCTATGCATGACGCCGCATAGAAATGTTGTGCAAATACAACACGACCGATCACGTTTTGAATGGGATTGGGATGCCCCATTTTATTCTGTTTCTGTTTAACAAATAAAAAAATGTTTAATTTAAATGAGGACTCTATTTAAATATTAAAACATTAAAAAATTGGGCTCTATTTTCTTTTCGTAATAGGTACAGTCAACCAATGTGATTTCTAGGCCACTATAGAACCTTGTCACAATGACAATGATATGAGATTTCAATCGGCTTTCATATTGACGTTCACTGTGACAAGGTACGAAATGGTCTAGGAATCAAATTGCTTGACTGTACGTAGTTGCATCGTCTGATCTGTATGTCTAGCATAACTGTCCCACGCGACAAATACTATTTGTCACTTTCCTTTTTAACACCGTGCGAGTATGACAGAAGATGTTGAGTTGACAATTGAAATCGCAAATTGCCCCGGTACCGCCGAATTACGACATCTTTCGACTAGTACTCTCGACATACAGTCGAGTTCATTTACATCTACACACTTACGAGAACAAAAATATCTGAACACGACTTTATGCTCCTGACAATAGGGTCGTGTTCAGATATTTTTGTTCTCATAAGTGTGTAGATGTAAATGAACTCGACTGTACAATCAATCTTAAGACAGGTAGGGTAGGTTCCCCCTGCGCATGACTTACTACACTATATCTCTATAGACTTGTTATACATTTTTCAATCAAATTACTAAGGTAGCTTATGTCCGTAACGAATTAATTTCAATCAACCGTACTGCCGATCACCCCGATCCATCTTTGCGGGGATTTGGTCTTCCCTTGTGTAGGGGCATTTGCCCCGATTTTGGGGTATTTTCCGAACGCGGCTTAACTAAGAGGGCGAAGAGATAAATTTACAGAAGGCATGTTTTTTTGAATAAAAACAATGTTTTCAAGAATTATCAAATACTAGTTGTTGCCCGCGGCTTCGCTCGCGGTGAATTTGGGGGTTCCCATTATTTTGGATAAAAAGTCTATGTGTTAGGTTATAACCTATCCCCGTTCCAAATTTCATGTAAATTCGTCCAGTTATTTGGGCGTGAACTCTAACAAACATAAACACACAAACTTTCGGTTTTATAATAAGTACTTTATCCCCGTTCGGGGTAAAAAGTTGCCTTTATCTTAATCCAGGGTATCAGCTACATACCTCCATACCATATTTAATCAATGATTCAGCCCTTTCAGCGTGAAGATGTAACAAACATAAAAGCACACTTATCTCGCTTTTATAATATTATTAGCTGCGCCGCTTGGTGTTACCCGCTTATCCCCCGGGAACATTTTTTAGGTCAAAAAGTGGCTTATGTGATAATCCAGGGTGTCAGCTACCTTCATACCAAAATGTATCAAAATTGGCCCTGCCGTTTCAACATGAAGAAGTAACAAACATACAAACACACTCACTTTTCGCCTTTATAATATAAGTGTGATTAGTGCGGTTAATGTGGCAAAATTAAAGGTGTACCTATTCCAAAAACAACGTGTTATGCTTCGATCAGAATTCGAATCCCTAGGTCCCGGCTAAAATTCCGGGCTATCGTTGCTCAAGTATCTTTCACCTCGTTGCTACATCTATATTTATACCATATTTTTATTGCATTTCAGGAAAAAGCTTCACAGCGCGGTACAGGATTTGTATAGGCGCCATCTGTTGGTAAAATTTATTATGTCCGCTCAATACGCCGAAAAGGTTGGACGGATTTTTACCAAATTTGGTGTCAGGGATAGCTGGACATCCAAAGATGGTTATGGGATATTTTTACCTGACTACGGTTAATAAAAATCTGTTACGCGGACAAAGTTGCGGGGACTTTCTAGTTTCTAGTCATAGGTAGTTTATTACGTCTGTGGACGATGTTTCTAGTCTAATTTAATAAAATTAAAATTCGGAAGGGCGCGCGTCTGTACCTAGCGGCTGGCCTGCTGTATCTTCTATTATGTGGTTGAACTAATCCACCGTCCGCCGTAGCACAAGTAACCCTATTAAGTCACTTCCTGTGGGTTCTTTGACAACGTATTCTAGGACTTAACCCTACCAGGCCGATACACTAGGTAACATTTAATCCTAAACCCATGTAGCTGCGGTCAAAACCATTTTTAGGGTTTCATACCTCAGAAGGACAAAACGAAACCCTTATCTTATAAGATCACTTTGTTGTCCTTCCGTCCGTCTGTCTGTCCAGCCAGACCCTTTATTTCAGGAACTCGTAGAGGTATCGAGTTGTTTTTTTTTTATCCAGCTTGGGTGTTTGTGTTCCACTGCTGGGCCAAGGGTTCCCCTTTCTCGCTAAAGAGCAAGTTCCTCCGAAACGTTTTCAAATGCATATAGGTGATCCCGCCGTCTCCTTTTCGGTCTGCCTTTGCTCCGGTAGCTATCCTGCGATATCCACTCAGTAGATAGTTTGGCCCAACGTCACGGATGCATTCGGCAGACGTGTCCTGCCCAGTCCCACTTGAGCTTAGCCTTGACACCCACATCTGCAATACCTGTTTTGGAGCGCAGTTCGGTGTTTCTGATACGATCAGTCCTACGAACTCCAAGTAAGCTGCGCTCCATCGCTCGCTGGCAAACCTTGAGTCGGGACTTCTGAGCTTCCGTTAATGACCAAGTTTGGGCGCCGTAGGTTAGGATAGGAAGGATATACATGTTGACAAGTTTGCGCTTCAGAGTGCTTTAGAGTCAATGTAAGGTTCCCCTTCATTAGCGTCTTCAAGGACCAGAAGCTCTTCCAGGCATTTTCGATGCGTCCATCGATTTCTTTAACTGCCTGTTTTGGAAGGATGCTATCTGGCCCAAGTATATGTACTCTCCTGTGCCGCCCCTGACCCAGGAAGACGATCCACAAGCTGCCACACAACCATCTCCACGACCAAAACGTATTCGGAAGCCCAATCTGTAACTGTACTTCTTGCGTTATAACTGTTATAAGTTGATTCGGTCTCCTCAATTTTGTCCGGTAATGTTGCTCCTCTCTATTTAGTCGTGCTGTAGAGTTTTATGTACCCACTTTTACTTTTCTTAATTCCATTTTATTTTTTGTCTACTGTCCTATTCTATTCTATTTTTTATATAAAAAAAAAATGGCGTCTGTCCATTGGAACAATTTTGCCAATGTCAAGGTTTTAAGAACGTTGTACGGTGAGTTGAGCTTTTTGTAAAGTGATAGCGATTTACAAAAAACCACACGGACTATCGGGCCTTGACCCAGGAAGGGCTATGAACGCTTCAAGTTGAATTCTTCATTAGCTATTCACTCATACGTTAGATCACTGCACAATACGCTATCAATACTACACATTGAACAACAAAAATGAATAAATAATGAACAACGAAACTTAAACGCATGCGGCCATCTTCAGTCACGAACCGGAAGCCACTGTCCTAGCTTACAGTAAATAATTTGTTTTGATGGCTGTCACTTGTCTGTCATGGGAGCAACTGTCAATAGTTTAGTGTTGCCATAATAATTTTATTTTGTGCGTTTCGTTTTTCCTATGTCAAAATTATGATTTTGTCCTTTCTGACCTATTTCCTATGTTTAGCTCTGACTGCTGGCAGGTGGTGTTTTTGTATGATATTTTGTATTTTAGGTGATATATATAGGAGTAATTTTATATTTATTATTTTATTATCTTTATATATTTTTATTTATTTTAATTTTTATGACACAACTTAGTCAGAGCATAGATGATGTTAGCGATCATTTTACGTCGTTTTCTTCTAGTGAGGACAGTTTTCATAGTATTGCGCCATCACTCCGTGATTTTTTAGACGTAGAATTGAGTGATGTTGAGAAGAATTTTAATGTTGTACATATAAACGCACAAAGCATTCCTGCACATTTTAATGATCTTGCTGTAATTGGTCATTAACTGAGACTTTTCCCTGTTTATTTTGAGTCTGACTTGCCGTAGGTACTCAGTTCTTTTAACATATGCTCTCTCTAGATGGGGTGCCGTAATTTTTTGGCCTATGAGGATAAATAATGTCACTAAAGACCCGAAATAAATTCTCATAGCTCAAGGAAAACATGTTTTTTTAAACATTTCAAACCTTTAAGTAAGCGCCATCAGCCCTTATATATTTCATTACGGCGGCGGAACAAAGGGGCGGGAACTACCCTCATTAAGGGGGTCTTCAGACAGAAATGAATTCGTTCTGAGCGCAGCCGTTTCACTTCGCATTGTCTTTAACTGTGTGACACAGCGCAGGCGAAACAGTGGTTTTATTGGAGCTATTGCATTCACAAGTCTCGCCAAACAGGTGCGTAACAACTTATGATATAATATTCGTTAATATAACGATCAAGTGATGTCATCATCGTCATCATCATCATCATTTCAGCCATAGGACGTCCACAGCTGGACACAGGCGTCCTCAATAGACTTCCACATGGGCCGGATAGCAGCGACCCGCATACAGCGAGTCCCCGCAACTCTAACCAGGTCGTCCGACCACCTTGCGGGTGGTCGTCCGCCACTGCGCTTGCCGGTACGTGGTTTCCACTCGAGGACCTTTCAAGTGATATAATAAACGAATTTAATATCATCATATCCATCCTATGGTATAATGATCATTTGATATATACGTGTAAAGGCTCAATACACACTGAAATTCAAACTGTTAGGTTTTTTATACTAATTGAAATTATACCCAATGAAATTATTCTTATTGTTGTTATATCAAATGCAACATCATGTCAGTCGAAAGACGTCCACTGCTATACAGGTTTCTCCATAAACCAGTGTTGAGCCGACATCAGTCTAACGGCATCCCACGATCCTGATTAGATTGTCCGTTCATAACTTGAAGGGCCTCATCACGCTGCATCTTCCGGTACGCGGTCGGCACCCGAGAACCTTTCTACACCAACTGCCATCGCCAAAGTAACTACGAGCAAACTGCCCTGCCCACCGCTACTTAATTAAGTTTGGCAAATCTCTGAGCTAACTATGTCATTTTGTAAAGTATTCATCAATGAACAGTTACTAAGTATACCTACTCATACAATTTAATAATTATATAGAACATTTTAATTCAGCGTGCATGTGGTCGCACTTTGTGGCGAGTTATAGGGGAGACCTATGTTCAGCAGTGGACGTCTGTGGCTGATAGAGAAAGTTAGAATATTCGAATATTGCAAGGAATAGCACCACTGGTCTACATACGCTGTATTCCTACTTTGTTTCATTTCGTTTGCATAAGTTTTATAACCCTAAAGTTAATGTTAGTGCAATGGATTCCGCACTTTCTCATTATTGCAGTTGAAAGCTTCTAAAGCTACTTTAACATCGAGCTTTTGCAGGCTTATTTTAGTGGAAGGATTCTCTGCGGCTTCGTCCACGAGGATTTTTGATCCCTTGGGCATTCTTCTGGATTCATCGTCATCAATCAAAAGACGTCCCTTGCTGGAACAATTAAAAAAAGAGAAATATCATCAAATTAGCGTACTTTGAAATCACATAAGCTCGAAGAATTTTATTTATTTTTAGGGTTCCGTACCTCAAATGGAAAAAACGGAACCCTTATAGGATCACTTTGTTGTCCGTCTGTCTGTCTGTCAAGACCCGTTTTCTCAGCAACGCGTGGAGGTATCAAGCTGAAATTCATATTTTCTTTATTTCATGACATATTGAGCAATATTTATGTATACACAGTATGATAACATTTTCTTCGGCTTCCGCGACTCTGACTCGTTTAAATAAAACGATTGAAACGGAGTATACCGCGTATGTTAATATAAGACCATATACATCTCTAAGAAATTTTGATTCATTAATTATTTTGTATTGTTCCCTATTCACGTTGACGCCTAGAGACTTTATACATCTCTGTGGAATTAACTTCACTAATCGTATCATATTGCATGTCAAGACGCCTAGAGACTTTATACATCTCTGGAGAAATCATTAGTTTGAATTGAATAAATTTTGTATAGATGTAGTTACTTCCTTAACATTGATTTGGAGAATCTATACATCTCCTTTACTATACCAGTGGCGTACTACAAACGACCAAACATATGATGCAGTGCCCTCGGTGTCCAACCACGTGCACTCTCGAAGACCTCATAAAAGGCACTCCCCGAGGGATAGAAGTGGCAACGCATTGGCAAAATACAATTTAGTCTAAGGAATGTGATCCCTTCACACGAAGAAGAAGAAGAAGACTATACCAATGTATTTAGTTATACCATAAATATAAATTATTGTTTTAAGTATGATTTACGAAAAAATGACTTACTGTTGAGTTTCTTTCGGCTTTCTTCTCAACAGCGGTCTCCTCTTGGGAAACGCCGGTAGATTCACAATCTGACTTGTAAAAGTTCCCTTGTGGCCTACTTACTGAATAAATTATTTCATTTCATTTCATTTCATTAAGGTTGACAACCTTTGACAACGGTAACTGGACAGTTACCGAAACTTCAGGGAGGCTCAAATAAATAATAATAATAAATATTGAGTGACAATCTTACACAAATCGATCTAGTTCCAAACTAAGCAAAACGTGTACTACGGATACTAGACGACGATATACATAATATATAAATACATATAATAGATAACATCCGTGACCCAGGAAAGGAACAAATTTCAAGTTCATCACACAAATATTTGCCCTGGCCGGGATTCGAATCCACGACTGGCTCAGTAGGTAGGTGAACTACAAACTGCACCAACCGCGTGGTCACGTATGTTGTATAATTCACCATCAGTAATCACCCCTATCCACCGACGCAACATTGAGACATCGGGTTCTGTAATAACGCTCTTAAAATTACAAAATTCGCAACAACCGAAATTAACGCCAAACTTCATCATTTGACGGTCCAAGTAAAAATTTAATTACTCACCTAGATCACTGATTGTCAAAACAATTTTATTTACAACACCCGGAGGGTTCAATCAGAGAGCCCTAATTCTATTGGACCCTTTCCGCGCGGAATTTGGAATCCGGGGACTTGTTAAGGTAAAAATAAGGTGTTTTTGGAGGGATTTTTATGTTCATTGACGGCTCGAGGGCTGTGCGGATTTTATGGACGAGATATTTTGGAAAAACATTTTCGCGGATACAATTTGACGAATCAAATTGTGGCAGGTTTTAGGCGCTAGAAGCTTACTTTCAGTACGAATATAGATTAGTTCCAGATCAAGACAAATGTAGCATTTTTAAATGTTACTTACCTTAGTATACTACCTTACTCTTTTCTCATTGCTAAATATGTTTCAATTAAGTATATAAATATTTAATTGAATCTCATTTATTTATTGTATGCGTATTTTGTTTATAAAATCGGCTGACTTTCGGTTCGGGTCACACACACATGACACACTCCTAAAAATTATTAAAATGTACTAAATCTGATCATAATAATACATGAACAATAAACATACAAGACAACTGCATAAATAAATATATAACTAAATAAATACGCCCCAATAAACGTACTTAAACCTAAATGAAAGGGAAACAAGTAATGTTCTTTAAGGTATGTTTTGAAAGTAGCAAGGGATTGACTAAATACGTTTCCATTCTACAGGGAAAGAGTTCCACAATAGAGTAGCCTGAAAGGTAAATGAGATGTTATAGAATTGGGAAGAGGAAGAAGGGACAATCATAGCAATATATATCATTATTATAACTATCGTGAGACATTAATTGTACGAAAATCTTCGCTAACTGGAACGAACCAAAACGAAGCAGCTTGACACGGAATCTATTTGACAAGCACTCAGAAATCTATAAAAAATTTACAAACTAAAACATAGACAATAAATATAATAATAATAAAAACTCTTTGAACTAACGTAAAAAATCACTGAGTGGGCCGTTACTCGTTAATCGCGCAGCAGCACGGATAGCTGACCCTGATGAAGAGCTCCATACGAGTTCAGTATAGTTTTCTTTTTCGTTAGAGCACTGCAGTGCTGTCATAGTTCGCACGGCACCCTCGGTGCGCGAGTCCGACTCGCATTTGAATTATAGCAATTTATGTTACGCGATAAGGTGAAATATCTTACGGAGTCTCGCGATAGTAATAAAGACAGCGGCAGAATGTTGCCATTGTGACAGACGGCCGCGCGGTTAATATTTACGGGGAAGATGGTTACAATTTATTGCGTTTTCAGATATTTTACAATTTTATTGTTGTATACATTATTGTGATCATCATCATCATCAGCCCGGAGTCGTCCACTGCTGGACATAGGCCTTCCCCAGTTCGCGCCACCATACCCGGTCCTCAGCTTTCCGCATCCAACCGCTTCCCGCCACTCTTTTTAGGTCGTCGGTCCACCTGGCGGGAGGCCGTCCTACAGGGCGTGTAAAAGGTTTTCTGTCGTCCGTTTGGGTTGTTATTTGGTACATCTGTATCTAAGCTGACTGTACATAGTTCTTCCCCGATCTAGCTAGTGCGTTTACCCACTACTATATATCTCAATGTGAATCCCCACATTATAATGCCAAATCACAACTGCAAATGCCCGTAGGCGTAGTTGAAAGTGTAACTTTTTATATTACGCAGCATATAATGTGTAAGGAATCCGGGATATTTTGGCCTAAATATATACCTTAATCTTCTTCGTCACGAAGAAACAGCAGCCACTTTGTGATGAAGTTGCAGCTGCGGTGTACGGGTAGCAGTCCCTGATGAAGAGCTCCATACGAGTTCGAAACATATCTGCCGTTCCTAACAATTTCACGCGAGTGTAAACCGCTTAATACAATAATGAAATATGTCTTACGAAAGTTTTAAATATATACCTTTTCCATACCACACAAATGTATTGCACTTTTTCATAATTTTATCGTTAACAGTATAGCTTTAATTTGATTCACTCTCTACAAAATGTTTATTCTTTTTCGAACGATATCCATTCGGATTCATCTTAAGTCCCAATCGAGTTAGTGTTTCTAGCGGGTGGGATTTATCTGTCTGAGTTGACACGGGCTGTGCCCGTTGGCTTGGAACTGCTTTAGATCTCGATAAACAATCAATAAAGATGTAATTCACTATAGAGATATCTCAGTATGCATGGATATTTGCATAATATGAAATACACGAAATAGACGATTCTAGATCTATCTATCTATCAGCCACAGACGTCCACTGCTGACCACATGCCTCCCTCATAGCTCGCCACAAAGTACGATTCCGTGCAGAACATTGACTCCCCGCTACCCACACTAGGTCATCTGTCCATGTGAAGGCCGTCCCGACTACATGGACGGATTACCTCGTGAAGACGATTATAGCTATTTAATGTATATTGGGGTTATCGGTGCACAAATTACATTTATCCGCTGGTCAGACAAATTTAGGAAGCTAAAGGGACTATTTATCACCACTGGCCTGACAAATGTCAAAAATAGAATGGCATGAAGCTCGTCAATAACGTAATGTGTTACATAACCGACACGACCTGCAGTAATGAACGAAAACGAAGAAGAAGAAGTAAAATACTACCTTGGGTTACACGCTTAATAGTACGTAAAGTCCAGTTGCCACCAAACATATGGGGATGATCGATGATGCGTTCAATTATCTGTTACACGAAGGCAATCGCGATATCAATGCCACTTACATAACCAGGCATAGGAGATCGCATTCATAATTTCCTATGTTCCCGAGGCGGGCGAAACCCAGCCAAGGTCAAGGTCGTAGGTTAATTATATTCCGGCTGAGTGTACTAAATGACTAATGAGGGTTAATACCAATCTGTTATATTCTCTATGTTCCTTTCATACTTCCCTTTTTTCGATAGTCCTTAAAGTAATTGGGGACTCTTAGCTTAGTAACTAATATGTATATAAAAATTCTTGGAGTTATGAGAACCTTTTGATAATGCTTTAGTGATTAACATTTCACTGACACAATTCTTAATAAAATCAAAGCTTTTCTAATCCAAAAGAAAAGTTAGAAATAACAATAAAGAAAGATTTGTTTTGTATATGGGGTTTACGTTTGACTTGGGTTTCCACATGAAAATCCGAAATTCGTAGTTTGGCAAGTAACAGATCTTGCGTAATTTATTAATGGCCTGAAATAGTCTACAATATACAAAAAAATGTAGGATGATGTTAAATAAATCCTAATGCAATGCCCCCAATCTCTTAAAGTACATTAGAGCGGCACAGAAAACTATGTTATCCGATCTATCAAAAATACAGTGGCGTCCAAATCCTCCAATACAGTTAACAATGCGAGTTCTTTGTAGCGCTCGCAGGGAATGCGAGATGCACCGGCCATTTGACTAAGGCGCTTTCCAAGAGGCGTGACGTTGGCTCAAGCTATAAGCGATAGAGAATTCTGCATTAAAATTAATAAGATCCTCAATAAATAAGGACCCAAAGTTGATCCTTGTGATACCCTTAAAACTGTGTTGTTCACTTTGTTGAAAGCCGAGCCCACACCTGACGAATTTTTGTTAAGATTCATCGACTACATGGTTAAGTCGTGTGGCTATTGAGTTTGACGGATTTGACTAAGATGACGTTGACTCAAGTCACAGGCAACTAGAAATAAATAGATGATTTTGTATGGAAACCTAATTAAAGATTGTAGGGCTTGAGATTGATCCTTGTGACATTCCTCTTGAGTTAGTGGCTTAATGTAGGTTTACAAAGGGTCTTATATTATTTTTCAGATGGACGTTTTCATAACAGTATACTTGAAGTACGTTTTCTCTGATACTGTAATAATTTAATAAAATCATGTGGTCAACTTTGTCGAAAGCTGTGCTTAGATCCAATAGTATCACTGATGTCTTTAAATTTTATTACATATTTTCAACTATTATGTTAAGTGAAGTGTCCATCAACGGATTTCTTAAACTGAGATGCTTTTTAAGAGTTCATCAATTCTATGTATGTTAAAAATAAGATTTTAGATGGTCCAAGATCATTCTCTCTTACAACTTGATCTACCGTGTCAAAAGCTGATCATTTAACCCAGCGAAAATCGAGTTTTTATATGGGATGCACCGGAAAAGCCACTGTTAACAAATGATAATTTAAATGTTTCGTGCCTTGGACCAAGCCCCGGCGTTTCGCGGGACCTAAATAATGACACAAGAGAATCCGTAATGTCCGCTGCCGGGACAATACTTACACAAGTATTTACGGCGCAAATTCCCCTACGCCTTTGTTTACACGAAAAAGGTTTGTGGAAAAATAAATAGAGGAGATGGTATTCTTTTACAGGTTAGTTGTTGCGTTCGTAGACCTGATTTCCGTTTTCTTGTATATTCCTTAGAATGCTTTTGATTACCTAAATTTCGGCCATTACCACCACCCTTTCAAATTACAGAGAGAGAGAGAGAGAGAGAGAATAACAATAGCTCAACAGGGTATTTTTTAGCCTACGCCATATTGCGAATTTTTAGTGGTACTCCTACTCATTTATTTTACTAGCAACGACAATTTTTTCAACGAATCAGGACTAAATATACCGCATATTTCAAGATTTTCTTGATTTTATTGTATGAAAAAGCCAAAACTATGCACAGTGATGAAAGTCAAGTTTTTTTTTAATAGGATTCAGTATTTATTTCGCAAGAAGAACGAAGGATTGAGCAGCATTCCGGTAAAAAATGTTTTATATTTAATTCATGACAAATCATTGACATATCGCTATTGACGTTTAATAATGCAAATATATGACGTATGCACATTATTGCCATATGAAAGCTGTTTGTAGCGCCATTATCCCTCAGCAGAACCGAAATTTGTTAGGCTATCTATACTGTTGTTTAAATTTGTTAGTTGTTTCACTTCAACCAGGTATTGTTCCGTTGTTTTGTTCTAGCCACATTCGTTTGTCTAAAAATTCTCTATAACTTTTGGAATAGATAATATGACAGAGGCAGGAACGGAAGTTTAACTAAAGTGGGTATAATTTGCGGCGTAAATAAGCACTAAACTGTGAGATGTATTAGTGTGCTAAGAACTGACTGATTTTCTAGATCTAGTTGGAAACGCATGTCATCATGAGACCCTCCATTCAATGAGTGGTTTAGAAAATGCTAATAAAACTGAACATAGCTACAAAATATAGAATTCTTAAGTTCAATAGTTGAGTAGAAGTTTGAAGCTGTAAAAAAAACAAGAAATACACGTTTAAAGAGTATCAAACTGTGCCAGTTTCACACACTGCATCAGTTTGCTTTCCATTAAAAACTCTTCTTTTTCTAGTGTCATTTGTATAAACGAAACCGTGGAAAGACGAAAAACAGACTTGGTCCTCTAAAAAATACACGAGTTTTCAATTCTACCATTTGGACTGAAAAATGCTCCAAACAGCAATTAACGTCGATTTAATGGTTCTTCTTTCTGCCAGTATTTTGTCGTTTCTTGTTGTTCTAATACGTCGTTAGTTCTTGTTGAAGTTACTAGAATTCGCGTCAGAATCTCTCTCCATGCATCGCAGAATAAAACAAGCAAAGGGCGTCGAATTCGTCGACGATTAGCGACATCCTAACTATATTATTATAAATTTGTATTAAAAATCAGTCTTCTATGGAGAGGGGTCATGATTCGAGGAACAATCTTAATTGCGTTGTCCTGAATCGTCTTTTGTTTTGTATAGGCGCGCGGTGCCATGCCAGTCTGGCGCCAAACGTTGTCCTCCCACACCGAAAGAACTGGATAAATTTTAACCAATTTTGGCACAGGGATGGCTGGACATCCAAAGATGGTTGTAGGATACTTTTTACCTGTCTATGGTATTTGCACCTGGTTCATATATATATTTCTATTGTCCTTCTTAATGTATCTGGTCTCCACGACTTTCATGGGCGTCGATCGTTTGCTCGAATTGGGCTTCTATTTCCGAAACTACTGCACAGGTCATCCGTTTAAAATTAATACTCAGCCAGCAATTGCGGACTTCCCTCGCTTCGAAAATAATGTAAAGTCAGGAGGGGTAAGAGAAACATATTGGAATAAGTGTGTGGGGTGAATTCGAGTTCTCGGAACATTTGTAGGTAAAGAATAAATAGGTGAATCCAATTTCTCGGAACATTTATAGGTAAAGAATAAATAAATGTCGCTGCAGTTGATCATTTTATGAAATGAAATGAAATAATTTATTCAGTAAGTAGGCCACAAGGGCACTGTTACAAGTCAGTTTGTGAACCTACCGGCATTTCGCAAGAGGAGACCGCTGTTGAGAAGAAAGCCGAAAGAAACTCAACAGTAAGTATTTTTTTCGTAAATAATAGGTTACTTAAAACAATTACATCACATTAGTGTTATAACTAATTATTACATGCGTACACGTAAAGGAGATATATCGTCGGGGATAGTGCAATACCGTCGTTCTAATTTCAATAGAATAGCATTTGTTTGAATACTGATTCGTATCTACACTTGTTACTTACTTACGCGTTTTTTTTATTGAAGCTATTATAATAGAAAATATTCCAAAGTGTTCCACTTCCCCCGAGTGACCCTTACCCCTCCTGACCTTACTATCATTTAAAAAGTTAAACAGCCTGAAGCTGAAGCAAACAAACAACTTGAACGCGGGTTAACCAAGTTGCACAAAGTTGGGTTTTTATGCAACGTTTGCTTGCCGCCTTAACATTCTTCATGGCACGTCACAAGTTCCTGATAAAACTTACGAGTAACTTGCTTCTAGTGAAGTAAGTATTTAATTAAAAACTAGATGTTCGTAAATTTCAACTACTCCGCTACCTAAAGGTTGTCTGGAAGAGAGCTATTTAGCGATATGACCGCCTGTTGTTTACCTCTGCCTGTTATTTTAATGTATCTCATATTGTGCTGTATATTCGTTGATGTTTGTGGTGTGCAATAAAGAGTATTTGTATTTGTACATTATATAAATTATTACAATAAGTTCATTTTACATTTATTAATTACTAGCGACCCGCCCCGGCTTCGCACGTGTGCAATGCTGCTTTATGCATGTATTATACATATAAACCTTCCTATTGAATCACTCTATCTATTAAAAAAAACCGCATCGATCCGTTCCGTAGTTTTAAAGATCTAAGCATACATAGGGACAGACAGACAGACAGCAGGAAGCGGCTTTGTGTCAACACTAGTTGTTTAATCCATTACTAAACTATATATTTAGTACTTCGAAGAATATGTTAACAACTTTTCGTGGAAAAAATATAAGATTATTAATATTTTACCCTAGAAAACTATGTGAAGTTGGACGAAAACTGTAAAATCGTAAGCAGGCGTTAAGTGTTTTTTTATACTTTAACAATGGAAATCTATTCTCATTTTCAGTTCAAAAAAGAGATGAATGTTTACATTACAATTTGTCCGCATCAAATATTTCAATTATTGTTTGGTATGAAAGGTCCAGATTTATCAAAAAGTGCATTTAATTCTCCATACATTTTTACTATGGCGGCCGCGCGCCGATCTAAATACGCATTCCCCGCGCTCTATGGTTCAGTCGCTAACGCTCGGCGCAGTCTTATGTCTGCCCACCTCTTCTTTTGGCGGCCTTGTTTCCTTGATCCGTCTCCCGGGTAAATCCGTTTTGGCGTAATGAGCGGACAATATAATTTTTTTACCTTCAGATGGCGTTGTACGGATGGCACCCATACAATGCCTGCTTCGTGCTGTTAAGGTTTTTCGTGGAATAATGATGCCTCTCCATAGAAGAGTGGTTTTCAATAAAATTTGAGCATTTTATAGATGACGTGAGTTCGTTGATAAGTTTCTTGGTGAGCATGTAATATTTTGGTGCACTGTGATTCAAATCTATCCAATCTGAAATCTATATAGTCGTCCTTAAAAAAAGTGTCAATTAAAACTATTCTATGACATATGATGATATGAGTAATTCAGATTCAAAGAAATGCGACCAGCTTAAAACCCTATCACATTGACAAAACAATTATGTTGTAAGATATCAATATCTTCAGAAAACGTTGGTTATTCTGCGATAAAGTTACAATTAGTATGATGATGGGTGAAATATTTTGAAACGTGATCTGTCTTGATCTTTTCGTCGGGAATCGAACCTTGAGTTGAGTTGTTGAAAAGGCCGTCAAATAAAATGCTTCAATGTGAGCACAATATCGTATAAACTATACGTAATGAAAATAAAATCCATAGGACAGGGACGGACTAAGGCTTCAAGAGAAAAAAGGTTTTTAAGCGAATTTGAAGCTTAGTTATTGTTAAAATGTTAATTTGAATATTCGTAGAGTTCTTTTTAAGGATCTTTCCTAACCGGCTCGTTGACACCACTGGTAACCAAAAGCGCTGTTATTTATAAATTTATAAAACATGTAATGTTTTATATACTTTTTTTAATGTGTTTTGTACTCACATAGAGGTCGCTAAGGTGCAAAGCCTTTCAAATAAACAATGCAAAGATCGACATACAAATCATAAGGAAAAATTCGAAAGGTTGCTTGGTGGTTGATTCGCTACCCTTACGAAGTGGTTAACGCGCTGGACCGGCCAGAGGTACCGGGTTCGATTCCCGGTCTCTTCCACCAGGTTACGCCTTTCAATTTTTCTTTGAGCTTTGATCTATGTATCAATGGTTTACTACTATTACTTTTTTTTATTATTATATTGAGCCCGTAATATCCCACTGCTTCATGGGCAAAGCCTCCCCCCTTTTCTTCCAGTGATCTCGGCTTAAGGCTGACCAATCCTTCAAGAAGAAATCCAAGTCGTCCCGCCACCGCCGGCGAGGTCTGCCACGTTTCCGTTTTGGGTTTTTAGGCTTCCACTCTGTAGTGGTCTGGGCCCACAACTCATCCGGTATACGGCAAATGTGACCAGCCCATTACATTACTATTGTTTAACATTGTTTAATTTAAGATTTCTCATGTAATATTTTTCTTGTTGGTGTGCAATAAAGTATTGTTGTTTACAGAACATGTACTGTTAGTAGCACAATTCTTATTAATATCCCGCCTAAAGTCCGTCTCTGGCCATAAAAGCGGTAAGAGTCACAATCGGAGACCGATATATAAATTAAATAAAGACAAAACAAAGATGGCGGGATTAATGTTCCCGGTTCGGTTCCCCGTTTAAATACAATATACGATTTCTTTATTTATTGGTACGGAGTTAATCCAGAATGTAATGTGGATATATCTTTTGGTCATTTTTCTTTTGTATTTGCTGATTTGTTGAGGAAAGTGGGTTTCTTTGACTATGATAGTGATTTAATTCAGTTTATGAGGCAATATACGAGGGGTGTGCTTATATAATACTAGCTTTTGCCCGCGACTACGTCCGCGTGGAACTTGGAAGTATGGAAGCCACCTCGTACAACACGATAGATATCCACCTAATCACCTTAATTAATAAAAGGGATTATTAAAAGCGCCTAAGCAAATGTAAGAGCAATTGTGCTTTTGGTCTAATAATTACATTTCCTAAAGGGTCATCAATGTCATCATGAATTACTTACTCACTTTTCAATCTTTTTAGGGATAATTTCCAGGATGAAAACTATTCTATGTCCTTCCTCGGATCTTAAACTATCTCCATGCCAAGTTTCATCAAAATCGATTCAGCGATTTAAGCGTGAAGAGGTAACAGACAGACAGACACACTTTCGCATTTATAATATTAAGTATGGAAGTATGGATTTATTATACTTTCGAGAATGGATGGGTTCATCATCATCATATCAGCCGATAGACGTCCACTGCTGAACAAAGGCCTCTCCCAAAGTTCTCCACATACGATCGGTCTTGCGCCACCCTCATCCAGTTTCTGCCCGCGATCCTAACCAGATCGTCGGTCCAGCTTGTTGGATACCACGCTGCTTCTTCCGGTCCGTGGTCGCCACTCAAGAACCTATCTGCGCCATCGGCCATCGGTTCTACGAGCAATGTGCCCCGCCCACTGCCACTTAAGCTAGGCGACTGTCTGAACTATATCTACAAACTTGGTTGGATGGTATATAGTATATTATTATTATTTGTTGGTGGAGTAATAAAATGAACAGTTAAACGTTTGTATATGCGTGTAATATTTTACAAGTGAGTGAAGTTTCAATATTTCATAGAAAATTCTTGAAATTCGAGAACGCCGTAACATACAAATATACAAAATTGGTTTCGGAGTAAAATATCACCATATTGACTTTCCCGAGTTATATTAAGTTTCGACATTCTGCAAATAGGTCGTCGCCAAAGCAACGCAAACCAGAGCCTTATTCCAAGTAGGTATATCTAGCTGTCAAACACAGTTGCGTAGCTTAATACAGACCAGCCACTTTTTTATTTTATTTGCAGTTGAAAACCGTGTCTGAGTCATTTTCAAAATAGATGTACTTAGTTAAAGGCTTTATAAAAACAAAATTACGATCGCTTCTTTTGTGTGACGAATGTTACTCATTTATTTATTTATTTATTTATTTATTTATTTACCATAAAGTTTACACGGCATTACAGCTATAGACCAATGCACCGAAAAACTCAATTAACATAACAAATTAAAATATATATATATATAAATTTAAAAGCCAATATCATCCATCATCTCGCAGAAACGCAGACATTCCCGGCATACAGCTGCCCATCTCCATGCAAACAAATCACACTCAGGAGCTGATGCCAGGAGAGCATTGAGCATTACCAGCGCACGGAGCAGCGGGGAGTTCCTGCGCGACACCGTCCTCGCCGCCGGCACACACAGCAGAGGGCGCACCCGCGGTCTGAGGTTTATCCTCGGAACGTCAGCAACAAAAAGCCTCACTACTCGCTGCACGAGTTCTGGACAATCAGAATCACCTCGTAATATATGACATGCAGTGACCAGCAAAATGTTATGTCGCCTTACCTCTAGAGAATTAAACCCTAAACAGCCAAGTAAGAACTTAGTTGGATATAGAAAGGGATAAAAACCATATCTTTTTTTATATAAAAACCTAAGAAAGGCCTTTTGAACCTTTTCAAGAAGCAATGCATATGTGGACTCGTAAGGGTTCCATATGAGAGAAGAAGCCTCTAATTTGCTTCTCACAAACGCACAGAAAACTAACTTTATCGCCCCAAGATCATGGAAGTGTCTGATGTTTCGGATTATAAAACCGAGTCTACGAAAACAATTGTTTGCGAGGCTTCGAATATGGTCATGAAATGTGAGATGCGAATCGAAGACCACACCGAGATCTTTCACGGAGCTAACACGCTCAATTACATCGACAACATCAAGTGTGTATCGCGCGTGTATAGGGGCAGCAGCACGACTAAATGTACATACACAACACTTAGACACATTGAATAGAAGTTTGTTTTCTTTGCTCCATTGGGTAACAGACACGATATCTTCTTGAAGTAGATCACAATCCGTAACGTTTTTCACTCCAAAAACCAGCTTAAGATCGTCAGCGTATAAAAGGCACTTGGCATACTTAACAACGGCATCAAGATCGTTAATCATTAACCCAAAGAGGAGGGGGCCCAAAATTGAACCCTGACTGACGCCAGATCTCGTAGGGTACGGAGTAGAGATAAAGTGTCCATGTCGAACGTACTGCATTCGATCACGCAGATAATCTGCAAAAAAAGCAAGCAACTTTGGCGAAAATCCTAGACCATCGAGCTTACCTAACAACAAGTCATTATCTACGCGATCAAATGCCTTTTTAAAGTCAAAATATATGACATCAACCTGGACACCTCTGTCTAGAAACTCAGAGATGGTGTCAGTCAGGATTAAAAGATTTGTATCAACGGAGCGATTAGGTCGAAAGCCATGTTGCGAGTTGGACAAAAAAGGTTTTGTCTGGATAGATATAGTTTTATGTAATATGGATTCGAACACTTTTGCTACTCATACAAAATATATAGGTAACTATCGTAACACAATGGAATCAATTAAGTTTTGTTTTAATTAAAGCCCTTAACTACGTTCATGTATTCTGAAAATGACTTGTCTGGGAGTCTTTATTTTTCAACAAATTTTCAGAGGATTTAGGTTCGTCGTATAAGATGACAACAATCTGTAAGATGGGCAGACCAGGTCCGCTCATCGCTCAACATCAAACTGCACGATGCACTCCATGATGCAAGGGACAGACATATATGACGGAAACTTATTAAGGAAAAATACTTCTGCACCCGGTGAATCACGACCCTCAATAATGAGGAACACGGCAGAGGGGGAGAGAGGGAGGTACCTGGTCCGTATTCCGATTTGGCAACCCCGTAACTCATTAACTTATCTACTTTGTCGCAGTAACATTTTCAGAAATTTGTAATATGGTAAAGTGGATGAAGTTCGAAATCCCTTTTACTTAATAATTCAGTTGCGCTATGACATGGGTTAGTGAGTAATCACAATCCACGAATATACCGAAGTTATGTGAAAGCCTTAGCAGAGTCATTCCTTATCATCTCTTCGATGAGCTTTATTTGTGTATGCGAGACAAAATTGACCACTTATCATTGCCACGTATCGGACAACCACACACAAATCGATCCAGTCCTACGGTAAGCTCTAGAAGGCTTATGTCATGGGCACTAGGCGGCTAGAGTATCTTTATTTGCTAGATACGTCTAGTTACAGGGTGTAATTGTATTTGATGGTATTCGTTATTTAATGGCATGCAAATATTATGATAGATCGTAACTAGTGCAAGGTCCATGCTGTTATTCTGTAAATTTCTTAACAGTATAAAAAGTCCATTAGGTAAAATTTATTAACATTTTTTTTAAAAGTCGGTCAGCCTTAATTATTTTAATATTTCGAGGTAAGCGCTTTAGGGTAACTTAACCACTGTCGAAGCTCTCTTTTTCTCCAATTTTGCTTAAGCTGTCTGCCTGCCTGCTGCAGTAAGACAGTGTTCAGGAAATTAGAACTGCGTTTTTGTTTGTACAGTGCCCTCGCTGTTATTATTCTTGCGTTATAAAATAACCATTTTTGAAAGTAATCTAAGTTGTTATTTATATTGTCAGACTGTTAAAAGCGTTTACAGTTTGAGTTTCTTCTCAACAGCGTGCAGCGGTCTCGTTTTGTGAAATACCGGTAGATTGTGATTCAGACTTGAGAAAGTGCCCTTGTGGCCTACTTACAGAATGTTTAGATTATGATTTTTGATTTTGATTTTACAGCGTTCTGTTAGGCCAAGTGCCCTCGCTGTTTATATTTGCGCTATAACAGAACCCCTTTGGAAGTAATAATTGTGGTTATTGTTAGAGACAGGCGGCGAACAGTTTAAAACGCCGCGGGCGAACCCGAGCGGAGAGCTTGTATATTTTTTAGGACATTGTTTCCCGCAAAGGTAATTACGGAAAATGCGCTGTTTGAAAAATGTTAGAAAAGCCACTGGTTTCTTTTTGGAGTCTGTTAATATAATAATTTCAGTGTTCTTCGGTGTATTTGGGTTGGTTTGTTTATTGTGGATTACGGCCACGACTTAGTTTAAAAAAAAATACATTGTTTGCATACAAAGTTATTCTTTTAAATAAATAAATATTAAGAGACAATCTTACACAAATCGACCTAGTCCCAAACTAAGCAAAGCTTGTACTATAGGTACTAGACGACGATGTACATAATAAATAAATACATATATAGATAACATCCATGACCTCAGGAACAAATATTCGAGGTCATCACATAAATATTTGCCCTGGCCGGGATTCGAACCCGGCTCAGTAGGCAGGTCTCTACAAACTGCGTTAATCGCGTCGTCAAAAAGCTGTGCTCCTAATAAAAGTTTTGATTAGTGCTTGAGTGGAGACGCAGCCTTTACAACGCCGGGTGACACCGGCTGAAACCAGTTATAGTTTATTGAATACAAATTTCCAACCGCCATTCAGGCGGCGGGCTTAAAAATCACAACGTACTATACCACAGGGGTAATAAAGCGCAGTAAAGAAACACAAAATTTGCAGCTGATACATGGTCTTAGTTTACCATATCTATACTATTATAAAATCCTAAATTTGTATTGAAAATAAATTTTCTATGGAGGGAGGTCATGATTTCAGGAAAAATCTCGATAGCGTGATGCAGCCGGATAGTTGTTTTGTATGGACACGCTTCGCCGTGCCAACCTGGCGCCATCTGTTTTCAAAAAAACCTTTGTCCTCTAATAACGCCGAAACGGCTGGATAAAAAGTTACCAATTTTGGTACAGGAATAGCTGAACATCCAAAGATGGTTATAGGATACTTTTTATTATGATTAATATTTATCTCTGAAAACATAAATTCCATGAAATATTTTCCTTACAATGTGTAACCTTAATGACAGCGTTTGTGATTTTGAATTTAGAACGACGCGACCCCCGCGTGGCTCTTACGTGTACAAAAACTAAAAAGTATGAATTCGACATAATACCTCCTCCGCGCGGCCCACCGGTATTACAATAAGGTTAAGGTTGTTTGAGGCGTTGAGGTACGGAAACGGTCTTAGTTAGATTAGAAAGATGGCGCCAATTATCGACCAACACAGACGAAAATATGAGTGCAATGTTCGTTGTAAGTTGGCTCATGCTCAAAAAAAAACATACACTTCTTTAAAAACACAATTTGCGACAATAGGAACTAATTAATGCTCTTTTATTGAATATGCAATTATATTCTTCTGTAGTAGTATTGACCATAAAAAAGCCCGGAGACGCAATAAAAAATGTTAATGAATAAAACAGATTTTTTAATGCCATTTTATCGAGCGTAATTGAAATAAAAGTATTTCGAATCAATTTAAATATCATTTTTAAATATCTCTTACCAACCAACATTTAGAACATTAGGCGCAATTTTTTTTATTGTTTGTGTTTGGGCTAACTTACTAATAAGGTAGCGAAATGTATAATAAACGATAAATATACGATATATTTAGCCACAATTTTGCATCTCTGTAGTTTTTTTTTGTATATAAAATTTATTCAAAGTAATAAATATCAGTCATTCTTTATTTTTAACGGTGTGTTGAGATTTTGTTCTCAATGACTCAATTTTCCGCTAGATGGCGTTGTTACATTGACAAAATCTCCATACTAGCGGCTGCATCGCACTGTTAAGATTTTTCCTGAGTTAATAACACCAGCTCCATACATGTAAGGTTTTGGAGCCATTGATGGGTCCCCTCGACACCAAGACCAAGGGTTCACGCACGTCGTTGCGTGCCCGTGACCACGATTCGGCACAAGCTAGGGTCTAGCTGTGATGGGTTAACCTGGAATTTCGAGAATTACTACCGAAGTTGTTGAATATTGATCGCATACCTAATATAAGCAGCAGTGTATCAGTTATTGAGAGTTGCTGCTCGACAATGTATGAAAAACAACCATGATTCGAGACAAGACAAAATTATTAAATTTACAATGTAGAAAGGATTTCACCTTGCCGGGATTTGAACCCAGAACCTACTGAAATAATAACCGTGTTATCTCATGCATTTTACTTCGCTTCCTTATTCATTATACACGGATAACAAATCAGTGAGGCCATCACGTATCCGTTCAGTGGTGCCGTCGCCATTATTGACGTACGCTCGATTGAGTTAAGTTGGCACCTGAATCTTATGGCGTTACTTAGGAAATTATTATGACAGGTCATATTATTATATTAGTACCATTGTAGACGAAAATAATTTATTGTAATCTTAATAGATGTCATTAATATATGTTCAGGTAGGACTATGAGCTAATTATTTTTCAAGGTGCTTTGAATAGTTATCTACAATAAACAATAAATATTCAATAAATTATTTCATTTAATTTCATTTCATTTAAATCTACAATAGACAATAAATATTAAAAACCATCTTTTAAACTTACCTAAGTCTTGACTCAATTTTAATTAAACCAAGATGATCTTCACAAAGCACCGAAGGTGCGGAGCGTTCTAGGGAAGTCGCCCACCCACTAATTTAAGTAGTAACTTAAAGCGAGGCCGTAGGCCGAGCTCTACGTAGCACCGAAGGTGCAGAGCGTCCCAGGGATGCCGCTCACACATTGAAGCTTATATTAAGTGTGTGGGCGGCCTCGCATTAAGTTTTTTAAATCTACAATAGACAATAAATATTAAAAACGATCTTTTAAACATACCTAAGTCTTGACGCAATCTTAATTAAACCAAGATGATGTTCACAAGCGAAGCACCGAAGGTGCGGAGCGTTCTAGGGAAGTCGCTCACCCACTAATATAAGTAGTAACTTAATGCGAGGCCGTAGGCCGAGCTCCACGTAGCACCGAAGGTGCAGAGTGTCCCAGGGAAGCCGCTCACACACTTCAACTTATATTAAGTAGGTGGGCGGCCACGCATTAAGTTATTTAAATCTACAATAGACAATAAATATTCAAAACAATTTTTTAAACATAAGTCTTGCCTCAATTTTAATTAAACCAAGATCATGTTCACAAGCGTAGCACCGCAGGTGCGGAGCGTCCTAGGGAAGGCGCCCACCCACTAATATAAGTAGTAACTTAATGCGAGGCCGTAGGCTTCACATAGCACCGAAGGTGCAGAGCATCCCAGGAAAGCCGCTCATACATTTAAACTTATATTAAGTGGGTAGGCGGCCTCGCATTAAGTTATTTGAAGATATTTTAAGTGGGTGGGCATCTTCCCTGGGACGCTCCGCACCTTTGGTGCTAAGTTACTTTATAAACCCTTAGTAATTTAATGCGAGGCCGTAGGCCGAGTTCCACGAGCGTCTCAGGGAAGCCGCCAACCCACTTAACATATGTTTAAGTAACTTAATAGGCGGCTTCCTTGGGACGCTCCGTACCTTCGGTGCTACGCGGAGCTCGGCCTACGGCCTCGCATTAAGTTACTTAAACATATGTTAAGTGGGTTGGCGGCTTCCCTGAGACGCTCGTGGAACTCGGCCTACGGCCTCGCATTAAATTACTAAGGGTTTATAAAGTAACTTAGCACCAAAGGTGCGGAGCGTCCCAGGGAAGATGCCCACCCACTTAAAATATCTTCAAATAACTTAATGCGAGGCCGCCTACCCACTTAATATAAGTTTAAATGTATGAGCGGCTTTCCTGGGATGCTCTGCACCTTCGGTGCTATGTGAAGCCTACGGCCTCGCATTAAGTTACTACTTATATTAGTGGGTGGGCGCCTTCCCTAGGACGCTCCGCACCTGCGGTGCTACGCTTGTGAACATGATCTTGGTTTAATTAAAATTGAGGCAAGACTTATGTTTAAAAAATTGTTTTGAATATTTATTGTCTATTGTAGATTTAAATAACTTAATGCGTGGCCGCCCACCTACTTAATATAAGTTGAAGTGTGTGAGCGGCTTCCCTGGGACACTCTGCACCTTCGGTGCTACGTGGAGCTCGGCCTACGGCCTCGCATTAAGTTACTACTTATATTAGTGGGTGAGCGACTTCCCTAGAACGCTCCGCACCTTCGGTGCTTCGCTTGTGAACATCATCTTGGTTTAATTAAGATTGCGTCAAGACTTAGGTATGTTTAAAAGATCGTTTTTAATATTTATTGTCTATTGTAGATTTAAAAAACTTAATGCGAGGCCGCCCACACACTTAATATAAGCTTCAATGTGTGAGCGGCATCCCTGGGACGCTCTGCACCTTCGGTGCTACGTAGAGCTCGGCCTACGGCCTCGCTTTAAGTTACTACTTAAATTAGTGGGTGGGCGACTTCCCTAGAACGCTCCGCACCTTCGGTGCTTTGTGAAGATCATCTTGGTTTAATTAAAATTGAGTCAAGACTTAGGTAAGTTTAAAAGATGGTTTTTAATATTTATTGTCTATTGTAGATTTAAATGAAATGAAATTAAATGAAATAATTTATTGAATATTTATTGTTTATTGTAGATAACTATTCAAAGCACCTTGAAAAATAATTAGCTCATAGTCCTACCTGAACATATATTAATGACATCTATTAAGATTACAATAAATTATTTTCGTCTACAATGGTACTAATATAATAATATGACCTGTCATAATAATTTCCTAAGTAACGCCATAAGATTCAGGTGCCAACTTAACTCAATCGAGCGTACGTCAATAATGGCGACGGCACCACTGAACGGATACGTGATGGCCTCACTGATTTGTTATCCGTGTATAATGAATAAGGAAGCGAAGTAAAATGCATGAGATAACACGGTTATTATTTCAGTAGGTTCTGGGTTCAAATCCCGGCAAGGTGAAATCCTTTCTACATTGTAAATTTAATAATTTTGTCTTGTCTCGAATCATGGTTGTTTTTCATACATTGTCGAGCAGCAACTCTCAATAACTGATACACTGCTGCTTATATTAGGTATGCGATCAATATTCAACAACTTCGGTAGTAATTCTCGAAATTCCAGGTTAACCCATCACAGCTAGACCCTAGCTTGTGCCGAATCGTGGTCACGGGCACGCAACGACGTGCGTGAACCCTTGGTCTTGGTGTTGCAAGGTCATGTTCACAAGCGTAGCACCGCAGGTGCGGAGCGTCCTAGGGAAGGCGCCCACCCACTAATATAAGTAGTAACTTAATGCGAGGCCGTAGGCTTCACATAGCACCGAAGGTGCAGAGCATCCCAGGAAAGCCGCTCATACATTTAAACTTATATTAAGTGGGTAGGCGGCCTCGCATTAAGTTATTTGAAGATATTTTAAGTGGGTGGGCATCTTCCCTGGGACGCTCCGCACCTTTGGTGCTAAGTTACTTTATAAACCCTTAGTAATTTAATGCGAGGCCGTAGGCCGAGTTCCACGAGCGTCTCAGGGAAGCCGCCAACCCACTTAACATATGTTTAAGTAACTTAATAGGCGGCTTCCTTGGGACGCTCCGTACCTTCGGTGCTACGCGGAGCTCGGCCTTCGGGCTCGCATTAAGTTACTTCAACTTATATTAAGTGAGTGGGCGGCTTCCTTGGGACGCTCCGCACCTACGGTGCTACGCAGAGCTCGGCCTTTGGCCTCGCATTAAGTTACTTCGACTTATATTAAGTGGGTGGGCGGCTTCCTTGGGACGCTCCGCACCTACGGTGCTACGCGGAGCTCGGCCTTCGGCCTCGCATTAAGTTACTTCAACTTATATTAAGTGGGTGGGTCTTCCTAGGGACGCTCCGCACCTACGGTGCTACGCGAAGCTCGGCCTTCGGCCTCGCATTAAGTTACTTCAACTTATATTAAGTGGATGGGCGGCTTCCTTGGGACGCTCCGCACCTACGGTGCTACGCGGAGCTCGGCCTTCGGCCTCGCATTAAGTTACTTCGACTTATATTAAGTGGGTGGGCGGCTTCCTTGGGACGCTCCGCACCTACGGTGCTACGCGGAGCTCGGCCTTCGGCCTCGCATTAAGTTACTTCAACTTATATTAAGTGGGTGGGCGTCTTCCTTGGGACGCTCCGCACCTACGGTGCTACGCGGAGCTCGGCCTTCGGCCTCGCATTAAGTTACTTAAACTTATATTAAGTGGATGGGCGGCTTCCTTGGGACGCTCCGCACCTGCGGTGCTACGCGGAGCTCGGCCTTCGGCCTCGCATTAAGTTACTTCAACTTATATTAAGTGGGTGGGCGGCTTCCTTGGGACGCTCCGCACCTACGGTGCTACGCGGAGCTCGGCCTTCGGCCTCGCATTAAGTTACTTTAACTTATATCAAGTGGGTGGGCGGCTTCTTTGCGACGCTCCGCACCTTCAGTGCTACGCGGAGCTCGGCCTACGGCCTCGCATTAAGTTACTTCGATTTATATTAAGTGGGTGGGCGGCTTTCTTGGGACGCTCCGCACCTACGGTGCTACGCGGAGCTCGGCCTTCGGCCTCGCATTAAGTTACTTCGATTTATATTAAGTGGGTGGGCGGCTTTCTTGGGACGCTCCGCACCTACGGTGCTACGCGGAGCTCGGCCTTCGGCCTCGCATTAAGTTACTTCGACTTATATTAAGTGGGTGGGCGGCTTCCTTGGGACGCTCCGCACCTGCGGTGCTACGCGGAGCTCGGCCTTCGGCCTCGCATTAAGTTACTTCAACTTATATGAAGTGGGTGGGCGGCTTCTTTGCGACGCTCCGCACCTTCGGTGCTACGCGGAGCTCGGCCTGCGGCCTTGCATTAAGTTACTTCTACTTATATTAAGTGGGTGGGCGGCTTCCTTGGGACGCTCCGCACCTACGGTGCTACGCGGAGCTCGGCCTTCGGCCTCGCATTAAGTTACTTCAACTTATACTAAGTGGGTGAGCGGCTTCTTTGCGACGCTCCGCACCTTCGGTGCTACGCGGAGCTCGGCCTGCGGCCTCGCATTAAGTTACTTCAACTTATATTAAGTGGTTGGGCGGCTTCTTTGAGACGCTCCGCACCTACGGTGCTACGCGGAGCTCGGCCTTCGGCCTCGCATTAAGTTACTTCGACTTATATTAAGTGGGTGGGCGGCTTCCTTGGGACGCTCCGCACCTACGGTGCTACGCGGAGCTCGGCCTTCGGCCTCGCATTAAGTTACTTCAACTTATATCAAGTGGGTGGGCGGCTTCTTTGCGACGCTCCGCACCTTCAGTGCTACGCGGAGCTCGGCCTACGGCCTCGCATTAAGTTACTTCGATTTATATTAAGTGGGTGGGCGGCTTTCTTGGGACGCTCCGCACCTACGGTGCTACGCGGAGCTCGGCCTTCGGCTCTCCCATTCTCCCAACGTGCCCGAGCCAGCGGAGTCTGGACGCCTTGGTCTCTCCTATAATATTAGGCTCCCGCACTATTCTTCTTCAGTCTCCAGCTTCCGTCTTCTCTTCGGGTCGGGCCCAGAATCTTCAGCAAGATCCTCCTTTCCGCCACTAATAGCTTACTTTCTTCCTTCAAGGTCAGAGTCCAAGCTTCACAACCGTAAGTTAGGATTGGTCTAATAACGGTTTTGTAGACTGTAATTTTAGTACTCCTGCGTATTATTTTGGACACCAGGACCTTGTGGAGACCGGCTGTACATCTGAGGGCATTTTGAATACGGATGTTGATCTCCTCTTCCGTTTGATTAGCGTCTGTTACCGTGCAAAAGTTACCTACTGATTTTGGAAATTAAAATTGCAGTTTGAAGCCCTCCGGCAGACACACATTTCGACATATGGCCCATCCGCGTACCTCTCATATCTGCGGAACTACAGGCAAATGTCACAAACTGGGGCACTATACTTGATCAGGAAAACAAACTTTTTTTTGATGTTATAGAACCTTTTGTGTGAGAGTTCAACTCGCACTTAAAGCGTTGTACATTGCATTTCACTGCACGTTCCACCATAAGCACTTTCTATTTTATAGCACATTAAAATCGTCTTTTCACACACTAAAGTTAATACACATAAATTCCTTTACTGCTGCGAGTTGTACTAGGATTCGACTCAGCTATAAACGCTCGCAAACAAAGGATTTATTTACCTTCCCATCCCCCGGGAATTCCGCTGTCCGAGGGATAAATAAAACGGCTTTTAATACGATACCACTTGGCCTAAATAATTACATGTTTCCCTGTCGACAGTACTTACATGTAGGAAATATGTATCTCGTATGGGATGCCATTTTGATATCAATACGTCGTTTTTAGGGTTCCGTACCCAAAGGGTAAAAACGGGACCCTATTACTGAGACTTCGCTGTCCGTCCGTCCGTCTGTCACCAGGCTGTATCTCAAGAACGGTGATAGCTAGACAGTTGAAATTTTCACAGATGATGTATTTCTATTGCCGCTTTAACAACAAATACTAAAAATAAAATAAAATAAATATTTAAGGGGGGCTCCCATACAACAAACTTGCTATAGATTATGGTACGGAACCCTTCGTGCGCGAGTCCCACTCGCACTTGGCCGGTAATTTATTTTATCTAGGTCGCGTACAGGTTGTCTAGAAATTATTGCTGCTAAGCGATAAATATCTGCGGCACTTTTGCGTTGAGAAAAGTACGTAGGTAAATCTTGTTTAATCCGTGAGTACCTACATACAAGGCGACGATATAAGTACATTAAACGCTTAGCAAAAATATGACGCAGAGGGCGCTCCAGTAGCGTAGAGTTATGGAATCAAGGATTTGGTGCGATGTAACGATGTGATAGTTCAGTTAGCACTACGCCGAAAACTTAGGGTCGCAGGTTCGAGTCCTGCTTACATAGCAGTAGATCACTTTACATTTTAATTTCATAATTTACCTTTGTGTCAATGCTGACAAAAATGTGGTGTTTTCACATTAATATAGAATCGATACAAATATTTTATAAGATAAAAAAAAAAGTTTGCTTGGATTATGAAGACTTAACAAATAAGAGTATTTTGTGTGTACGGGTATCTATGTCATCGTAGCTCTTAAACTAATAAACCGATTTCAATGGATTCGTTGAATGATTTAAGTGTTTATGACTTTATCAACACGTTGATTTTGGCTGTACCAAGGGTTGCCATTTAATAAATAAATAAATAACGGACAACCTCACACAATAATGTTATTAAAACTATCGTGAGACATCTTTACTAATTATAAAAACGGTATAAACTCACGTAAACATGTCGGGCCGTTCCTGACAATTTTTACGTGAGTTTATACCGTTTTTATAATTAGTAACCTCACTCAAATCGATCTAGTCCCAAATTAAGCTCAAGAAGGCTTGTGTTATGGGTACTAGACGACGATATACGTACTTATATAGATAAATATATACTTAAATACATAGAACAACCATGAACCACAAATATTCGAATTCATCACACAAATATTTGCCCCGGCCGGGATTCGAACCCGGGACCGCCGGCTCAGTAGGCAGGTATCTAGAAACCGAGCCAAACGCGTCGTCGATATCAATTACTATGAACCATATTATTTATATATACTTTTTTATTTTTTATTTATTTATTCAAAACTAGGAACTTATGATCTATTACATAATATACGGTGAGCGAAAACCTGCGTATGTATGACCTATCTATCTTTAATATTTTGTATGACATTTATTTGTTCCTTCGCATATTATTTAAGTTCTTATCTCACCAACTTCTTTTTCGCTACCCAAAGGCTGTGTGGAAGAGATCGCCTATTGCGATAATTTATTTATTTATTCATAACATATCTATAACTTACAGCTAAAGCCACCGCGTTACAGATCTTAACCTAAAATAATTAACTCTATGGGTAAAGAACACCCATTTAACATGTAACATAACTGAAGCTTATTTTAAACACTACAAATAGGTATATATATATATATAAATAAAACTAGATATAGGGTAATATACATTTTAAGATCGTTCTAAGAACTTTCTGCATTCATTAATCACGCTTGCATACCTGGTAGTGAACACATCATAATTTAATATATCTCATGTAATATTCTTTTCTTGGTGTACAATAAAGTATGTTGTATTGTATTGCATTTTACATATAAAGAAGTTAAAGAAAAAGCGAAGTTATTACTCCACTGACAAGAGCCCAGCTCTTAGATATATGATGATGATGTACAACCATTATCTTTCTTACTCTTTTTAGACTCTATAAAACGATACCTTTCGTTTAGCTTAAAGAGCTTTCTTAGCCACTAAGAACCCATTTTCAGGACCCATTGTCATTTTATTTCGCTTAACTAGTTAGCTACGTTAGTTAGAGTTAGTGTTGCCATCCGTCCGGGTTTCTCCGGATTTGTCCGTTCGGAGGCCGTCCGGGGGTGTTTCCGAAAAGTGTCCGGTGAAAACCGGGGACACGCTTTATGTGTGGAATAGGCATCGGATAATCGGATGCTTTTATACCTCAACTTTGGCGGCGGCTTTGTTGTTCAGTTGTAGGTGTAGGCGGCTTTGTTTGAGGTATGAGTGAGATAGCAATAGGATTTTGTCAACTTTAAGTAAATATCCATCTGAATTTCCGATCCTTAGTCAGGAAACACCTTATTTAATAACTTATTTAAAGGCTATATTGTTTACAAAATGGGTATAAACCGTATAAATAATACAAACCGCAATCAAGGCACTAGTTTAAATCAGCTTAACACGTTAACAGCGTAACAGCGTAAGGCGATTGTTTTTTTTAATAATATTATTTTCGGACAAAAATGCGTCCGGGGAAAAAATGCGATTTCCGCCAAATGTCCGGGGTTTGGAAGTCTTTGTCCGGTTTCGGCGAATTTAAAGATGGCTACCCTAGTTAGAATGCGAAACTAAATCCTCATAACGTCATACAATGAAGAGACGAGTTTATTGCCGCAGATGCCTCGCGAGATTCTCACTAATATAGGGTTCAAATTACCAAAGACCACCGCCGCAGAAGCGGAACAGCCAACTCATGATGAGTAAGACTGGTGTATTTCCAGAATATTACATGAAACACATGAACTACTAACTCTTCCTAGTATACAACGTGTATATTTGATACAACCGCATATTGTAGCCAGACTGAGATTTTAGTGCTATAATCTGAGCGTGATTTGATACAACCGCATATTGTAGCCAGACTGAGATTTTAGTGCTATAATCTGAGCGTGATTTGATACAACCGCATATTGTAGCCAGACTGAGATTTTAGTGCTATAATCTGAGCGTGATTTGATACAACCGCATATTGTAGCCAGACTGAGATTTTAGTGCTATAATCTGAGCGTGATTTGATACAACCGCATATTGTAGCCAGACTGAGATTTTAGTGCTATAATCTGATATTTATAACAATTATTAACTTAGCGTTAACTGCCATAGCGTAATTAATTTTTGAAAATTTTCTGAGCAGCAATGTATGGCGTAGTTATTACTAGTGACAGCGGTGACATCACGATGTTATGTGTCAACAAACAACCACAAACAAGTACATTGCTTGCTGATTTATTTTATATGGAAAAAAAAATCGTTTTTTTTTATAATTTACGGATAAATATATTAATAAGTGCCTATACTAAGCCCCTGTAAAGTATGCGGTTATATCAAATATACACACGTATACTATATTTAAATAATGCACACAATACCATTTTCCATCGAGTCCTTGTTTTTGTTAGAACAAAGCGAAGTGAATTCGATCTCAAAAAATGATTCCTACTATATCAGTGACTAGCTGCGCCCCGCGGTGTGATCCGCTGATCCCACGGGAAGACTACATTGTTTCGGGGTAAAAAAGTAACCTATGTGTTAATCCAGGTCGCTAGCTACCTCCATACCAAATTTTATTCTAATTTTGTCCAGCCGTTTGAACGTGAAGAAGTAACAAACATAATTACATAACACACACATACACTCACAAAATAATATTATTGTGATTCCACTGGGCGCGAGTCTGTGCCAGCTTTTACTGTCACACTAAACATTTGATGGGCCGGCTTTAATGCAAAGGTGGAAGTCTTAACAGCTTGCCAACACTTCATATCTCCACGCAGACTTTATCACCACGGAATAAGCGATATAATGGCTCAACGTCAGAGGTAAGGTTCGTATTTAATTATATGTCAAGGATATAGAAATATAAGTCGAGGAATGTAACGGGGTTGGAGTATAAAGCTTTTAATATGGCGGAATCTCGTTGAGCGAGCGAGCGAAGTGTCACTGTTTCAGCTTGGCCAAAAATTCTTTCGTATTTCCGGATGTTTTACTGAATTTATGGCTGTTATTGCTTAAGGCCACATTTCTCCACAGGTTCTCGTGACTTGTGAGCGGTTCAATAATTTATAGATTTTTATCGAGACAATTTTTGTTAATTTTCTGGTGATTTCTGGCTGGAATTGGTAAGATAGTGTGCTCTTGGGTTGGAGGCCAAAACTCATTTTGGGTTGCCACGCCAAAGCAGATAGATATCAATCAATATTATTTATTTGCCAGTCGCGGATGTTGGCCAGTAGCAGGCTGAATACACTGTACTTACCTCTTACATGGTGATTAATCCAAATGGAGCATACCATAGTCTTAGTCATAGTCATCTTATGTTTGAGTGTAAACGTGTTTAACATTGAATTATAGTTGTTTTATTATACAATCGCTAACGATACCGTAAACCTCTTACATGGTGATTAATCCAAATGGGTCAGTAGGGAGAAGTCACCAACTATAAGAGATAAGAAAAGCTGTTCTTAAGAACCATGGCGTCCTTTTTAGATTTAAATAGAAACTGCATTCGTTTTTTAATTCTGACGACACAATAGTTAATTTATGTTTTAGTTAATTACATTATATCGTGGTCTAGGAGGTCGTAGGACCTACTCGTGTTATAAAATAGATATGTTTTGCTTAGTTTGGGAAACGTTTAGTTTAATTCTGTATTTTATGTTTAACCCTATTTTTAAAAGCTTTTATTTAACTTGCAATGTATGTATGTAAGTATGTTTGTTCGGGTGGAATCTTGCAACTCAATTTTGAAGCAGATATCGTCAACCGATTGAGCTGAAATTTTGCATACTTACTTAACTTTGATGACAATACAATAATATGGTACCATGGGGCTGATCTGATGATGAAGCCGGAAAGTGGCCATAGGAACTCTATAATAGAAAAAGTAATCCTACCGAGTTTGGGCTCTTTAGAATCGTCTCAGTGAGCATTTGATGGATATCCAAAGAAAAGTACAGGAGGCTATAAAAGCTTGTCAAAAATGATTTTTTTGACAGAAACATTAATTTTAATTGTATCTTTGATTTTTATTATTCCAGCTACTGAAACAGGCCCGGCATCGCGATATTAACCCTAAAGTGTAATTACAAAATTGCCGTCCTGCGTCGTTGATCGAATCTTTTTTAATTTATTGTCGGATCGTCCACTAAATTTTGAAGAGGAACGAGAATTTCACAGGCCGTTAATCGATACCCAATTCGATGGCGAATCGAGATTAAGGAATCGAGAGTATCGGGAGACTGTTACACCGTACTCGGTTTGAATATTACTGATTCGACTATATGGGTTTTGGATACTCCACTTTCTTCACGAAGATGTGACGAAGATTAAAAAACAAGAATTACCTTTTTAAGGTTCCGTACCCAAAGGGTAAAAAACGTGACCCTATTACTAAGGCTCCGCTGTCCGTCCACCTGTCTGTCTGTCTGTCACCAGGCTGTATCTCATGAACCGTGATAGCTAGACAGTTGTAATTTTCACAGATGATGTATTTCTATTGCCGCTATAACAGCAAATACTAAAAACAGGATAAAATAAATATTTAGGGGGCTCCCATATAACAAACGTGATCGGATGCGTTAACTTTGCACCTCATTTGTATCTGGCGGGCCGGCTGGGTTTAGTTAAGTTTGCACCTAGTATGTATTAGCCCGCATCCATCGACTCCCTGCGATCAAAACGAGGTCATCTATCCACCTAGCCAGAGAAAATTGACCAATGATTGGTGGATTCTAGCGCATCTTCTTTTAGGTAGGTTTGTAACAGATGATGTGATTGATTTGTAGAATTATTTTTTCATGTTTGTATAGAGCTTCGATGCACGACGGTGTGACATACGTCCAGTATCGCAAAGTATCGGGTTTCAAGGCTTTTTCTGATTCCCAACTTTTTTCGTAAAATGCTGATGGCCCGACTTGTTTACAGTCTCAGTATTTTTTACCAGTTTGCATATCTGTCTGTACATTAGCTACATAAAGTCTCATCTTTCTATTAAAAAGGCTGGCATTTACGCCCTTGTGTCATTTAGGGTGAGATCTTTGGGTATTTTTTCCCGATCGCTTGATTTTTCTTGAACTAAAGCATTATCTTGTTTACGTGAGGCTTGAATAACAAGTGACCGGGTGGAATAACCAGAGTCAAAAGAGCGTAAGTACATTAGAATGTCGTAGGTGCGTATGACGTTATTGTTTGACCCGCTATGCCTAATAGTTCCTATCGAATCGGTCTCTTTATATAAGGAAAAATAGTATTAAGATTGTATGAGCTGAGTAGGTTGGTACTTGGTTTCCTTTGTTAGGTCGTTTATTTGTTTTCGACGAGTCTGTCTCTAGATTAGTTCTAGTTAAACAGTATTTTCTGTGACTTAGTTTGATAACAATGAAATGAGCTATGTCCTAGTCACGAGTCCTGCGGCAAGTGGCAGCGTCCAGCGGTGGCTAGTGAGAGTGGGAGGTCCGAGAGCAGTATCTCGGTCACTCTCGCTTGGGCTCTCCTATGGCCGCCGCTTGTCGCTGTCCCTTACCGCCGAAATATTGACATATCCGCTACAGGCTACCGTCTACAAACATTTCTAAAGAGAAAGCTGTTGAAAATCAATATATTTATTACATGCCTCCTTGAGTCTTATTTGAGACTGAGTATTTTGATTAGGTAGAATTTTGTAGGTACTCAAACTTTAAACAAACCTATTTCTACTGCATCCCAGCTGCAGAACGTGACCGATCTTTTTGGAGAACTTTCGAGGAGCCATTTATCTATCGGTTGATATGAAGATGATGATGAATTTCTATGATCGTCACGTTTGTTTAAATGTGAATGACGGAAAACATTATATGTCTTGTAATAATTGTGCTTTTTCTATTGTTTCAGGTTAGTGGCAATATTGTGACGTCTATGCAATACTATTGCGATCGTAATTTTAAAGGTAAGAACGAAAGTTTGTGCAACGAATTAAGAATTAGGACAACGCGAATATCCTGACAAATTTAGTCGTTATCGTTCGATTTTTATGTCAAAAAACTGTATATAATGTTTGTTTGGTCAGGCTTTTAGCCGTTAAGTCCATCACTTGTATACTGTAAATACCTAAATAGAGTTTTAATCAAAAAAGATTTTATTGAAACACGTTATGCTGAATGTGGTTTCATACACAAACGTTAATTACGCATCAAGACCAATTAAATTAGCCCAAACACTTTGGGTTTATCTTGTGCTGCTTAGGAGTTCCTAGCCTTCAGATCAGCTCAGTTTTGCGTGATAGAATCAGAAATGAGGATATTCACAGAAGAACCAGTAACCGACATAGCTCACAGGATTGCACGGTTGAAGTGGCAATGGACAGGCCATGTAGCCCGGAGAATGGACGGCCGTTGGGGCAGCAAAGTCCTAGAGTGGCGACAACATAGGAACAGTGCCGTATTTACTCCTAGGTCCACAAGGCCCAGGTCTAGAGGCCCAGCCAGCCTAATAGGCTCTAGTTCAAGAAGCAGGACTTGCACCATACTTATGTTCTCCTGATTTATCACTTAAAATACCACCTACCATTTAATTTGCTGAAAACGGTTTTGAGATAGGGGAGGGGGGCCCAAATGCCAAGTACCTAGGGCACAAAACAGATACTACAGAAATCAATCTACATACAAGCGCGCTCGAGCAAACGCACACATAGACATTGCTCACGGACACGTCAAGCGGATGGCACTCGCGCTCGCACTGGTCTGAACTGTTCCGAGATATCTTGTCCGTGAGCAATGTCTATGTGTGCGTTTGCTTGAGCGCGCTTGTATGTAGATTGATTTCTGTACCTATCTGTTTTGTGCCTAGGGGCCCGGACCCTTTTAAGTCTGGGCCTGCATAGGAAAGCGCTTTGTGGCGAGCTATGTTCAGGAGTGGACGTCTGTGGCCGATAGATAGATAGATTAGCTCCAAGATACCAAATTATTGTATTGTCACAAGCGTGTTAAAATGCCTGGTTCGTGAAGAAGCAAAAATTCTCTCGTGGAAAACCTTGCACATTTACTTTTATAGCCAGTCCTTTTGTCACATGTGTGTTAAACTACATTAGAGGAACAAAGAGTTAACTATAATACAATGGATTTAGAAAGGGTAACCTGAGTATTGATAAAGACACGGATAGACATATTGACACCATTAGCAGGTCAGTGCAGTTAAGGCGAAGAATTGAGGCAAAATGGTATCTTAAACTAGAAGGTAGTTTTTCTTACTTGTAGTTTAAGTAAAAAATGTGGACGGGTAAAAAGTATCCTGTATCCCTTTTTGGATATCCAGCTATCCAGTCCAGTTGTTAACTCTTGTTCTTTGAATTATTCCACTTGGGTACGTCAGCTGACACTTAGATCAGACTTTTTTCACTTGGTAATTGATATCAACCTTTTCGAATAATGGCCTTTCTCCGTAGAAAACTTTTTTGCAATACAATTGTAGAATAGTTTTCTATACTAGTGTTACGCCGGTAGGTTAGGTCAAAAACTTTAAACGTCAATTTCAGTGCTTTAGAGGCGTTTTCAGCAGGCTGAAAAGTCATTTCAGGCCGTTTCAGAAGTTGCTCTATCACATATCTAAAGATCGAAATTTCACCCAAGTTGCCGTCGTTTTCAGGCGCCTGAAACATGTTTTCAGTCCGTTTCAGGGCACCCTCTATCAGATGACGCCATAACCTGAAAACCCGTTTTCAGGCGTTTTCAGGACCCCTTATGGGCCTCTGAAGCACAAATCATTATATGGCGAAATTTCCAGTAGGAGTGACAGAGATAGCACTAGTAGAAAGAGATAGCTATGCTCAGAACATTCGGGAAGTGTGTAACAAGGATGGGACTACTAGAAAGAGATAGCTATACTCGGAACATTCGAGAAGGGAGTGACAGAGAGTGCACCATTAGAGAGAGACATATATAGCCTCGAATGTTCTCGGCCCTCACGCTGGCTCTTACTAGAATATTCGCGATATGTGTGGACAATGCGTCTAGAGCGGTTCCGCGGGATATAAAAAGCGCCGGCGGCCGGCGCGAGTTAGTTACATTTTAACTGCGATCGAGAGTGCTAGTACAAGGATAATCGGAGAGAAAGACTCTTAAGTGATTAGTGCGCTTAAGTACAGTTCGTGTGAATAGTGAGTGCATAATTTGTGAAATAGTGTGTGTGTTTTAATTAGTGGATTTTAAGTACAGTTCGTGTAAATTGCAAGTGTGTAATTTTAGTAATAAAGTGTGAGTTCATTTGTGGATTAATTTGTGCTTTTCTATCATATACGAACCCCACGCTCGTAACATTTGGTGTCAGAAGTGGGATAGAAAATGCCGTTAATGCCACGAGAAACCGAGCCGAAAGGAGTGACGACGCGAAGCCAAACATCTGGATCGGGAGACTCAACGCCTGGTACGTCGGAGTCACCTGCTCCAGCTGCACAGGGAGTGGACCTTAACGCCATCTTCGTCCTCCTAAAGGAACAGGCGAGAGAGCTAAAGGAACAGTCGCGAAAACAGGACGAACAGGCAAGGAAACAGGAGGAACAGTCTCGAATCCTCCGGAACGAACTTCAGGAACACCAGGAGGAACAGGCTCGAATGCTCCGTGAGGTACACGTGTCTACGACCGAATGGAAGAAGGAAATGTTTGAGGTACAGGAAAAACTGGCCGATATGGACATTAAATTGGAAAGTCGAGTCCATGAGGTCACGGAAAAGGTGGAAACTGTCAAGGAGGACGTCGAAGCTTATAAGAAGCGCCTCCAGAAATTAGAAATTAAAGTGACTAATGGTACGGGCACCTGTGTACCCGACGCATCGGTCGCTGGAGGCGGCAGGTTCAAGGTGCCGCCTTTTGATGGTACCTCATCGTGGACCGCCTATAAGCTACAGTTTGAGTCTGTCTCCCGGGCTAATGGCTGGAATAAGGAGCAAGCCAGAACAGCACTGACGTTGGCACTGCGTGACGAGGCCCTTACCATACTGGAAGCTCTGGGGAACGACCAGACGTACGAACGCCTTCTAGAAGCTTTGGAGGCACGTTACGGCGACAGTCACCTGGAGCACGTATACCGAGCTCAGTTGAAGGATAGGGCGCAAGGACGTAACGAGTCCTTACAGCAGTGGGCCTTGGAGATCGAGAAGTTGGTTAGGAAGGCCTATCAACGTACGTCCGCATCCTTTGTGGACAGTATGCTGGTGCAGGCTTTCATTGATGGGATCCGGGATCTGGAAGTGAGGGCAGCCGTGCGATTGGGACATCACGGCAGCCTGAAAGATGCCGTAGCCCACGCTCTCGAGGTGGAAGCTGTACGACAGGACTCATCCAGGCCTTTCAGGGTGCGAGAAGTGTCGACTACGAAGCCAGTAGATTCTCGCCGCGAGTTTGGGCCACGTTGTTACCAATGTGGAGAACGTGGTCATCTGCAGTCAGGCTGTCCGAAAAGGAATAGAAGGGACAGAGACCCCGCTCCAATGGCGAGGGCAATAGGCTCTGTGGAGTCAGAGCCCCAACAGGGAAACGAATAAAAGCCAGGACTATGGGACGAGTGCTGGCTGGTGGTCGAAATGTCCCAATTATGATCTCACAGGCGAACGACGGGAATAGTCTGGTCGTCAAAGGAGAAATTGGTGGAATACCATGTCTCCTTACCATAGACACCGGAGCTTCTCGGACGGTGATCAGCTCTCGGCTACTGAAACACCTGACCGGAGATCATCTAGTCCGACCTAGGCATCTCCAGCTGCAGACCGCTACCGGCCAGTACATTTCCGTCCAAGGGGAGCGAGGGTTGGCTGTGAAAATAGGTGAAAGAGAATACTGGCATAAAGTGATCGTTGCTAACATCGTGGACGACTGTATTATTGGATTGGATTTTATGAGGAGATATGACTGTAAAATCGACTTGAAGGTTGGAGTACTAAAGTTTGGAGTTGATGAGATTCCTATACAAGGTGGAGTAAATGGAAATGTCTACTGTACCAGGAGAACCATTCTTCAACCAAGGTCGCAGGTTTTAGTTCCTGTGAAATTGCCGAACTCCACAAGGCCGCAATCTCACCGCTGTGTGGTGGTGGAGAGGTTGGATGCTGATAAACCGTGGATAACAGCCCGTACAATGGTAACCACGGCATCTACAGCATTTGTGAGGATCCTTAATCCAAGCAACACAGAATGCGTCCTCAATAAAGGAACGCTGGTCGGATCATGCGAAGAAATTTCCTGGTTACGAAACTGTCGGGAATCTGAGGTAAGCGTTAAACCTGGGCATGTTAAGCCTTCAGTGGATGTTGAAAAGTTACTAAACGACTCCAGGGAGCACCTTACCGAGGAGGAATTCCTTAAGGCGCGTAGCTTACTGCTACGATATCGCAATGTCTTTTCTTCGCATGACGATGACATTGGAAGAACTGGAGTGGTTCAGCATGAGATTGACACTGGGGAAACCATGCCTATCCGACAGCGCCCTCGGAGAGTTCCAGTAGCTCGGGAGAAGGAGGTTGAGAGCATGATCGAGGAAATGCAAAGAAGCGGCGTTATTGAACCTTCAACAAGCCCGTGGTGTTCTCCCGTAGTTTTGGTTAAGAAGAAGGACGGCACCATGAGATTCTGCATTGATTACCGTCGACTTAATGATGTGACCAAGAAGGACAGCTATCCACTTCCTCGAATCGACGACACCTTAGACACGTTGAACGGAATGAAATGGTTTTCGACGTTGGATCTGAAAAGTGGCTATTGGCAAGTCGAAATCAAGGACAAGGATAAAGAGAAGACGGCCTTCTCTACTGGCAAGGGACTCTGGCAGTTCAATGTTATGCCATTTGGACTCTGTAATGCACCAGCCACATTTGAGAGATTAATGGAACAAATATTAGCTGGACTTCTAGGAGAGACTTGCTTGGTCTATTTAGATGACATCATTATCGTTGGTAGAGACTTCGATGACCACTTGAATAAATTGGAGCAGGTGCTAGCCAAACTACGAGGGGCAAATCTGAAACTCAGTCCGAAGAAATGCTCGTTTTTCAAACGTAAAGTGAATTACTTGGGACACGTGATTTCAAAGGACGGCATCCAGACAGATCCTGAGAAGATTAGCGCCGTGAAGGATTGGCCGACGCCAAAAGACAAGACTGCAGTACGTTCCTTTTTGGGGCTTTGCTCATACTACAGACGTTTTGTGAAGAACTTCTCGGATATAGCAAAGCCTTTGCATCAACTAACGGAAGAAAAACGATCATTTGACTGGAACGAACAATGTGAGTCAAGTTTCAACGAGCTTAAAGGAAGACTTTGTGAAACGCCAATATTGGGGTATCCAGACCCGGAAGTGGATTTCATTGTGGACACAGATGCTAGCAACACTGGTATTGGAGGCGTCTTGTCGCAAAAGAAAGGAGACAACGAAGTTGTGATTGCATATTTCAGTAAGTCACTGTCGAAACCAGAGAGGAATTACTGTGTCACTCGGAGGGAATTGCTAGCAGTTGTCAAGACGTTACAGCATTTCAGCAAATACCTGCTGGGAAGGAAGTTTCGTATCAGAACTGACCATGCTGCTTTAAAGTGGTTGCTAGAATTTAAAAATCCCGAGGGACAAGTGGCAAGATGGATTGAACAACTGCAGGAGTATGATTTCATCATCGAACACCGTAGTGGAAAATCGCATGGAAATGCTGACGCCCTATCACGAAGACCTTGTGCGGACGACTGCAAACATTGTTCAAGACAAGAAGACAAGGAATGTGTTCGAATGATAAGAACTGATACGGTTAGCGACGAATGGAGTGATGAAATAATGCAGCAAGCACAACAAGAGGACCCTGACGTGAGACCCATTTTTGATTGGATTAATGCTGGTGGACCTAAACCAAGATGGTGTGATGTAGCTCCGATGAGTGCGGTAACAAAAAGCTACTGGGCACAATGGGATAGCTTGGTTATGCATAATGGCGTTCTATGTAGAAAATGGGAATCAACAAATGGGAAGGATGCTCACCTGCAAGTCGTTGTCCCAAAGAAAAGGGTGAAAGATGTTTTGAGAAGCTTTCACGATGGAGCATCCGGTGGACATCTTGGAGTAAAAAGGACCCTAATGAAAATTCGGCAACGCTTTTATTGGATTCATTGCCGAGAAGATGTTGAAAATTGGTGTAAAAGATGCACTAACTGTGCATCAGTCAAGGGACCGCATACCCGTAGCCGAGGAACACTCAAGTTGTACAACGTTGGAGCCCCTTGGGAAAGGGTTGCATTAGACGTCGCAGGACCATTCCCAGCATCTGACTCCGGAAACAAGTACATTCTTGTCGTGATGGATTACTTCACGAAGTGGCCTGAAGTATTCGCCATTCCAAATCAAGAAGCGGTAACCATAGCTGAAAAGTTAGTGAACGAAGTGTTTTGTCGCTTTGGAGTGCCACTCGAAATCCACAGTGATCAAGGAAGAAACTTCGAATCTGCGGTCTTTCAGGAGACTTGTCGCATAATGGGAATTCATAAGACGAGGACTACGGCGTATCATCCACAGTCAGATGGAATGGTTGAGAGATTTAACCAGACACTAGAGAGACATCTAGCCAAGGTCGTTGAAAGCCACCAAAAAGATTGGGATCGGCATATCCCCCTCTTCCTGTTGTCTTATAGGTCGGCAACTCATGAAAGCACGGCGGTTACTCCATCTTATGCGAACTTTGGAAGAGAACTCCGTTTGCCTGCAGATCTCCTGACTGGACGTCCGCCTGATACACCGAGATCTATCACAGAATATGCGAGTGATTTGAGGGATCGGATTGATGATGTTCACAGCCTGGTACGTGAACACGGGCTCCACGCTAGCATAAAGATGAAAACCCGATATGACCGGAAGTCCTATCAAGTGGGTTTTGAGGAAGGTTCGTTGGTGTGGCTACATAACCCTATGCGACGAGTAGGAAAGTCCCCGAAACTATCTCCGAATTGGGAAGGGCCTTACAAGGTAATCACCAAAATAAACGACGTCACGTATCGAATCCAGCGGAATCCTCGTAGTCCGAGCAAGATTGTTCATGTTGACCGGCTGGCCAGATACCACGGAAATAATGATGCTCGGGACGAGCATGTCTTAGGAGGGGGTAGTGTTACGCCGGTAGGTTAGGTCAAAAACTTTAAACGTCAATTTCAGTGCTTTAGAGGCGTTTTCAGCAGGCTGAAAAGTCATTTCAGGCCGTTTCAGAAGTTGCTCTATCACATATCTAAAGATCGAAATTTCACCCAAGTTGCCGTCGTTTTCAGGCGCCTGAAACATGTTTTCAGTCCGTTTCAGGGCACCCTCTATCAGATGACGCCATAACCTGAAAACCCGTTTTCAGGCGTTTTCAGGACCCCTTATGGGCCTCTGAAGCACAAATCATTATATGGCGAAATTTCCAGTAGGAGTGACAGAGATAGCACTAGTAGAAAGAGATAGCTATGCTCAGAACATTCGGGAAGTGTGTAACAAGGATGGGACTACTAGAAAGAGATAGCTATACTCGGAACATTCGAGAAGGGAGTGACAGAGAGTGCACCATTAGAGAGAGACATATATAGCCTCGAATGTTCTCGGCCCTCACGCTGGCTCTTACTAGAATATTCGCGATATGTGTGGACAATGCGTCTAGAGCGGTTCCGCGGGATATAAAAAGCGCCGGCGGCCGGCGCGAGTTAGTTACATTTTAACTGCGATCGAGAGTGCTAGTACAAGGATAATCGGAGAGAAAGACTCTTAAGTGATTAGTGCGCTTAAGTACAGTTCGTGTGAATAGTGAGTGCATAATTTGTGAAATAGTGTGTGTGTTTTAATTAGTGGATTTTAAGTACAGTTCGTGTAAATTGCAAGTGTGTAATTTTAGTAATAAAGTGTGAGTTCATTTGTGGATTAATTTGTGCTTTTCTATCATATACGAACCCCACGCTCGTAACACTATTATAAAGTTGGCCACTGAAGAACCCTTCCACTCCAGCGCTTATCGCCCATCAAACCATCTTAACCGTAAAATGTCAGTGATCCGAGATTATTCGTTACTTAGGTAAAGCCTGACCAGAAATATATGAGGATTGTCAAGAAGGCGCAATTTAGCAACAATTTTACAACCAATCGCAACCCACTATAGTGACATTAGTTTTAAATACCTGTCAGTTTCACTATGTTAACCTCGTAATATCATTTAACGGAATGCACTCTTTTCCTGACTGTTTTTCGTGTAGTTAACACATTTATTTATAATCTTACGTTCACAATTGTGAATGGTTTTCGGCATTTTCTTTGGATAATTTTAAATATTTGTCTTTAAAAGAAATCACCACGGATGACATTGATATTGTTGACAAACCATCATAAAATCATTGCCAGTGTATGAAATTAGTTTCAGTGAAATCCCGCAATATGGCGCATCCTCATATATTTCTGGTCAGGCTTTATTATTGACTTAATTTAACCATAATAAAAAAAATATGGAACTTAAAAGTACGTGTAAAATTTGAAATAAAAACAAATATATTTATATGTGAGTATATGTTATATCTTAGCTTTTCATAAAACTACTGAAATATAACCTTATTGCATTACATGCGTCAGCTGTTTACCCCAAACATCGCCGTGGTTAATTTACCATAAATACACCTAATTTGCATTTGACAGTAACACACTGTGAAACCCTACCCCACTTCCCCTTAAGAAACCTGTCAAACGTTACCAGTATCATCCGGTTGTGGGGTGGGATATTGATACTTGCATATTATGTGTACAAGATATGAACGGTACATTAATGTGAGCACCAAACCACACACCAAATACGTCGTTTAAGATCTCTTATTATAAAACGTCACCTAAACTACTATTATGCAACAGTATCGAGCCGAGCGCGAGTTTCATAATAGGATCACAAATGCTTTAAGGCCTAATTATGTACACTTGTATACACTACTTTGTTATGATTTATGAAGTAAGTCTTTGTAGAAACGACTCTGAGCGGGTCTTTCCCCTTTTTCAATATGGTAGAAGCATCTTCTCATCGTCGGTTAATATAAATATAAGTACCTACAGTCCGACCAAAAACAGTAGAAATTAAAAAGTGGCAATACTGTAGTGTCGTCCCTGTTTTATTATATTGATTAGAAAAGGAGGACACTACAGTATTGCCACTTTTTAATTTCTACTCTTTTTGGTCGGACTGTATGTATCTATCCGTATAGGTTTAAGCGGATATTTTAGCAAAAGTTTAGAATTTCAGCTCCAATAATCCTCTCAAATTCTGCCGTTTGCATCAAAGCAAAAGCCGAATATTTTCATACATTTTTATGTACTTACTTCATACTCGTTTTAGCTTTAATTTCACTGGATTGCTCAAAGCTATTTTCGGTAATACGTATATTTTAATCGAATATCCTTTTTGCCTTTTTAAGGATACTTGGGCCGACGCCGACGCGGTTGGCTCAGTTTGTAAGTAATTGCCTACTGAGCCAGCGGGCCTGGGTTCGAATCCCGGCCAGGGCAAATATTTGTGTGATGAACTCGAATATTTCTCGAGTTATCTACATATATAATATAAATATGTAGGTATTTATATATTATGTATATCGTCGTCTAGTATACCCCTAGTACAAGCTTTGCTTAGTTTGGGACTAGGTCGATTTGTGTAAGATTGTCCCTTAATATTTATTTATTTATTTATTATTATAGACATTTGATTCCAATAAAAAATATAATCGATTGACATCCTCAAAAAAAATGTTCTTCATGCATGCCTATAATACAGTACAATACAATACAACATTTTTATTGCTCACCAAAAAAGTTGACAAATTACAATAATTTTAACAACGGTAGACAACAGGAGGTCTTATCGCTAAAGAGCGATCTCTTCCAGACAACCTTTGGGTAGGGTAGTGGAGTTATCTACGTATTTAGCTCGGTGTTTGCCTGCAACTGTACAACCATCGAAATGGAGTAAATAGATTTGGATACACGTAGTAATGGTCTAGAATTTAGGTTTCGTGTTCACTGAGTGTTGAATATCGCGCTTGCGGGCGGTGAGGTGGACAGTTTGTGTTCACACAGAGGGTGAAAACACACACAAACACAATCACTACATAGTATAAAACAAAGTCGCTGTCTCCTGTCTGTCCCAATTTATGCTTAGATCTTTAAAAATAGGCAATGGATTTTGATGCGGTTTTTTAACAGATAGAGTGATTCAAGTGGAAGGTTTATATGTATAATACATTGTATAATTTATCAGCATTGCACCCGTGTCGCTAGTAGTAATATAAATGAAGTGACCGAAATCAATATAAACGAATCTGATTTATACATAAATCATCATATTAGCCGACAGACGTCTACTGCTGGACAAAGGCCTCCCCCAAAATTCTCCACGACGTTCGGTCATTGCGCCGCTCTCATCCAATTTCTGCCCGCAATCTTAACCACGTTGTAAGGGGCCTTTCCACGCTGCGTCTTCCAGTCCGCGGTCGCCACTTAACCTAAAAACCTTTCTGCCCCAACGGCCACCCAGGTGGGATGTGGGCGGGCCTCAGGGCGACATTGCTCGTAGAACAGATAAAAACCGTAGAAAAATCAAGCCAACGTAAACAAACTATTTTACTGTTTTCTTGTAAATTATTTTCATTGTACACACATCTTATTTTTACCTTTTGAATTCATTTTGAGAGCTTTGAACAAGAATGTAGTTTCAGAGAGATTCTCCCGGCGTAGCAAGCGTTCATAGGCGGCAGTAACTGTTTAACATCAGGCGGGCCGCATGCTTGTTTGTCACCGTCGTAAAAAAAAAAACGGCCAAGTGCAAGTCTGACTCGCGCACCGAGGGCTCCCTACAAATACTTATCCCATCTTTAACTGGCCGGGTTTTGTTAAGTTTGCAACTGGTATGGCTTGGCGCCGGATACAAATGAGGTGCAAAAAAACGCGATCACGTTTATTGTATGAGATTTTTATTTTATTTTGTTTTTTATTATTTGTTGTTATAGCGGCAACAGAAATACATCATCTGTGAAAATTGCAACTGTCTATAACTATCACGGGTCATGAGATCAGGCTGGTGACAGACGGACACCGTAGTCCGAATAGGGTCCCGTTTAATACCCATTGGGTCGCAACCCTAAAAACGAGCTGAAAGCGAGTTTCATTGTAGGATCACAAGAGTGTTTTAAGACCTAATTATGTAAAGTTGCATACACTACTTTAACGAAGATACAGCCTGCTGACAGACGGACTGACGGACGGACAGCGGAGTTTTAGTAATTGGGTCCCGTTTACACTTTAGGTACGGAACCCTAAAAAGTAATAAATGCCGGGTCAGCCGGATAAACTGAAACACTCCGGATTTAAAGTCCGGGTATGAATTTATTTCCAAGTTCCGTCGAGTTTTCGGAGTTGAGAAACTGTACAATATACTGTCATGACTCACGAGCATAGTTTGAAATTATCTGTGCGATAAAGTAAGATAAATGTATAGGTATTTAATACAGCAGGTTTGAAACTTCGTTTGTAGCGCAAAAAGGGAAAATGAAACCCTCTTTTAAGGGTCACTGATTTTTTCCCAGACTATCCATTTTCGTTAAGTTTGCAACTGGTAACATGGCGTCAGATACAAATGAAGTCTAAACTTAACGTAACCAGCTTATACTAATCAAGGTAACCACCTTATCACCAGGCCATGTGCCAGCTCTTTTGCCACATATCATTAAAATGCTTATACTAATCGAGGTAACCACTTATCACCAGGCGATGCGCCAGCTCGTTTTCCACATATCATTAAAAAACCTCATGTAATAAGCCCAAGTAATAATTAGGCTTTCTGACAAGTAAATCACATCCCCCATTACATAGAGACTACAAAAAACAAAACATTTTGTATCATCATCATCATCCTCCTCATCATCATCATCATCAACATCGTATCAGCCGATAGATGTCCATTGTCCACTGTTGGACAAAGGCCTCTCCAAAAGTTCTCCACAACGATCGGTCTTCCGCTGCCCTTCGTCTCATCCAATTTCTACCCCCGCTCCTAACCAGATCGTCGGTACAGACATTCTCATGTTTTCAACTCACTTCATCGGGGTTAAAAATATGAACAAAATTGAAAAACATAATTTCTTTACTGAGTTACTTCCCTTGTGTCCAAAATTATACCTTTGATCGAACATAAGATCAAAGTTAAGGAAAATCCATTTTCGTACCACGTGTCCCGGCGCTTACGATAATCATATTACTCGTCGTATCATCGTTATTTACATATTTATCTACTTTTTCTCACATTACATACTTATTTTCCCCCTTCAAAATGCTCACGGCATTTCTTAGAGTAGTGATGGGAAATGGGGAGATGTGTACGGGTTTGAAAGCGGTACATTAAGTAAAAGCAATACCTAAGGTTAAATTTTTCACGAACGAAGTTGGTTATTTAAAGGTATTGTGGCTGTTGAGGTATCTGGGCTGTAAATGTGTATATCTACACATTTACAGCCCAGAATAGGTGCGAATAATTTAACAATTAATATGGTTTAATCCTGAGGCTAATATCAGATGTCTACGACTTCGTTTTCAGTCCGTAATTATTACCAATTATTATTACGTAGCTATGGCACGATTCAGTCGTTCATATACAATTATAAGTTGATTTTAAGATCTTTTATCCAATGGATTCCGTCGTTTCCGCGGGAAAACGAGTCTGCAGGGTTATACTTGGTGAGTGGACAGTCTCGATATAGTAAATGCACATTCACATAACACTTTCGCACCAACATGCTGGTCACAAAGTAAGGATTGTTTTGTCATTTATATATAGCTCGATAAACACGACCAACACAACAAACCAAGATGAGCTTACTACGCGCCGTAACCCGCGCTACAAATAATGAATGAATGAAAATGAATGAAAATTTATTCGTAAACATACACGAACTGGACAACACATTAGAAATAAAATAAAATCCTAGGTGTGTATGCCACGAAAAGGTCACAGCTCAGCATAAATGCTGGCCCGGGAACCAGCGCTGGTCTTCCGGTGTAACCTATAGGTGACGCCACGGGGAACCGTACACACACGGCTGCACTCTAAGACTGAACGCAGCTTAAGCGCATACAGTGCCAAGACAATGACATTGACAGAAAGTGCTGTCAGTGATCAATGACAATAATCTACGCACCAGCGCGCATCTAGGTGCGTTTGGCTGCGATTTACGCCGTCGTTTGTGCGCGCGTTCGTAGTCACTTCTAGAGGCGTACACGCCGCCACGTTTTCAATTAATGCAGTAGAATTTAACTCAATCAGCTAACAAAGTACCGATGTCTGAAAGCTTTCTCGAATGTCAAAAGTAACCTGTAATGTTTTATTCTGGGCTGGCTATGAAATGAGGAGGCTCATATTGCCCCGCCGTCATCATTATCATCATCACCATCATCATATCGGCCGATAGACGTCCACTGCTGGACAAAGGCTTCCCCCAAAGTTTTCCACTACGATCGATCTTGCGCCGCCCTCATCCAATATCTGCCCTCGATCCTATCTGCCGTCGTTCTACCTTGTTAAGGGCCTTTTCACGCTGCATCTTCCGGTCCGCAGTCGCCACTAAAGAGCCTGATTCGGTTTACATCTGATTCGGTACATGTACCAAAATCAAACCGGTACATCCTTCATCCCGTGGGAATTCTCCCTTAATACAGTCGTATATGCGCCGTAAAGGCTTACCCCGGATCAAAAGTTCCCGGATTGTGGGAATAACACATACACTGGGATATTAAACCTTTTTCCCGCGATCTTTTGAGTTCTTAGAAGTATTACTGTGAACGTTTGGTGAATATTAAGAAATGTGTTTTTTGAGTTTCTGTGTTTGGGTTGAGATGAAAGGATGGTTATCAGTTGTGTAGGTTGAAAGGTGTCTATTATAGTCTTCGTAATAGTGTTTTTTTACCGATGGCCTTTGGGGCAGAAAGCGTACCGGAAAACGCAGCGCGAAGGCCAAGATTTGAGATAAGATAAGAACTAAAACTGTGTACAAAAAGGTCTTACATTATATGGTTCAGTGTCAACAGTTTGACCATTTCGGACGTACAATGATTTACATTATATTGATAGAAAAAATAAAATAAAATTAACATTGCTACATAAAATATTAATTAAGATTATAAAAACATTTAGTAATAAATAAAAAATAAAATAAAGGACCATCTTTTGATTTGATGCATTCTGGCAAATGATTGTATATTCTTATTCCTGTAGCATACGTACTCTTTTTAAGTATGTTACTAGTTGGCCGAATAGTACAAAGGTCATATTTATATTGTGGCCTCCAATTTTCCTTAATGTCAGTTTTTTTTATTAAAATACTTACTATTGTTCCTTACAAATAAACATATCTTTAGTATATAGATACACGTCACTGTCAAAAAGTTGTTATTTCTCTTGTGTTGTAGGTTGATGTCGCTGAGCCGTCGCTATCTGTATGTGATTATCCTCCGGTTTTGATTCCGTGTCTGTTTCTATCTATTTTAGATTTTTCATTCACACTACAAGTGGCCGTGTTGGGTCCATGTTCTGGGGAAAATATTTATTCGTTCTGGCTGATTATTCTAGTAAATAAAATTTGCTTGTGCTTTCCTTCAACGGTATAATCCAGATTAACGTTAGGGTTCAAATAATATTGCGTGTGTGTGGACATCTTTGTAGGTGACTTCTTGAAGTTTCTTTAGTGATCATTGAAGGAAGAAGGTCTCGAGCCAAATCAAGTTTACATTAAGATATGTGAGCACATAAAAAAAAAACTCAAATTTAGAGCAAAAAAAGCACCCCATATAGCATCCCATTAATTCACCTCACCTGATATTTATTCGCAACCCTTTAACCTCGGCGGCACCACGGTTTCTCGACAGTAATCCACTCGCGGATCATATCTCGATACCGGTATCGCGAGGTTTACTTTAGCCGGTAATACGTCGATTTACATCTGCTTGTAACCATTTGTGGTGGCTGGGTGAGTTGGGATCGAGAAAGGTTTTTATTGTAGTCTTTTTTTTGTTTTTTGTTCACTATAAATAAATAAATAAATATCGGACAACCTCACACAAATCAATCTAGTCCCACAGTAAGCTCTAGTAGGCTTGTGCTATGGACACTAGATGACGATAAACATAGGTACTTATATATTATAAATAAATACATACTTAAATACAAATGACATCCATGACCCAGGCACAAATATTCGATTTCATCACACAAATATTTGCCCTTGCCGGCATTCGAACCTGGGACCGTCACTGTGTGTTGAGACTTTTTAAGTTTATAATGTGTATGTACCTCACGATAGTTTTAATAATATTAATGTGTACCCAATAGAATCAAGCTTAAAATATAGATTAAAATTTAGATTTTCAAATACTTAGTTGTAACACATTAGTTTGATATACCTCTCAAGTTTGAAATTGCATAAAATCTGCAACCATTTTGATGTAAAAGTGTCCACGAAAGTGATGCGGAGTGAGAGATGGAGACACACAATGATGAATGATTGCGCATATCTATCTTACTTCTTACGAACAAATTTCAGTTGCCAAGGTTTACTAACTGCTGTAGAAAAAATTTCGTTCCAAATTGTCTAAACGCGATGATATTATGAACTTCATACCAAAATTCCGTATCTATTTCATTCGATAGAATTGAAACAGTTTCCTGACATGAGCATATCTTACTTAAATAGGTACCTTCTTTGTCATATTCTTATGTGTTGGCGGTTCCAGCTGACCAACTAACGACCTTCATGAAGGAAGAATTTTGGCCGAAAGGTGTTTTATTCCGGCGTTTCCGCGGTCGGCTATCCAACACCATGGACTCAACTCAACACATCGTGACCTAGTTATTTTAATATTTAATATGTATGTTAGATTGTAAGGTATTTATCTATGGGCCTTTGATGCCTGAAATAAACGAATTATTATTATTATATTATTATTATTTGTCAACCTGCGAAACACCGCGATTCGAAGTCACAGTCCACTCACTACATTATCGCCTTAGTACTTACTGTATCCTTCGACAATCCTTAGTAGTACCCCCAAAAGTAATCTGATAGTTTCGTCCCAGTATACCGATGAAATTTGATAGTTCCTGGGAAATATTGGCCGTGATCGGAACCCCCGGATTGCGTGCGGCGTCCGTAATAGCCACCTTATATCCAACTTTTTCCCCAAACACCCTATCCACTATCCTATATCCACGAACTTCAATCCTTAATCTAAAGACGCAGGATAGTTTCTCGGATATTTTTTTAATCTCGTATAAGATGTTGGGAGGGTTAGGGGGCTTTATGTAAAATATTTGTATTGTTCTGAATATTTTTAGGTGCGAATTTGCCGTTGTTTCGTTTGATTCCTTGGAGAATTCGTTTAGTTTAGTAGCTGTTTTGATATTGTATACCTTTATAATTTACTTACTTACTTACTCCGTTGACTTAGCGACGCAAAGTGGATCTTGGCCGATACGAGATGGCGCCAGCGCGCCCTGTCTTGAGCGTTCTCCTCCCAGTTTTCTGCATTCAGAGCACGTAGGTCCTTGGTCACTTCGTCTCTCCATCGGTATCTCAATCGGCCGACCGGTCGACGACCTACAGTCTGCCCAATGTACGCCTTCTTTACCGCCCTGTCATCCGGCATTCTTTCCAGATGCCCGAGCCAACGGAGTCTTGCTGCCTTAATCTCCCCAATGATATTCCGCTCAGACACTAGATCCTCCAGTTCTTGGTTCTTACGGTTCCTCCAGCTACCATCCTCCCTCTGCGTCGGTCCCAAGATCTTACGAAATATTTTCCTCGCGGCAACGAGAAGCTTGTTTTCCTCTTTTAGCGTTAGTGTCCAGGCCTCGCATCCGTACATTAAGATAGGTCTTATGACGGTTTTATATATAGACTAGGTTTTGCCCGCGACTATATCCGCGTGGAACTTGGAAGTATGGAAGCAACCTCGTACAACACGAAAGATATCCATACCCACCTAATCACCTTAATTAATAAAAGTGATTATTAACAGCGCCTAAGCAAATGTAAGAGCAATTGTGCTTTTGGTCTAATAATTTCATTTCCTACAGGGTCATGAATGTCATCATGAATTACCACTTTTTAATCTTTTTAGGGATAATTTCCAGGATGAAAACTATCCTATGTCCTTCCTCGGATCTTAAACTATCTCCATGCCAAATTTTATCACAATCGATTCAGTAGTTTAAGCGTGAAGAGGTAACAGACAGACAGACACACTTTCGCATTTATAATATTAGTATGGATTAGAAGTTTCAATTGGTTTATACTTAAAACGAGAAAGCATGACAGTTATGCAGAAATATAAATGGCTGCGTATCCTATCTCAACTGTGAAACAGTGTATCCGATCTGCCGTTTCGCCAAATTTTCATTTGTCCGAAAGTATATTTTTCCTTAAACCCGTAATATTTCTAGGATTTTATAAACATCGTTTTAAAGAACCCATTAGGTTAGGTTAGGTTTGTTTTATAATAATTCTGAAAAATTCAAAGTTTGGAAAAAGGATTTCGGACAAATGAATATTTGGTGAAAGGTTACAGATGGGATAGAAAAAATTGTATTTCAGATAGGTAACCTCCGTTTATACTGGTATTGAAGACAGGCCGTAGTTACTTACTGCATCTCCTCATAACTATGACTATGACACGCTACTCTTTGTCACGCGACAAATACTACCTGTCACTTTCCTTCTCATACCGTGTGAGCAAGACAGGTGACGCTGAGTCGCGCGACAAGCGAAGTCGCGTCAAGTTATGCTAGCCCAGCTGGTGTATCTACGTTCTTTTCGTTTCCTTGGTATCATTTTTACTTTTTGTTTTTAAAGCTACAGATTAATGTGTAACTTTTTTCTAGGAATGAGGGTTAGCTATTAAAAAGGTCAAGCTTTTTAAAAAAAAAACATAAATTCCCCATTCGAATGGTAACTTAACGTTGATAGAAGAAATAACAAAACACAATTCATCAATTACTACCAATCCAAACTGAAAATAAAACAAAAATACGGTACACTTTTGAATTATTTCACTGAAATTGGTCCCTAGCGCCGTTTTCAATTAAGTTTGACGACTGTACTCTGTTCCATAGAAAAAAGTAGTAATCCTGTGTTAGTTTAATACGCACATAATCCCTTTTTCCTTTGAGAAAAGTCGCGTGTGTTTTTTTGCTTCGCTGGTTCACGTGGGTGGATAGTGAGGGACCGAAATTTCAATTACTTATTCTGATAAATAAGTGTGGGAGTTTTGGTCACATATTCGTGGTAGTAATATTTCTGGAGGAGGCTGGACGGAAAAAATGTCTTAAATAGGGTAGGAGAAAAAAAGACACTAATAGAAGAGAACATATATATGATAGGGCATCTGCTAAGACATAACTTTCTCCTCAAAAATATCATAGAAGGAGAAAATCTGAAGAGATCAGAATAGGATAGGAGAAAAGGGCACACTACTAACACTAATAGAAAATAGAAGAGAACATATGATAGGGCATCTGCTAAGACATGTCTAGTTCCTCAAAAATATCATAGAAGGAGAAAATCGAGGGAAAGCCAGGAAGAGGAAGGCCTAGACGAAATTACTTTGAGCAAATAAGTCATGTCTTACCAAGAAGTAAAGGAGAAAGCCCAGAAAAGAAACGGCTGGCAATTGCTACATCGACAAGAGCGTAGCTCTTAAATTGAAGATATGTATCATATTTTTGAGAGGGACCGCTTGGGACGAAAACTGAGTTTTTAAAAGACTGCGTTGACGCCTAGAGACCTTATACATCTCTTTGAAATTAAATTAATTCAGTAATTTCATCTTATTTATCGCATGTTATGACGCGTAGACTTTAAACATCTCTTGACGACGCGGTTGGCGCAGTGTGTAGAGACCTGCCTACTGAGCCGGCGGTCCTGGGTTCGAATCCCGGCCAGGGCAAATATTTGTGTGATGAACTCGTATATTTGTGCTTGGGTCATGGTTGTTCTATATATAAGTAGATATTTTACATAAGTATGTATATCGTCGTCTAGTGCCCATAACACGAGCCTTCTTGAGCTTAATTTGGGACTAGATTGATTTGTCTCAGGTTTTTTTGATATTTATTTATTTATTTATTATTTATCTATTTGGGTCTCCTGAGTCCAGCGCTGGTTTTCAGAGCCCTTTGCAAAATATAAACTCGTTTCTTGACCAAACTTTTCTCTTCATTCGTTATTACGTTTATTCCTTACCTAAAGCCGAGATTTTTCGTCCAATATTTTCAGCAAATCTAATCCAAACACTAGCTAAAGTACAGCCAGATGGAAAAATGGCATAATTGCTTTTCGGACAAAGGTATTCCGTCCGATAGGAAGGCAAATGAAATCGTTTGTAGTTCAGGAGTAGAATAATAGGCTTTCTGTGTTTTGTTTGGCCTTTTGCTTTTTGTGCGGATCTAATATCAAAGGAGTTAAAGCGATAGGCACTAAAAGTGGGTTAATGACTTTCATTCCGTATGAAAAGAAACCCTTTTTGAGAATTCTGAGTCGCAATGAATTGCTAGATTGAGAACAACTAGAGAACATCTGATATACATAAGCAACTCATATAAGGTGCTAACAAATTAGACGCCATGACGCCAATACTTTAAGAGATGTAAATTTACTTCAAAGAATTGACTTTAAATTATAGGAATTAAAAAACTTTTCATATTATATATTTGTTTTAATTTTCCGAACAAAATAATTAAATTAAAAATCTGCCCAAACTTAATAACCATCCTGTGCAATAACTGACAAGGTAGTTATCAATTTTTGTCGGGTAAAGATCGTTGAATGCCATAGAATGGCGAGAAAACTGTTAGTAGGTGTAAATCAACAACTAACCTTTGTTAATTATCAGGAAGTATTAGCAAGTTAAAAACTTAACACAATAAGCAACACTTTAATAATCAATAGGTATTACTGTAGAAGCGTACACAGTTCCCCACGAACGATGTATCATGGAAATTGAGTTTACCTGGCATTTGTTCGATTCGCAGGTAAACGCCGTTTCTAGCAATTTTAACTCTTAGCAAAGGCTTGATAAACCACCAAAATGCCAATGGTCCTTATCTATGAAGCATGTTTCTCTTTCATGACGATAATGAGGTAAAAATGCACACAACAGGTTGGTTGTATGGATTTATACCTCACAACATGGTTTTCCTTAAGTAGATCGTACACAGTGGCAGTGGGCGGTTCACATTGCTCGTAGAATCGATGGCCGTTGGGGCAGAAAGGGTCTTGAGTGGCGACCGCGGACCGGAAGACGCAGCGTTGGAAGGCCCCCAACAAGGTGGACCGACGAGCTGGTTAAGATCGCGGGTAGAAATTGGATGAGAGCGGCGCAAGATCGATCGGTGTGGAGAACTTTGGGGGAGGCCTTTGTCCAGCAGTGGACGTCTATCGGCTGATATGATGATGATGGGATCGTACACGACTGTTACCGATGGACTATACTAACCTTACGGAGACGGTGAGCAGGTATGGCAAACCTGTTTTTATTTCTCCTTGTAGTTAATGTCACTCTTGAGCGTGAGTCGCGTAGCAGCACGGATAGCTGTCCTTGATGAAGAGCTCTATATGAATTCGAAACATGTCTACTGAGCCGGCGGTCCCGGGTTCGAATCCCGGCCAGGGCAAATATTTGTGTGATGAACTCGAATATTTGTGCTTGGACATGGTTTTCTATGTATTTAAGTATATATTTATCTATATAAGTACGTATATCGTCGTCTAGTACCCATAACAGAAGCCTTCTTGAGCTTAATTTGGGACTAAGTAGATCGATTTGTGTGAGGTTGTCTGATATTAATTTATTTATGTCCGGCCGTTCCTGGCAAATTTTACATGACTAAAATGTTTTTGTAATGATTAAAGATGTCTCACGATAGTTTTAATAATATGGTGTGTAATAAAAAATCATTTTTGTATTGTATCTGTAAAAAAGCGGGGAACTCCTGCCTTCACTAATAAATCTCTGGCAACTCCCTCATATCAAGAATCGTAACCAAACTTCCATCCATCTTAATGGCGCAGATACTCTGACATAAGCATTAGTATTCACCTCGCTCTTACCATCATTACTTCCATTGATCACGGCGTTCGATATTGTCTTATTCTGGACTAGGAGGCGCCCGCCTCTTCGTCCGCTATTTTTCTTTACCGTAGATGGGTAAAAATTATGCGATAACTATCTTTGGATGTTTAGCTATCTATCTTTGTACCAAAATTTATGAAAAATTGACAGTGATGAGAGGACATTTTTCTTTACCGTAGATGGGTAAAAATTATGCGATAACTATCTTTGGATGTTTAGCTATCTATCTTTGTACCAAAATTTATGAAAAATTGTCAGTGATGAGAGGACGATGGAAATTATGACCAACAGATGGTGCCAGAGTTGCATGCGCCGCGCTCACATACAAAACAAATGACGATCCTGCATCACGCTATTAAGATTTTTCCTGAAATCATGACCCCTCTCCATAGAAATCGGATTTTTGATACAAATCTAGAATTTTATAATATTATAGAAGTACGTATATCGTCGTCTAGTACCCATGCCTTCATAAGCTTAAGCTTAGCTTGGGATTAGATCAATTCGTGTCAAATTGTCAGATATTTATTAATATACATTAAGCACGCCTCGAGCCGCCGCGCGCGGTTGTGTGTGTGAAGTGCTTCCCTCATTATAAGTAACTTGGTCTGAATATTAAACATAAGCGACTCGCCCATAAAACACAAAATCTACACGCAAATATCATTCCGATTCAAAACAAAACAACATTCCATCGAATTAATTCAAGAAACACCCATCTCACTCACTTTCGATATTCTAAAAACAACTTTGTTGTTCAAGATAAAGAGTGTGATTGGAAATGAATATGAAATCAAAAGGGATCTTGTAAAGTTATGTCGATATATCGCTTCAGAGGTATCAAGTATCACGTCGGTGTACATCCAATTTTGTTCCGAGAAATGAAGACGTTGTAATAAAAACCTTTATGTTTCTGTCACTGTGCTTGGAAGAGGTGAGGGCCAAGTTCAGAAAGATTAAGAATAGAATTCTTGATGGTTTTAATAAAATCATAGGAACTGGTGCTGTCATTCAAATACTTAATTGCGTTCATAAAGGTGTTTATTTAATTACCTCGACGTCTTGGACTTTTTTTTATGGCATAGCAAACGAGCAAACGGAAAGCGATTACCGTCGCCCATTAGACACCTGCAATACCAGAGTAGTGCGTTGCCGGCCTTTCAGGTGGGAGTACACTCTTTTCTTGATGGTTCGAAGGTCGCGTCGGTCCGGAAATACCGCAATTCATTCCACAATGCAGTCGTGCGAAGCAGGAAATGTCTAGAAAAACGCACAGTTATGGACTGCCAACTATCTAAGTAGTGAGGATGAATTAATTGTCGCGTAGAACGATGGTGGAAATATACGGCAGGATCAATCCGAACAATTCCTCGGGGCACTCTCCGTTATATAAGCGATAAAAGATGCAGAGGCTAAATCTCTACGCAGCGCCAAGGAGTCAAGCCGATCTGAAATTCGCTGGAGCCAACGATACGAGTTGCTCTCCGTTGAATGCGGAACACGTGATTTTGCGTCCTTGCTCTCGAGGGATATCCCTTCATCACACATCCCTTCGAGACTATGGACGTAAAATTACGTGTGAAGCGTCGAGGTAATTAAATAAACACCATTTTGAATGCGATTGAGTCCCGTTTTGATATAATAAATGCATCTATAAATAGTATGTTATAATGCAGGAATCGGATACCATTATTCGGCTCCATACATAATACCGTTATTCAATTTCGGTTTTTCAAAGATCTATATCCATAACGAAATTCTATTTAATTACCTACATTAAAAAAAAACGCGAAATAAAAAAGATATTTCAATCTTAATGAATACCGGTACCGGTATCGATCCCTGAGTTTATGTCCTCAAATTATTCTTGACTGTTGATATACATAACTGGATGACAAACTTATGTGAAGTTTATTTTTATGTGAAGACACATCCTTTACCTTTAACAGGTAATAAAAAGAAGAAGAAAATAAGCGCTTGCAACAAACAGTACGTACTTGCTAAGTCCGTGTATGACACTAACTACAATCCCTATGTCTAGCCTTGAAAAAAGATATCCTTATCAAATATCGAGAAACATCCACTCCATTTATATCCGTGTTATCGTTTACATTTGCATTAAAATTTCATATTTACAAGAAAACTTGGCTACAATACAATAACAGCTCAGAAGAACGCGTTAAGTGTGCCGTATCACATTACAAAGCATAAATCGTATCTACGCCTTAGTAGCATAAAAGCGTATCTACATATGAAACTCAAGCTAATATACGTCTTTAATAAAACAATGTTCACAATATAGGAACTCGGCTCTCGCACTTCACCGCACGTTAAAGTGAATAAATTATTGATTATACTTGCTTTAACAAGCGCTGTTTTAGTGTTTTTTATTTTATATATGGATGTTTGTGTGAAATTGTTTCTTTGAACTTTACAACCAATTCTTTGTTCCAATGTAATGTCATATCATATCGTTATCGTTATAACTATAACTTTGTTTAAATACAGTGTAAATACATTTAGTGTGTTATTGTATTAAGCTGTTTACACTCAAGTGAAATTGTCAGGAACGGCCCGACATGTTTCGAACTCGTATGGAGCTCTTCATCAGGGACTGCTACCCGTACAGAGCCGCGGCAACTTTGTCACTTAATACAATAATTAAATATGTTGCACGAAGTTTTAATAAGATTATTTAGTGTGTTGTTGAATATATCATTTTTTAATCATAATCATAAATCATTTATTTGCTTGAATAGGGTCATATTACAGGTGTTTAGTATACCATGATTTCATTAGGTTCATTTGTAACTAAGTTACATCTATGAAACATGTAATGTCAATTTTTTTTGTAATGTGGGTACCACACCACAATTTTCGTATCAATGGTTTAATTGAAACTAAGTTGTTTGTTAGTTTGTAACAATGTAATTACATCTTGAAAGTCACTTTTAAGCTATTATTGCAATAAAACTTAGCTTAACTGCGTTCAAAAAAGTACGAACGTCAGGTCCCGTTTTTTACCTTTTGGGTAAGGACCCCTAAAAAAATGGTCAAAGAGTTTGTACATTGCCAAATTAATGATTAAATAGCTTAGGGTAAACCCATCGTGTTTGGGCTTATTTAATTGAACTATTGATACAAAGATATCAAAGCTCAAAGAAAAATTGAAATGAGTTACCTGGGGGACGAGACCGGGAATCGAACCCGGTACCTCTGGATTGCCGGTCCAGCGCGTTAACCACTTCGCTACCCGAACTCCAACCAACTTTTCGAATTTTTCCTTATGCTTTGTGTGTCGATCTTTGCATTGTTTATTTGAAAGGTTTTTACTACCTTAGCGACCTCTATGTGAATACGTAAATATTCACATCTTACCGCACTACTTTACAGCAGTGAACGAGCAAGCGAGAGAGGGCGCTGTTATTTTTATAAATTTATGAAACATGTAATATCTCATTTCTTTTTATGTGGGTGTACACACCACAATTTTTTATATCAAACTATTGATACAAAGATATCAAAGCTCAAATAAAAATTGAAATGAGTTACTTATTTAATTTGTTTTGATGAGCAATTGACGTTTGTGTAAGAAAGTACAGTCAGCAATAAAAGCGTCTGATTTTTTGGCAAAAACTTGTTTGTTCTATTTTATTTTATGTACAATCAACTGAGTTTTTTTGGTTTTATTTATAATAATAATGATCTTTTGTTTTCAGGTACTTAATCTATAGGATCAAAAATCCCTTCGGTAAGACCATCTGCATGCCCATTCATACAAAAATCAATAAAACTTGATCCAGAAAATTCCTTTAACAATATATATCAAATTTCCTATAAAAAAACTAGAAATATACTCCTTATTACATTACAAAAAAGTCGAAATTCGCTTGTTTTTTTAAACATGCCCTTTAGTTAAACTGACTAATCATTCGAATCGGACCCTCGTCATAATTCTGTCAAAAAAAAAACACTATAATTCTATCACGCGGTTATGAACCAAATACCTTAAAATAACTCAATCATTGAAATGGACTTACATCTTTTCGTCTCTGAGGTATAGATTTGTAGTTATTCTAAAATGGATTAAGTACGTTCCTATCACAAAACGCTTAAGCTTTTTCGATATCCCATCATTTTTATGACATGCAATGCAATAGATTTTGGGGGTTCCGTATTATGTTCTATACTCATTGTACGACGATTAGCGGACCTTAGGCAAACTTGGGGTCGAGGTTTGGTAAATCGATATGGATTACGAACCCCGGGGCTTTCGGTCCTTATACGGTCGCCCACCGCGACTTTTTGTAGCGATGCTGTCGCGCGTTTCGTAAACGCGCTACAGCATCGCGACTGTATCGATGCAAACGCGCGACCGTGTCGGACGACATCGGAGAGGGAACGGAGGGAGGGTGGCGCGGTAGTGGAGATTGGAGAACTGAATCGCGTTTGCATCGCGACAGAAGCGCGACGGTATCGCGTTTGCATCGCGACTGAATCGTGTTATGTGGGCGAGGGCACACAGCTAGCGACCGCATTGCGACTGTATCTATGCGAACGCGTGACAGCATCGCTACTGCATCGCTACAAAAAGTCGCCGTGGGCGACCGCCCTAAGAAGGCTCAAAGTCAGAGAGCGATGGAGAGGGCTATGCTCGGAGCTTCTTTGCGAGATCGAATCAGAAATGAAGAGATCCGTAGAAGAACCAGGGTAACCGACATAGCCCGAAGGATAGCAAAACTTAAGTGGCAATGGGCAGGGCACATCGCTCGTAAAACCGGCCGCTGGGGCCATCGAGTTCTTGAGTGGCGACCACGCACCGGACGACGCAGCGTGGGTAGGCCCCCCACAAGGTGGACTGTGGACCTGGTGAAGGTCGCTGGAGTCCGCTGGATGCGGGCGGCGCAGGTCCGGTCATGGTGGCGTTCTCTGGGGAGGCCTATGTCCAGCAGTGGACGTCTTTTGTCTGATGATGATGATGATGATGATGGGGATTTCGGTGCAAGAATTATTTAACTAATAGATCTTAGAAGGAACTGCATTTAAAACTAATTTAAAAAATTGGCTACTTCAAAGAGTATAGTCTTGGTGAATATTTCGCATCTTAGCTATAAGTTAGGTTTTAAGTATAACTATTGTATGCCCGAAGTCGGGAAACTGTTGTAACAAATTCACTTTTCCATCTTATGTACACAGTTATTCAATAAAAAATATTCTTATTCTTATTCTTATTCTTAACACTAATGCACCTAAATCCCCGGGATATATGATTAATGACTCTGTGAGCTGTAGACGTCGCGAGTTTGTTTGATTTAATTTTATTTCATGAATTCCTTTACAATTTACATCGCGTTGGAAATGATACATAACTAACATTACACAGAATTCAGTAACCAAATATAAAATATCGATAATTAATTAAAATGTCATGCTAAAAAAACGATAGAACTCAAATAATGAATTTAACAATAAATCATAAAAATACAGGTCGGTCAAAAACATTAGAAATTGAACATACAATAATCATTACTATTATCGTTTCCAAAGTATTTCGTAAGTAAGTTGTAAACTATGAAGTTTATCACAAAACTAGTCATTACTAATCTTATTAAAACTTTCCTGAGACATATTTATTTATTGTATCGTATTAGGCGCTTTACACTCACGTGAAATTGTCAGGAACGGCCCGACATGTTTCGAACTCGTATGGAACTCATCATCAAGGACTGTCTTGTTTTGTGCAATAAAGTTTAAATAAATAAAAACTCCACATCTGCATACAAACCTCTAGCTCAAATTCCCGGCTATTCCGGCTATTTTTCGGGAGAACCGAGCTAGAATTTAATCACGGGAGCGGTTTAAAAAACGCGTTAGTCAAACAGCGGGCGCGAATATGCAAAGTGGCTGCTGCATTTGATGCTCCAGAAACCGCCACTTACACCGTAATGTAATAAAGTTCGTCTAAAACCTAACTCTCTCTGTCTCTTCCTATGTATTCCATATAGTGGTGGGGTCAGCCTTCCCTATTTTCTTCCTTCACTTCGCTATCTATGGAAACAGTGCTTCATGTCTGCCAGTAACACATTTGTCACATCATTTAAAAATACGTTTGTGTTGATGATGGCTGACACTTACACTGATCTTCGAGCTAATACAGCAATCATTAATTGAAGAAATGCAAACACAAACGATAATGTCGGGCCGTGAAGTTCTTTCTCGGGTGGCACATATTTTCGGTCCACACTGTTTTTTTTATTGAAGCAGGAGCGTGTGCAAATTAAGTCTGAAACGTTTTGACTAACGTGAAAATAGTACATTCCTTTAGTCCACAGTTTACCTTGGTTGAAAAGAAAACAATAAACGACTGTCATTGCTTCTCTGTTTGTGATTTTTGTGTTCCTGTCCCTTATGCATGGCATGCCAACTGGCAGGACAAAGTTATGCCTCGGTGTTTCAGCAGTCCAGTCGACTTTAATATCTACTCGGAATGGAACGTGAAGTATATTTGCTTCAGCTCGTTTTCCGCTAAGCTGCGTACATATGCCAGCACAAACCGATGCGACAGCCAGGCCAGTCCAGGACCTCGATCTGAGAAATATAAGAGAAACTTAGCTGAGTAATATTAAAGTAGGCAGATTATGTATCAGCGGTCTCCCCGAATTGAAAAAAAAGCAAAAAATGCTAATAATTATCTCAATATCTATTTGTTATTTATTTATTTATTATTCAACTAAGTTACACAGCAATACAGTACAAACCAAGGCATATAAACAAAGACTTAAAACTAGTTAGATTTAGGCGACACAACCGCGTGACTCCGTTGCGTCGTCTCATCTTGATCTTTTGTAGAATACGGCAGATTGCCCCGGAACTGCCGAAACACGACACCCTTCGGCCAGAAGTATGCGCTTGCGATGGTGTCCTGATTATGGTGTTATTGATGTTTTGCTCACATAACAACATAGCCAAGTCGGTAGGATATTTTCAGTACCAATTCACGAATCTGCTGTTACGCTACGGTGTGACTACGGCCCAGTCGACTTTAATATTCATGCTCAGCTTATCCCCGGAATGGAACACGCTGTATATCAGCTTCTGCTCGCTCTCGCTAAGCCGCGTATGCTAGCACCAACCCGCACGACTGACAGATGACCAGAAACTTATTCTAAGTTTTATTATGAGAATATGTGTGTATGTATGTATGTAAACTCTTTATTGTACATTAAAATATATATATAAATACATGGCAAGGATATTAAACGAATGATATGTACAAAGGCGAACTTATCCCTGTAAGGGAATATGTATACAGAGTGTATATTTGGTATAACTACAAATTGTAGCCAGACGTACATTTTAGTGCCATAACCTGATATTAATAACAATTATTAATTTAGCGTTAACTGCCATAGCGTAATTAATATTTGAAAATTTTCTGGTCAGCAATGTATGGTGTACTTATTAAACGTTATTACTAGTGACAGTTGTGACATCTCGATGTTAAGTGTCGACAATCAACAAACAAATAGATTGCGTGCTGAATTATTTTATATGGAAAAAAAGTTGAATTTTTTGATAATTTACGGATCAATATATTAATAAGAGCCTATACTAAGATCCCGTAAAGTTTACGGTTATATCAAATACACGCTGTATCATATATCATGAACTAACCCCTAAAAATATGCAGTGATATTTTCTTTTAAGAGCCCTATTATTCCTTTTAAAATTTATTTTTTTCATATTATGACAAGTATATAGATAATCTCAACAAACTTTTTGAAGGGAATAATACTTTTCCCCGAGTTCTAGGTAGTAAAATATGTAGATATTTTATGCTTTCATTGCGTGCAGTCGAAAATAAGTTGTAAAAACTTATTTTCCGCGTGAATTTTGTGAATTTAGAGTAGTTTTTGAAACAAAAATTATTTATGCAAAATTCAAACTGTAGGTAAATCCCAATAGTGCTGTTCTAGGTAGTAACATCAATAATATGTTAAGAAACATGTTTGATCAGTGATCACAGAGAAACATGTCTAAAACAAACAGCATTTTAAAAGGAATAAGGCCTCTTGTGAAAATAATCATTTGTCAGTATTAGGATTCAAAATGGAAATTCCGTCACAAAACGCGCAAACCACCCAATTACTGCAGCATTAGTGCAGTAATTAAAAATAATCGTGTCTAAATTGCCGGTATGTAACAGGTGGCCACCGCACTGAGAGAAATCGGGTTAGTAATTTCAACAAGTTCGACTTGTTAAGTGGTTTTCTGTTTGAAATAACAGTATTTTTGTTAATGGAAACAAACGCAATGTTAACATTACAAGTCGATCTTGTACAAAGAACAAGATGAAACTTGTTAACGGGTATTTAGTTGAAACAACCAAAAATTTGTTTAAAACAACCTGCTTCATGATGATTTAACAAGATCGACTTGTAGCTTCAACTAAAACATGAACTTGTAACAGCTACAACTTGGTATCACGTGAAATCAACATGCCTGTTTGGTTGTTTTAACAGTATAACTTGTTGAAACTACATGGTGTATCTTGTTAAATGATATCTTGTTGAAACAACGTTACAGCGGTTGAAATAACATGGCGTCATTTAAAATTGACATTGCCGATTTAGTAAAATCAACAATATATGGTCAACAGTTTGTACTTGTTGAAGTAACAACATAAAACACAAACTTGTAGCAATAACAAGTTGGAGTCTTGTTAAATCAATAAGGACGTTTGGTTGTTTTAACAGTATAACTTGTTAAAACCACATTACGTACCTTGTTAAATGGTGTCTTGTAGAAACAACGTTACAACAATTGAAATAACATGACGTCATTTAAAACTGACATTCCCGATTTTGTAAAATCAACAATATATGGTCAACAATTTGTACTTGTTGAAGTAACAACATAAAACACAAACTTGTAGCAGTAACAAGTTGGCGTCTTGTTAAATCAATAAGGACGTTTGGTTGTTTTAACAGTATAACTTGTTAAAACCACATTACGTACCTTGTTAAATGGTGTCTTGTAGAAACAACGTTACAACAATTGAAATAACATGACGTCATTTAAAACTGACATTCCCGATTTAGTAAAATCAACAATATATGGTCAACAATTTGTACTTGTTGAAGTAACAACATAAAACACAAATTTGTAGCAGTAACAAGTTGGCGTCTTGTTAAATCAATAAGGACCTTTGGTTGTTTTAACAGTATAACTTGTTAAAACCACATTACGTACCTTGTTAAATGGTATCTTGTAGAAACAACGTTACAACGGTTGAAATAACATGACTGCATTTAAAACTGACATTCCCGATTTAGTAAAATTAACAATATATGGTCAACAATTTGTACTTGTTGAAGTAACAACATAAAACACAAACTTGTAGCAGTAACAAGTTGGCGTCTTGTTAAATCAATAATGACTGTTAGGATGTTTTAACAGTATAACTTGTTGAAACTACATGGTGCATCTTGTTAAATGATATCTTGTTGAAACAACGTTACAGCGGTTGAAATAACATGGCGTCATTTAAAATTGACATTGCTGATTTAGTAGAATCAACAGTATATGATCAACAGTTTGTACTTGTTGAAGTATCAACATAAAATACAAACTTGTAGCAGTAACAAGTTGGCGTCTTGTTAAATCAATAAGGAGGTTTGGTTGTTTTAACAGTAAAACTTGTTAAAACCACATTATGTACCTTGTTAAATGGTGTCTTGTAGAAAAAACGTTACAACAGTTGAAATAACGAGGCGTCATTTAAAATTGATATTCCCATAATTGTTAAATTAACATTGCTCTCAGTATGTACTTGTTGAAAGTAACAACATACCCTATTATAAGAACATTGCTCATTTCGATTTTACATTCCTACTATAGGATCTACAAGAGTACTGACTGGTATTTATGGGTTCATTATCCGTAGTAAACATGAAATCCCATACATTAACCATCCAAATTACATTCAAATTCATAACACCATGTAAGCAATAAGTTATCTAAGTTCAAGTTTAAGTTTAATATATCATCCCACGAAAAACATAAATGTGAAAAAAGGGATCCAAGTTCGTATTGGCTATATTTTCACTTTTTCGGCATTTTCTGATAAAGTCATAGAGAAAAAGTAAGTAGTTTATTTGAATCAATTTTTTTTCATCAAATCAAAACTTGATTAAAGGTACTTATATTCGGAATCAAGTTAAAGGTAAACCAGTTTGGGTATTTGGTCCTATTGTGCAACATTTAAAGTTGTAACCTTGTCCATATTTTGATGCATGCCAGATACTGGTAAAATGTGTGAACTTTATAAATATTATACCATCTGTTGTACCACATTTTATGCACAATAAAGAAATATTCTATTCTATTCCCGACCAGAGGCATAACACTTGAGTTAGAGAGCTGGGGGCCAAAATTTTGGTATTCATCAGTAGCTCTGTTAATATCGATGATTGTACTTGACCATGACAGAGCGCAATTGACAGCGCTTTAAAAATGTTAAAAAAGGGTTTGCTAAATCATTTGATCATGTCTGCCATTTATACTGATGGTCACAATCATCCTCCAAACGAAGGAATTCGAAGAGGCAGACAGCTATAGGTACTTGTGATTTATCAAAAGCAGACCATTTTTTTAAACTGTGCTGTGCGTTAAATTCGGTTATATCGCAATCCCTGTGAGTGGATCAAAGGACACAGCAACTCGCGCGGGAACGACGCAGCTGACGAACTGGCGAGAGGAGGTTCGGAGATGGTAGCAGAGGGACCCGAACCAATCATACCTCTACCATTCGCCTGGCTGCGCAACACAGTGCGTATGAACACGAAGGTAGAACAGCAACTATACTGGTCTAACTTAGGTACCTGCAAGCAGAGCAAAGAGGCCCTTCCGACAATCTATAGATTGTCGTTATTTTTCGATATTTTCCGAATTTGACCGAATTTTCGGACAAGATTTCAGATTCATATTTTTGAGCCCCGAGAGCCCCCCGATACCGAGTTTTAGCCGCCTAACACCAATTTGAAATTTTGAAAAAAAATAATGTTTTTTTTCGATATTTTCCAAATTTGACCGAATTTTCGGACAAGATTTCAGATTCATATTTTTGAGGCCCAAGAGCCCCCCGATACCGAGTTTTAGCCGCCTAGCACCAATTTAGAAATTTTGAATCGTTCTTTTTCGATATTTTCCGAATTTGACCGAATTTTCGGACAAGATTTCAGATTCATATTTTTGAGCCCCGAGAGCCCCCGATACCGAGTTTTAGCCGCCTAGCACCAATTTGAAATTTTGAGAAAAAAAATCGTTTTTTTTCGATATTTTCCGAATTTGACCGAATTTTCGGACAAGATTTCAGATTCATATTTTTGAGCCCCGAGAGCCCCCCGATACCGAGTTTTAGCCGCCTAGCACCAATTTAGAAATTTTGAATCGTTTTTTTTCGATATTTTCCGAATTTGACCGAATTTTCGGACAAGATTTCAGATTCATATTTTTGAGCCCCGAGAGCCCCCCGATACCGAGTTTTAGCCGCCTAGCACCAATTTGAAATTTTGAGAAAAAAAAACGTTTTTTTTCGATATTTTCCGAATTTGACCGAATTTTTGGACAAGATTTCAGATTCATATTTTTGAGCCCCGAGAGCCCCCCGATACCGAGTTTTAGCCGCCTAGCACCAATTTGAAAAAAAAAAAACGCCATCTTGAATTTTTTTTTCCACAAGTGTCTAACAACCAACCTTTAAAAACAAAACCTGCTTTTTGTCAAACCAGCCAGCTGTGTGAATGACCTTGTTGTTGAAACCAAAAAAAAAGTTACTTTGCAGGCCTAGGCCTGAAAAGCAGTATGAAATCCCTTTACAGTCCTCTCTCGCGCAACAACTCGCGCCCAAAAAGCGATACTTCCGAGCCTATTTTAAGGAACGTAAAGACAATATTTCATTGCATGTTTGAGAAAAAGTGATTTTTAGTGTTCATAGTATTAAATCTTGTACGATGATACGGAAACCTCTAGGTGCGCGAAGCCGACTCGCACCTGGCCGGTTTTCTTGAACTTGGCTTGACGCGCTGCCGCGTGTAGGTATCGATTATCGAAGAGGAGGCGGGCAAGAAGGTCATTTTTAATAAGCTAGATATATTTTGTAGTAATGTCTCAAATTTCCAAAAAATACACTTACGCTAAGCGTATGCGCCATGCGCCATCAATACCATCATACTCATTCATCTTTTCGACTTCATTCTACCAGTCAGAATGATTCCTTATTTTCTACATGGTTAATAAAGAAAAATTAAAATATATTCATAAGTGTTCCAATTTCGACGATACCAATCCAGGTACAGACAGTGTATTGCAAATTGACCCATTATGACTTACACTATAAGGTCGCTTTTTATTCAAACGCAATGTTAAAATAATATCCGTAGGTATACGTATAGCAGCACTGGTATCAGGTATGAAGGTCACGTGACGACGCTTCAAATTCTATCTGGTTCCATCAACAAGCTAGCATAACGCAACTTGTTGAATGAACGTTCTAATGTTAAAATGCGACAGACGCGCTTCAGTGTCGCCAGATTAAAATAATAGTATTTAGTATAATAATTTCGTAACTTTTTTAACCTCAAGGTTTTTTGTTTGTTAACAATTTTAACCCTTTGACCGCCGAGCTCGCCGACGGAAAATCGTGCCTCGGACGCCACCGCAAAAAAAAAACGAAATGCTCTAAATCAACAGTACTTGTAGCGGTTTGAATTACAAAGTTTTTGATCATTGAAATTTGTGTACGTCTGTTGCCGTCATTGGCGTCCGTAGCACCAAATTTCGATGACGGGCAACAGCAGTCTTTGGCGTTCAAAAGGTTAATCGACCGAGCGAGCGAAGCGTCAATGCTTCAGCTTAGACGAAAAATTGTTTGTCTCGATGTCCGAATTCCGGATGTCCAGTAATGTTTGGATTTCCAGCTGTTCTCGCCTAGAGCTCGCATTTCTCAACCGATTCCGAGTCAGTTTTGCGAAATTTTAAGAAATGGCGGAGATATGGGGGTTTAAAACGTAAAAACCGGCCAAGAGCATGTCGGGCCCGCTCAGTGTAGGGTTCCGTAATTGCCCATCCTTCACAAAAAGGTAAACTCCTAAGTAACTGTAATTACTAATTACCTACCTTCTGGAAGTTATCGATTATACGCGCCAGATCGATCGAGAGGAATGTTTTAATACAGTATGGCACTTAAATAATACAATGTGACGTTCGAAGTATAAGGACACCGAGCGGCACTTACGTCTTTTTAAAGAAAATTATGAATTTTTGCGATAACTCAAAAACGGCTCGACCGATTTTATTAAATACATATACCTAGGTAGTTTTCATTGAAAGTACTTATAAGGCTTCATTTAACCTGAGCGAATATTTACAAAACTGCTGACTATCAAAAAATAATAAATAAATAAATAAATATTAAGGGACAATCAGGGTGTTGGAATGAAAAAAAAAATCTCCCCCACTTTAGGTGCACCCGAAAAAAAAATTTTTATTTTACCGTTTTGTCGGCGTGATGACTCATGCCAAATTTCAGCTTCCTAATAGGTACTAATGATCACGGAGCTAAGCCTCGGTCGGACAGACAGACGGACAGACGGACATGGCGAAACTATAAGGGTTCATAGTTGACTACGGAACCCTAAAAATGACGAATTTACTCAAAAAAGGGGTCAGCGTTAACTGGTATGGTACAAATTTAGTTTCCGTCCACTGTATCTTGAACTCCAAAAAAGTTAAATTTCAGCCATTTCAAAACAAAGCGAGGTAACTTTTTGAGAAACGAAGCGTAGCTTATGACACAATGTCTCTGGCAACACAGCTAGTCAGCCATTACCATTAGCAACGAGCAACGACTTGTCTTGTCAATTGTGTCTGGTATTACGGCGTGTGAGTACCTACTGCATGTGATTTATACATATAATCCAATTTAAAAGTGACTGCAGTGTATACAAGGTTCATGTACGTGGTAAAAAGTGATATTTTGTAACAGACAGCAGACATTAAAGGTGAGTAATATAGGACGTATTATTATTTAATGTAGACACGCCATGATGGCTTTTTCAGGTATGAATCAACACGAAACATTAAATCGTCTAAAGATAAAGACTTTTATTGCAAGTAGGTATACAATGCATGTTCATAATACATAGGAAGTTCCCTGTACATCCTAAAAAAGTCCGCTCATACCGTACCTAAGCTAACCTACAAAAGTTTGTCACTAGGCACAATGCTATTTTAAATGTCGATTTATTATTAATATTATATCAACAGTACTTAAAAAATGTATATTTTTGAATATTAAATTGTCATTTTCTTCATTTAGAAAGTCCTGGTTGAAATAGTAACATTTTTCAAGAAGCCAACTTGTTATGTAAAATGGCGCTATTACGTATTACGTATTGTTCCTACTGTAGGTATAGCATAATTTGATGGTTTAATCCCTTCCACAGAGCCAGGCAGTTACCTATATAATTATAGCGGATGTACGCTCTACGCTCAGCTGTAGTTAAACAAAAAAAGGTTAGTAGAATTTTTAACTATTTTACAATATTTTATTTATGTAGTTTCATCTGTCCCGTTTGTCATCAAATCTTGCAAGTTAAATTTGACCCACTGAAATTTTGATGTCCACTTAACTTTGATGACAATACAATAATATGGTACAGTCAGCGTCAGAGAAAAGGAACCCCCTCTAGTAATGACATCAAAGGGTTAATTTTTTTTGATCGGTAGCGTAGAAGGCGTGTTGGTCTAGTGGATAGTCAACTAGCCTCTGATGTAGATGGTCGCTTGTTGGAACCTTCAACCAGGAAGAAGTTTTTGCTTTTTTTTTATTTTCCTTTAATCAACTTTTGTTGATTATTATTTAAAAAAATTATAATTAGGTATGAGGTAGGTATACAAGGAAAGACGGGCTTGTTGCAAAAACAACTTTTATTTATTTAAGCAAATAAATGCGTTATGTTATGAATTTTATGATCGTAATGACAAGTAATGATTTTATTTCCATGAAGTTAATAAAAAAAATACTGCATAATGATAACTAGCAAAAATAAACTAATAGGCATTACATTTCTAGGAAATCTATACAATCCATTTTTGTATACAGTTTTCTATCTCTGCACTGTGTTAAAATATGGTTATTTACTTAGCCGAATTAACTACAATTCATAATTAACTTTAAAAGTTAACCGAACTATATACTAACACAACACAAGATATATACTTGGATTACGTTTAGAACGTTTTACATTAGACAACGGTTTGCTTACCTACCTATAGATATTTCAAGAAACACAATTGGAGCATTCCACGTAAACGTTACGGCCTCACTACCTGTTTAATACTTTTGAGAAGTTAGAAGCTGAACAGCGGTATATGGTAATATCATAACATAAGTCTTATGCTTTAAGATTGCAGCGAGCAATAGGTATGTTTTATTAGGGTAGGGGGACAAACGTAGATGATCATAAAATACCCCAATTACCATATTTATTAGGGTGGGTTAGTTAGGCATAGCAAAAATATGTAACTCATAATAATATAAACTAAATACCAAAATTGCATTGTAATTGATGTTGATCTTTTGCCTCCGGATCTATTTTTAAGTTAGTATAGAAATGCCCATATTAAATGAACGTTATGAAGTCTGATTTTATTATTTTAAATTTGACCCAATATTTTAATGTATTTTTATTCAGAGTATAATAAGTAGGGCATCACAAACGAAATACAACAAAAAGAAAAAAATATACAAGGCCACTTTTTTTAGTGCTTCTTACATTAGGAACTTTTTTCTGGAGTAATCTGGAGATACCATGGGGCTGTGATGGAGCCGGAAGGTGTTCCTAGGAACTCTGTAATAGATAAAGTGATCCTATTTATTTAAGCATTTTTCAGTTGATCGTCTCAATCTGTGTGAAACTGTAAGTCCCTACTAATCCGAAATGCATTTTTCAGGTTTCACAATGAGTGACGATTATGATTACATGAGCGATTTACTGAAACAATGGGGCCTGGCAGAATACATAGACGTTTTTACTAGTAAGTTAAAACAACTATCACCTTAGAATTTTAGAAATTTAACTGTATTTCTATTTTGTATGCATTTAATTAGTACATTAGATGAGTGTCTTAAAATGTTTTAGATCAGAAAGTGGATGCAGGTTGCCTTAGAATTATAGATGATGGAGACATCAAACAATTGATACCACTTGCAGGCGACAGGGCTCGCTTTAAAAGCAATCTTAAGTTGATTAACTATATGATTTGATGTGTGAGGGTGACTGTGGGTACTTATTATTCGATTACTCGCTGGGGTTTATTTTATCTTAGTAGCTTTAATAATGTCTTCAGTTTCACTGTAACTTAGCGTGATTAACCATCTTTTCACTATTCTAATTTATTTAATCTTTATCGCACGAAAGAAAACTTATCGTACAAAACGCGAACTTAATGCCATGAGGCATTCTCTACCAGTCAACCTTAGGGCAAAGCAGAAAAATAGTGATTATTTAAAATTTATTTGCAGGACGTCTCTGAACCTGTTGAAGTTACTCATGCAGGTGATGCCGCAAAACAAAATATCACGAATTTTGACGAAAATGTAGCAGACATCAGACTTGCGCGAAACCAATTCTGCAGGCGCCAATTCTGTAAGTTACTATACAGGCTGATCAATCCAAATGGTTCAGTAGGGAGAAGTCAAAAACTATGAGAGATAGGGAAATCTGTTCTAAGGAACCATAGCGTTTTTAGATTTAATAAAAACTGCATTCATGCTTTTTTTTAGTATGTAGGTATTTCAGTAGGTAGGTAACAACTTTTTATTCTTTTTTTTTAGGACTTATTTGATATGATATTTATGCAACTTGATAATTATTTTAGGTGTTTTTATGAGTTGTAATAAATATTCTGAATGCATGTTATACCAAGTGACATTATGACTTATGAACATTATAACTAATGTTATTATGATTATTAATGGTTATGATGTTTAAATATTATGGTTGACAAAATTATGATTTTTTTTTATGCAATGTGTTTATTATTAATTGTGAAAGTAGTTAAATGAAAATATGCTAAAAATTTTTATGCAACTTGAACCGCACCCAAATTATATTTCATTTTCATACGAGTATTGTATTTATAGCAGATGAATCAGAGGTAGAAGAAAAGCTACATTGGTTAAGAAACTCCGTGGATCCATGGCACTTAGTGGAAACTAATTGGGAAGCTACCATAAATGTAAGATTGGCGACATTACGATCTAAATCTGGGACTGTAGAAGATTATTTGAACTTGTATCCAGCTCTCAAGCAACCTGACGGTTATCGTCTGGTAAGTATCTTAAATTGATTCTCCTTAAAACAAAAACAAACTTTTCTCAAACATGTAATGAAATATTGATGTTATGTTCCTTAAACTCATAATAGTTTCGTGTTAGGAATCACGACGGGAGTCACTTCAAAAAGGAATAATAAATTTATAACACCATTAAAATCTTAAAAAGTCAATCTAATACAGCCAAAAAGGCTTCATGAAGTGAAACCCGCCGTGATTAATAGGGTCCCGACACTGTCAGCAATAAAATCAGTATTTTGCACCTGCGTTAATCTCATTTCATGTATGTACAGTCGCCATCAGTTATATCGCAGCATATAAGGCGTTCATAAATATGTGAACATGTACTGTAACGCCCAGTCAATAAGAGTCGTGTTCAGATATTTATGAATACCTTACATGCTACGATATGTCTGATGGCGACTGTACTAGAATAATAGTCATATTATCATGTATGTACTAGAATAACAGACTTTTATTCTATTACATACATGATTATTATCGCCTTCATACAAAAATGTATTTTTGGTACTATTTAGAAATAAACACACATTTTACTCAGACATTTAGGGTTCAAACTTTTCCTAATACTTCAGTGTATCACCTCCTGTGGTTCTTGAATCGTTATGCAAACACTGTATATTACACTAATATTAATAGTCCTCCGTAGTCCACGAGACCATGGTTTTTTTTGTAATTAACGTGTTTAATTACAGCTGCTGCAAGATTTTAATACAACATGGACTTCTTGTATTCAAATATTATCATCTACCAAAACAGCATTGTCAGATTGGCTAAATCCAAGTTAACACAGTTGAAAAACAAGGACGTCAAACAAGCGATACAGAACTGTATTGATTCCATAAGTGGTAAGTCAATTCATTTTTATTTATGGTTCTCACCTATGCTTGGTCGGGATTTATGGTCAGACATGTACAAGTTAGGTGTGAATTGGAGAGTTCAATTGCTGACTTACTGCATTGCAGCTGTTTGCAATGTATGACCGTATATCTTAATATATCTTAAGATAAGTAATTTAAATGTTTGGATGTTCCCACCTGGATATTTAATAATTACAACCAAACCAATTTCCATCCAGAAGTTCTACAAATAGGACGTTTTGCTTATCTGCTCCTTTCTTTTTCAGATAGTAAACCAGAGTCAAAAACTAATGCTGCGCTGTTACTGCTACCCTACTTGGTACCTTCAATTCTGTCAAAAAAAAAGGGAACGCGTCATGGAAGCCATCACGCAGTGAAATAACGGATGGATTCTTGTTGAAAATAGCTGATATTAGTGATTTACAAAAAACAATATCGGCTAGAAGAACAAAATTGGCTAAACTTGGACGAACATTTCAGCCCTTGGTAATCTATACAGGCACGGTTAGTGATGTAACAAATATTTATGTCATTGTTGGGCAGATTGTTTATAAAGTATATTTCTTACTGCAAGGAGTGGATGTGGCATTTAAGGTTATACAAGCAACAGGAGCAGAATACTCTGAAGAATCATATATTGTTTGGCTTTTTATACAAAGAGCGTTGTATAACATAAATACTAAGTTTGATAAATCACTAAGTGTTCTTCATACCTTAATGGGTGTCAGTAAATCTCATGTAATCATTATATGCTTAGGTGGTTGATACTTGTGTACTAAATTTAAGGTACAAGTTCGCAGCCGACCGCAGGCAGCAGCAGCAGGCGACAGTGTCGCCGCAACATTACTGGTTTCTATGTATTTCTATGAAGACGACAGTGTCGCGAGCTACGGAGGGAATTTCATAGAAATACATAGAAACCAGTAGTGTCGCGGCGACACTGTCGTCTGCTGCTTCTGCCTGCGGTCGGCTGCGAACTTGTAAATTAAGTTATAGAATTTCGTGGCCTATCCCGACCCAGACAGGTAGTTAAACTGTGACTTCGCGACCTCGACACGGTCGTAAAAAGTTAGCGTCATAGACCTGCTCATGTCTTCAGTCAGTCAGTCGTCAGTGTCGGGACCCTATTAATCACGGCGGGTTTCACTTCATGAAGCCTTTTTGGTTGTATTAGATTGACTTTTTAAGATTTTAATGGTGTTATAAATTTATTATTCCTTTTTTGAAGTGACTCCCGTCGTGATTCCTATCACGAAACTATTATGAGTTTAAGGAACATAACATCAATATTTCATTGCATGTTTGAGAAAAAATTGTTTTTGTTTTAAGGAGAATCCATTTAAGATACTTACCAGACGATAACCGTCAGGTTGCTTGAGAGCTGGATACAAGTTCAAATAATCTTCTACAGTCCCAGATTTAGATCGTAATGTCGCCAATCTTTTATTTGTGGTAGCTTCCCAATTCGTTTCCAATAAGTGCCGTGGATCCACGGAGTTTCTTAACCAATGTAGCTTTTCTTCTACCTCTGATTCATCTGCCTTAAATATAATACTCGTATGAAAATTAAATAGAATTTATGTACCTAAAATGTTAAAAACACTAAAGGCCTGTAAAATTAGAAACATGCAAAGGAGAAAAATGCAATATTCGGAAAAAAAATTATATGGTCGCAAGACCGGACTAATAGATTAAAACAATTGTCTACCTTCACTTTCACTATGAATTGATGTTAACGGTGTCTCCTCGGTTGCAGAACTAGTTTCTGATACGGAACTCCTAGAACTCGTCCGCGAAGATCCCGCTATGACGCCCCTCTTGCGCAGATCTTTCCTTCTATTTATTACGGCATCATACAATTTTCCAGAAGCATTCCTTTTAATCTGTTGAGATGTAGCACTCACATATGGATATACGTATATGCAGCGGGACCCCATGTAATTATGGTTTAGGTCCTAAATAATCGTGTTGGTATATATTTCTACCTGTCGATTTATGTACTTTAAAATTTCTACTTTTGCAAATTAATGAAAAAAAAAAAATATTCTGTGCCAGACTAAGTTTACAGACTAAATGAATTAGGTACTATTCATGGAGCATCTTATTTCTACCTTCCAAATAACTTTTCACTACACCCTAGATATAACTAGTTTTTGAGAAATACGCGTTCGAAGATTTTGTCCATCTGGCAGGGCCCTTTGGTATTAAGTGACTTACATGACCCCAGGTAATTTTAAAATACAGCTGGTTATTTCTACTTACTGAATCAATTATTACCAACATGCTAGTGACAGGTATTCAAGAAAAAAAAATAAAAAAAATATTATTGTATTATATTATCACTAAACCTGTCACTAGCAAGTTGGTAATAATTGATTCAGTAAGTAGAAATAGCCGGCTGTTTTTTTAAAATTACCTGGGGTCATGTAAGTCACTAAATACCAAAGGGCCCTGCTAGATGGACAAAATCTTCGAACGCGTATTTCTCAAAAACTAATTATATCTAGAGTGTAGTGAAAAGTTATTTGAAAGGTAGAAATAAGATGCTCCATGAATAGTAATTCATTTAGTCTGTAAACTTGCAATTAACAAAGGGCCCCGCTGGCACAGAATCATTTTTTTTTTCATTAATTTGCAAAGGTAGAAATTTTAAAGTACATAAATCGACAGGTAGAAATATATACCAACTCTATTATTTAGGACCTAAACCATAATTACTTGGGGTCCCGCTGCATATACGTATATCACATATGGAATATAATATATTGTTGGAGATTCCTTTGGAAAAAATTGTGCTATTTCATGCGCACATTTCAGCAGCCTGTTCCCCGGCACTGCACCAGTAGGATTGTCAGTCAATTCTTTCGTGGCGATTAGTCTGGCTAGACGACTTCTCAGTGTCTGGTCAAGTAAGCCTTGATTTTTATGGCCACAATTTAAAATCGCTTTCCCATCAATGGAACTTTCAAGTAATTTCAGTACCTCTAACATCAATTACGTATACATATAGAAATAAAAGCCTTCATGGCGTGTCTACATTAAATAATAATACGTCCTATATTACTCACCTTTAATGTCTGCTGTCTATTACAAAATATCACTTTTTACCACGTACATGAATCTTGTATACACTGCAGGCACTTTTAAATTGGATTATATGTATAAATCACTTGCAGTAGGTACTCACACGCCGCATACCAGACACAATTGACAATGCTCATGTCTTCTGAGTCCTTAAGTTTACTAAGAAAGATGTTTATGTACTTTGCTAGACCCTACTGCGTCAGTAAATCCCATGTAATCAGTATATGCTTAGGTGGTTGATACTTGTGTTCTAAATTTAAGGTACAAGTTCGCAGCCGACCGCAGGCAGCAGGAGCAGGCGACAGTGTCGCCGCAACATTACTGGTTTCTATGTATTTCTATGAAGACGACAGTGTCGCGAGCTACGGAGGGAACTTTATAGAAATAAATAGAAACCAGTAATGTCGCGGCGACACTGTAGTCTTCTGCTGCTGCCTGTGGTCGGCTGCGAACTTGTAACTTAAGTTATAGAATTTCGTGGTTTATCCCGACCCAGAGAGGTCGTTAAACTGTGACTCCGCGACCTGGACACGGTCGTAATAAGTTAGCGACATAGACCTGCTTATGTCTTCTGACTCCTTAAGTTTACTAAGAAAGATGTTGATGTACTCTGCTAGAACCCACTGCTTCCGCATTGTATGCTTAGGTGGTTGATACTTGTATTTATTATACATAAATCTTTAAGCTATAATGAGTAGGTATGCACATGTTATTGTACTCGTAATGTAATCGGGCCATTTTAAAAAACTTTTTTTTGTGAGATTTCGATTTATTTTTTTCGAATGTGCTGAAAGTGTCTCAGTGAGGTTTTGTGTTCTATACCTACGTTGTGTTTCTAGTTAAGGAAAGTAAAAATGAAAACAAAAAGTGTTGTAAAAATATTTTTAATAAATAAATAAATAAGACCACAATTTACTTGTTTTTCTTTACAAATATATTTAAGGATAACTACTCATATGCAACACCAACGATATAACTAATAAATAGAAAACTGGAGTGCATTTAGTTCACATTTAAAAATATATACCTACCTAACGTTGCATTGTCGGTGTTGTCCAAAAGAGTGTTATTATGGAAATTCCATAAAAAGTATTATCAAACAGTAGTTAATGGGGCGGATTACACTATCAATTATGGCGCGATACAATATCAGCGAACAATTTGAAATATTATGATAAATATACCAGTATCACAATAATATCATTGAAAGTGTCATCCGCCCCAATAATAATAATTCATCTTGGTTTCTCTACATATAAGATCGTATTTGTTCTAACATTTTTGTTTGTTTGGTATGTTTTTTGCAATTGTTTTGGTATTGGTTTGTCCAATTTAAAGTTATTTTATGTGAATCTGTATTATGTGCTTGAACTATTTACAGTTAACTTGTTGCTTTATCTTTAAGTTATTATATGACGTGCTTGTTTCATTAACGATTTGCTTGTTGTGAGATCTTGTTGAATCTGCATTTTGTACTGTTATTTTCTTTACAGGTTGATTTATTTATTACTAGCCAAATTTTGTATACTTACTCTGACCATCAAACTGAACAATTTTCACTACGGGAACTACGGATTTTAGAATTGTTCCCATAACGAAAGTTGTTCAGATTGATGGTCTGAGCAAGTATACAAAATTTGGCTCGTAATAAAAAAATCAACCTGCAGAGAAAATAACAGTACAAAATGCAGATTCAACAAGATCTCACAACAAGCAAATTGTTAATGAAACAAGCACGTCATGTAATAACAGAAAGATAAAGCAACAAGTTAGCTGTAAATAGAACAAGCACATAATGCAGATTCAACAAGTAAACATACCGAGCAACATGTTGATAGAACAAGCACGTAATGTAAGAACAACAAGAAAACTTAACGTAGATTCAACCTGACGTAATGTCAAAATAACATTAAGTAGGTTGTTGAATCAACGTGGCAAGCAGGTCAAACCTATATGCTTCAACATGTAAGAACAACAATATAAATTAACAAGCTAGCTGCTGAATCAACAAGCTTTTCATGTTACAACAACAAGAAAACTTAACGTTGATTTAGCCTGATGTCATGTCAAAATAACATGATAAATAGCTTGTTGAATCAACGTGTCAATGAGGTAAAAACTACATGCTTCAACATGTAAGAGTAACAAGATAAATTAACAAGTAAACTGCTGAATCAACAAGCTTGTCATGTTACAACAACATGTTGAGCTTGTTAAAACTATATGCCACACTTGTAACAACAACAAGAAAACTTACTGTTGGTTCAACCTCATGTAATGTCAAAATAACAAGATAAGAAGCTTGTTGAATCAACGTGTTCAATTTAACAAGTTTAAACTTGTAGCCTTAACCAAAGAGCAGATTGGCGCTATTTTAACCAGATATAATGTTGCGGCAACATGATAAGTAGCTTGTTGTATCAACGTGTCAAGCGGGCAAAAACTACATGCTTTAACATGTTAGAGCAACGAGATAAATTAACAAGCTTTCTGCTGAATCAACAAGCTTTTCATGTTACAACAACTAGAAAATGTAACGTAGATTCAACCTTACGTAATGTTAAACTAACATGTAAGTAGCTTGTTGAATCAACGTGTCAAGCAGGTCAAGACTATATGCTTCAGCATGTAAGAGCAACAAGATAAGTTAACAAGCTAACTGCTGAATCAACAAGCTTGTCATGTTACAACAACATGTTGAGCTTGTTAAAACTATATGCCAAACTTGTAACAACAACAAGAAAACTTACTGTTGGTTCAACCTCATGTAATGTCAAAATAACAAGATAAGTAGCTTGTTGAATCAACGTGTTCAATTTAACAAGTTTAAACTTGTTGCTTTAACCAAAGAGCAGATTGGCGCTATTTTAACCAGAAATAATGTTGCTGGCAACATGAAAACTTGTTGTTTTTTTTCTCAGTGCGGTAATGCCCAATTTGTACGGAACTAGTGCTGTGGTCGTTACTTTATGAAATTATCGGTAATTTCGGTGCGGTGAATTAATTTTCGAAATTGAATTCGTGTTCGTCGAATTTTACGAGTTGCGATAATTAAGAGGTTTAATAATGACGAAATAAAATGGTTTAAGGGGTATGCTCGGAGTTACTTTGGGTGATAGAATTAGAAATGATGTATCAGTATGCGGTTCTTCAAGGGAGTAAATAGATTCTTAAAGGGTCTCTTAAATGGATTCTTAAAGATAGGCGGCGGTAACTGCTTAATATCAGGCGGGCCGCATGCTTGTTTGCCACCGTCGTAGTATAAAGAAAAAGAGAATATCCAGCAGAAGAATTAGAAATAATCGACATAGCTCACAGGATTGCACGGTTGAGGTGGCTTTGTAGCCCGAAGAACGGATGGCCGTCGTAGCAAAGTCTTCGAGTGGCGACCACGTATTGGAAAGCGAAAGCGTGGGACGACTTTCGTATTATAAATCCATGGAGTAACGATAATTCAATCTCAACATCTTTTTCATCGTAAACGCTTATGCGTTTAAATTTAAACCTTCTTTATCGTAAGGAACCGCCGCATATTTCCTCGAGTAAAAATATTTTCCTGCAAACCCCTTTAAATCCGTGAACAAGTTTAAAACACACATTATTATAGCTTAAGCTTAGAACTTGAACCGACTTCAAAATAAAAGAGCTCGTGTGGCGGTGTTCTTATTTTAGCTCGGATCAGGGTCGGGGAAAATGTCGATGAAAATTATCGATAGATTTGTTTAAAATATCTGTATGTATTAGTTTTAAATACAAAATCGGATTCCCGTCTCGTTACCTGTTTTCCTGTTCCATAGTGTCGGATACTCGGACCTTATCTGACGGTTTGAGTCTTATGTACTTACTAGCTGTTCCCGCGGCTCCGCACGCGCGGAAATCGGTCTGTGTCAGTAAATCCTTTCTCACTGGCTTACTCATGTCACAACATGTTAATTTCAGCGCCATCTGTTAGTTTATCGGGGTACTCGATAGTCTTAGCACATGTTTGAAAAAAGTTTGCACCTCCTTCGATCGATTCGAGTATTACTGTAAGCTCACAGTAAATTAAGTATTCTGTAAAACAATCAAAGATTTTTTAATTCCTTCAATCAATTCTAAATTAAAAACAAAACCTTTCATTTCGCCATTTATTAAAATCAAAAATATAAAGCGACGAATTCTAATACTACCTTTCATAATTAATTATTAGAATATGAAGTAAACAAAAGTACGTTTTCAATTAGTTCCAAATTAGTCAAATATTTTACTAAGTGCTTCAGAATTTACTAAATTTTTCTGAGCGAATTCGTTTTGTATAGTTAGGTTTTTTAATTAAAGGCAAGTCTACTGTTAATTATTATCTTTGTAACTTTTAACGTGTTTTGATTAGACAGTATTATTAGGGTTATCTTGCTTTTTTGACAACAATACATACTTAATCATCGCACTGTGCGTGTGTGTTTGTTTAATATGTTTGATTGTTCTTCACGCTCAAACCGCTGAACCAATTTTTATAAAATTTGGTATGGAGGTAGCTGACACTTGGGATTAACGCATAGGGTACTTGATATCTCGATCAAACATGTTTCTTAACATATTTTCAACTAGCTTTTGCCCGCGACTACGTCCGCGTGGAACTTGGAAGGATGGAAGCAACCTCTCACAACACGATAGATATCCACCCACAGACCACTTAACCCATCCACCTAATCACCTTAATTAATAAAAGGGATTATTTAAAGCGCCTAAGCAAATGTAAGAGCAATTGTGCTTTTGGTCTAATCATTACATTTCCGACAGGGTCATCAATGTCATCATGAATTACTTACTCACTTTTCAATCTTTTTAGGGATAATTTCCAGGATGAAAACTATCCTATGTCCTTCCTCGGATCTTAAACTATCTCCATGCCAAATTTCATCAAAATCGATTCAGCTGTTTAAGCGTGAAGAGGTAACAGACAGACAGACAGACAGACACACTTTCGCATTTATAATATTAAGTATGGATGTTAGAACAAGGCCATTGCAAATTATTGGTATATATTTGAAACCTACAGTTTGAATTTTTCATTGATAATTTTTGTTTTTAAAAATACTCCAAATTGACAAAATTCATGCAGAAAACTGGTTTTACCAACTTATTTTCGACTGCACGCAATGAAAGCATGAAATAGCTATAGGTATGTTACTATCTAGAACTCGGGGAAAAGTATTCACTTCAAAAAATTTTGTTGAAGTTATCAATAGCTGTGGGTGGCTCCCCCCCCCTTTTATTGGTAAAAAATTATAGCCTATAATATGGCCGGGGATTTCTCGACAGATTAATGAAGTTTTCATCAATATCCGTTCAGCCGTTTTTCACGTAATGTGCGGTCAAATAAACAGACAAACAGATAAACAGACAACGACCCTCTTCATCTTTATTATGTATAGATAAAATCTATATTAAAACTAGATATTGTTTTTTTGTATCATAAATCGGCATACATTATTCCTTAATTGCTGTTTACCATATTATTATTTTGAATATTTATTCCTTTAATATTTATACCAGCTTATTCAATAATACGATTCGAGTTTCAGTTAATTTTTCTTGGAATAATGTGAAGGTTTAATTTTCAACGAGTTTCATATTCTAACAAAAATTTGTCATTCACACTCAGATTCCATGAAATATTAAAGCCAATATTGTCCAATATTAAATTTTGTGGTGGAAAACGAGTAGGTTATTTGAGTCTTCTCAGAATTCTAATTACTACATATTCAATAAAACCCGTTTCGTTTGGCAAACGAAAGTGAAAATACCTAATTATTTATCACCCGTCGTAGTATCTAATTACAAATTCGCTCTTACTTTTTATGTGTCTATGTTCCAAATTTACTTATTTAATTCATGACACGTTTAGTCTACGATTTTTTATTATTCAGGGCTATGATAACCTAACTAGAACTAACCACCTATAGTTGGATTTTTTAAGTAAAAATTTGAATTCCGAATAAAGAAAGTCCGGAGTAATGATGCTTGCGGACAGATTAAACTTCGTTTTTTTGTTGTTGAAACACATTATGTATGCGCTGTAGCAGCAAAACAATTAAAACTGGCAGGGTTTTACTGAGTCTCTTCAAGACCATAGACGTAACGTCACGTCGAGGTAATTAAATAAACGCGATTAAGTCGTATTTTATCATAGTAAAGTGTATGTAACTGTGGGCTAATAATATTCGAAAGGGCTAAAGTTACCCGATTGACTGTACATACACTTCTCTCCATCTACTCTCAAAGTATATTTGAGTGAACGGCACTATAGGACGGTCTAATTTGGAACATCGGTGAAGCCCTCAAGGCTCAATTAGCTAAGTCGCAGATGTGCTAGGTTGGCTGGGATGGTACGATAAGAAGATATAAAATTTTCGGAACCAATTTCAAAACATCGATAGTTTCATAATAATCTCATCCCTAATTTGCATCTAAGCGTGTGCATGACGCGGGATCGCTCAAGATTCTTTACTGACTGCCTCTTTGTCTACCTTCGTAATCGATAATTTAAATGCACTTCACTGTACGACGCCTTACCACCTCGGTGGTTACACTGGAGTGCATTTTAAAACGAAATCAGGACGGTTTTGAGATGTTTACTTGAATTTTTGACTGTACTTTAGTCGTTTCTTAGCTGGGTGCCCCGTTTTCTACCTTCGTAATCGATTATTTGAATGCACTTCACTGTACGACACTTCCGCTTACTACCTCAGTAGTTACACTGGAGTGCATATTAAAAGGAAAATAGGACGGTTTGAGATGTTTACTTGGACTTTTGACTGTATCGATTGAGTCGTTTCTTTACTGACTACCCTTCGTAATCGATAATTTGCACTACACTGTACGTCGCCTCCGCTTACTACCTCGGTACACTCGAGTGCATTTTAAATAAATATAGGGCGGTTGTGAGATTTTTGCTTGAATTGGTTTTTGACGTCTCGGTTCGCGTCGCGGAGTTGTAGTGTAGCTACCTACTGAGCCAGCGGTTCTGGATTCGGTTCCCAGCCAAGTATTTGTGTGATGAACTCGAATACATAGGTACATATATACATAACCCTGCTTTATGGTTTTTAACCCCGATAAAAAAGAGGGGTGTTATAAGTTTAACTCGTCTGTCTGTGTGCTTGTCTGAGGCATCGTAGCTCCCAAATGTATAGACCAATTTATGTGCGTTTTTTTTAAATCGAAAGACTTGTCCGTCGAGATGGTTCTTCCAGCCTAAATTAGTTTTCCAAGATATTCAGCTTTAATTGGAACAAGTGACAAGATCTCAGCCTATTGGCTGAGATCTTGTCACTCAATGTTTTGAAGCGAAGAATTCCAAATTTTATAGTTATGTTCAGTTTTGTTTGGTAGTATTTTATGTATCACTCATTGAATGAGGGTCTCATGATGACTAGCTAAGTAGCTAGTCGTTTTTTTTTTTTAATTTGTGTTATTTCTTCCGCATTGACAAAGCTGCGATTTTTTTCTAATCATAATAAGGTGTTTTAATTGGATTTTCTTTGGAACTTGTGCTGGAATGAGCATATTGCGGAATTTGGAGTGCATCAAAGTAATCAATACCGTCAACAGTTTGGCCTAGTTTTGAAATTATATCTGCTTTATACGAAACGTGTGAAGCGCAGAGTAGAGTACAGAAGAGGCAGTCTGTGTATAAAACGCTTTGAGTTTATAATGTGTCCGGATCCGGTGACCCGTCGCCAGATTGTTAGTCCACTTTTTGTTAATTTTTAGGGTTCCGTACCCAAAGGTTAAAAACGGGACCCTATTACTGAGACTTCGCTATCCGTCCGTCCGTCTGTCACCAGGCTGTATCTCAAGAACGGTGATAGCTAGACAGTTGAAATTTTCACAGATGATGTATTTCTATTGCCGCTATAACAACAAATACTAAAAATAAAATAAAATGAATATTTAAGGGGGCTCCCAATGCTCCCATACAACAAACGGGATTGGTTGCGTTAACTTTGCACCTCATTTGTATGGGGCGCTATACATACCAGGTGCAAACTTAACTTAACCACTTAAGGATGGAAAGTGTTTGTACGGAACCCTCGGTGCGCGAGTCCGACTCGCACTTGACCGGTTCTTTTTTATTTTATTAGTAAAAAAAAATACTTACCTCACAAGTATCCTAGGGTCTTATCACACTTGCGATTTTGATTTGCGAGATGGTGAACAAATTGATTGAATATGATTAAATATTAAAGATGTTTCGCTAGCTCCTAAACTCCAGCTATATCTGAAATCAATCCGATTATGAAAGTATAAGAAAAAAAATTAGAAGTGGACGGATTATATGTGGTCACTGTCGCAAAATAGTATTGTCCCTAGGCCACTCTGGCAGTGCATGTGTTAAGAAATGGGGCTTTGGACATACAACTTGTAGGTATTTTTACAAAGAATGGCGAAATAAGTTCGGAGAAGTTTTTAGAGCCCAGCAGTGGGTGTGGGACCCTAAATAGTCAATAAAAATATTACGGTTTTTTGATCGTCAGATTCATTCGGTGATTCGTATTCGTATTAAACAGTGGCGGTTTATAGACGAATGGCTTCGCTGCTACATAATCTGTGTAAAGTTATTGTGGAAACTTAAACCGCAAATACCCGACCGTATTCCGGAATGAAGCTTCATTCTACAGAATCCATGATTGATCCGATGATTCCGATTATATCGGGAAATTCGAGTTTAGGGTATCATAATCATAACTAACTAAAGGGGGTTCCCATACAAGAAACGTGTTTTTAGGGGTTCTTACTATTTTTCTTAACGGTTGAGTGATAATTGGTAAACACTAGTTTATATTGAGTTTGTATTTGTAAGTCAATTATTCAAAAAATATACATTTGATGGTACGGAATCCTCCGCACGTGAGTCAGACTCGCACTTGGCCAATTTTTTGTTTATTCGTAAGTCACCTAATCAAGGCCGTGGGGTGACCGGCCTTAGAATTGTCCCCCACCATATCGTCCCGTGGTTGCAGTAGAAGCCTGCTAAGGGAATAATAATATACCGGGAGATGGGCAGCAGCGTCTTCCAGAGACCTTTAAAAAAAAAAAAAAAAACTGCGCGCTCCAACCCGCCTGCCAAGCGTGGCGCGTATGGCAAAACCCCCTTTATGATAAGTCACATTAATACCAGGCCCCCAGTCTCCGGCAGCTCCGCTATCCCTGGCGTGGGTAGCGGCCAAGGTAATGGCGGAGCAGGGGGTGCTAAGAATCCCCGGACGAAATCCGGCTATCCCCACGACGACTGGCCCTGGTAACACACAACATACGCACAATGAGGACTGACGAAAAGATTTGCGAGTTGGAAGAGGAACTGAGCAGGTTACACTGGGACATTGTAGGATTATGCGAAGTCCGTAGAGAGGGGGAGGACACCGTAACCCTGAAGTCTGGTAACCTGCTCTACTACCGGGAGGGCGCCCAACAGTCCCAAGGCGGTGTCGGGTTTCTCGTTCACAAGTCCCTCGTTAACAACATAACTACCATCGACAGTGTGTCGAGCAGGGTGGTATACCTAATACTCAGAATATCCAAAAGATATTCGTTGAAGGTCATTCAGGTATACGCACCGACCTCGTCACATTCTGATGAGGAAGTAGAGGCTATGTATGAGGACGTAAGTAGGGCCATACATACTTCCAAAACCTACTTCACTGTTGTTATGGGGGACTTCAATGCAAAGTTGGGCAAGAACAGCGGTGATGAGTTGAGAGTGGGGCAATTTGGATACGGGCAACGGAACCCTAGGGGAGAAAGAGGAACTCTTCATGATGAACTCTTTCTTCCAGAAGCCGCCTCACAGGAAATGGACCTGGATAAGTCCCGATGGTTCCACGAGAAACGAGATTGACTTCATCATGACCGACAAGAAACGGATTTTCAGTGATGTGTCTGTGATCAATAGGGTAAAGACCGGCAGTGATCATCGAATCGTAAGAGGCACACTGAATATCAATGTTAAACTGGAAAGGTCCAGTCTGATGAAGTCTACGCTCCGACCTACTCGGGCCCATATTCAAAACCCCGAGAGCTTTCAACTCGAGCTCTCCAACCGCTTCGCTTGTCTGAAGAACTTTGCCTCAGTGGACGAGATCAACGACGGGCTAGTGGAAACTGTCCACACGGTAGGGTCTAAGTTTTTCAGACCCCGCCGTAAAGATAGACCTCAGAAATTGTCTGATCGAACCTTAAACCTCAGGGCTGAACGACGCTCGCTACAGTTGCAGTCTCCCGATGACGCGAGGTCATATAGGCAGCTTAATAGACGTATATCGAAGTCCTTGCGACATGATCTGCGGCTCTTTAATACGAACCGTGTTAAAGAGACCATTGAGCAGAACAAAGGCTCCAAAGTGTTCGCAAAGGACAAGTCTATTGGACAAAGCCAGCTGACCAAGCTGAAACGGGAAGATGGCAGCATAGCGTCGACCAAAGCAGAGGTTCTAGGCGAGATCGAGAGGTTCTATGGTCAGTTATACACTTCAGTCGCAAAGCCCGTTGACAGCTTGGTAGGCGATCCAAGAGCCAAGCTGTCCCGACATTATACCGAAGACATCCCGGACATCAGTCTGTACGAGATTAGGATGGCCCTGAAGCCACTTAAGAACAACAAGGCGCCGGGTGAAGACGGAATCACCTCGGAGCTTCTGAGAGCGGGTGGAACACCGGTACTTAAGGTCCTCCAGAAGCTCTTTAATTCCGTCTTGTCCGAGGGCAAAACGCCTGAAGCATGGAATAGAGGCGAGGTGGTACTGTTCTTCAAGAAAGGTGATAACAGCCTATTGAAGAACTACAGGCCCATCACGCTTCTAAGCCATGTTTATAAGTTGTTTTCAAGGGTCATCAGTCATCACGAACCGTCTCGAACATAGACTTGATGACTTCCAGCCTCCCGAATAAGCCGGTTTCCGAAGAAGCTATAGTACCATAGACCACATACATACGCTGCGGCAAGTTATACAGAAGACTGAAGAGTATAACTTGCCATTATGCTTAGCGTTTGTGGACTATGAGAAAGCCTTCGATTCGGTGGAAACATGGGCGGTGCTCGAGTCACTTCAGCGATGCCATATTGACTATCGGTACATTGAAGTGTTGAAGTGTTTGTATAGTAACGCCACCATGTCGGTCCGAGTTCAGGAGCAGAGCACAAAGGCCATTCCATTGAGAAGAGGCGTGAGACAGGGGGACGTTGTGTCCCCGAAACTGTTTACGGCCGTTATGGAAGACGCCTTCAAGCTCCTGGAATGGCAAGGACTTGGCATCAACATCAATGGCGAATACATCACTCACCTTCGGTTTGCCGACGACATCGTAGTCATGGCAAAGTCGATGGAGGAACTCAGCGTGATGCTCGATGACCTCAATCGAGTTTCTCAACGGGTGGGCTTAAAAATGAACATGGACAAGACGAAACTCATGTCAAATGCCAAGGTTGTGCCCATCCCAGTCTCTGTTGAAAACTCGGTACTCGAAGTTGTTGACTCATACATCTACCTAGGACAAGTGGTCCAATTAGGTAGGTCCAACTTCGAGAAAGAGGTCAACCGCCGAATCCAACTCGGCTGGGCAGCGTTCGGGAAACTACGCAATGTCTTTTCGTCCGACATACCTCAGTGCCTCAAGACGAAAGTCTTCAACCAATGTGTGTTACCAGTGATGACTTACGGCACCGAAACGTGGTCTTTCACTATCGGCCTCATCTCAAAGCTCAAAGTCGCTCAACGAGCAATGGAGAGGGCTATGCTCGGGGTGTCTCTACGTGATCGAATCAGAAATGAGGAAATCCGTAGACGAACTAAAGTGACCGATATAGCTCACCGGATTAGCAAGTTGAAGTGGCAATGGGCAGGCCACATAGCACGCAGAGCAGATGGCCGATGGGGCCGTAAAGTGCTCGAGTGGAGACCTCGGACCAGTAAGCGCAGCGTAGGACGTCCACCTACGAGATGGACAGATGACCTTGTAAAGGTCGCCGGAAGGCGCTGGATGCAGGTCGCTTCCAACCGGTATATATGGAAGTCCAAAGGGGAGGCCTATGTTCAGCAGTGGACGTCCTATGGCTGAGATGATGATGATGATGATGATGACCTAATCAAGACCTTAATTTCTTATGTCTGATATGAATCAAGAAAATCGGTCCGACTATTTGAGGACCTGGAGGTTACTCCGCTCTAAATATGATCTTTGCATAATGCTGTCCCGCTCATTCGAACAGTGTTTGACAGGAGATCGAGAGGTATGGCCTTTTCTTACGTTACTGTGTTACTTATCCTGTTTCCTAGGGGTGTGTACACAAATGTGCATTAACACAGTTGTAAGTTCATACCCCGTGGTTTTGGGTGCAGGAAATTAGTGCCGGCCTAGTGTTCAATCATTCCTGCACCCAAAACCCCGGGGTATTGTAATATACACCGATGACGAATATTTATTTATATCAATCATATGGAATCAGCACGAGTCAATAAACCGCCTCATTAACAACATCTGCGTACACGCATGCTCCAATTTCCGAAAATAATAGCCTTACAATTATTTATAAAAGGTCATAAGTCACTGAGGACTCGTATGAACAACCGACCTATTGGAATTAATAATAACAAGTGTGTGGTTTTAGCCTTTCAGTTCCGAAAGGGGATAACTGTACAAGGATTGCAGTGAACTTAAGCTCTTTTAATTCGTTAGTAACAGATGCATACCAAAATGTTACAAGTGTCTAAGAAAAAATTGGCGTTGATGACCTTTTGCAATCGAGACATTAGTGTGCCTTAGTTTCAAATAGTAGTAAGTGTACTAATATTGCCGTAAATATAAGCTGTTTTGTATGTATTATGGAATACTCTCCCGGGTTTTTCTATTTAAACCACAGTACTGTTGTAGTGAGGTCGTAGTTTGATTGTGGTGTTAAAAAGTTTATAGTTGTTTAGGTAATTGTTAAAGTTATTATCTTTAAACTCGGGTTCCGTACCGAGGCTCGAAACCCTTATGATATTCACGTGTTCTACCTAACTACACCTCAATTGAGTAAGAGTTGATTAATTTAATCTCTTTCGGGATGATTACAAAGTTAAGGACTTTAGGCCTAGTTTTCCGATCAAAACTATATAAGCATAAACGACGGTTCCCTTTCTATGGGCTTGCGTGTTAAAAACATAACTTCGATGCACGCTGTTAACTATTGGCCACCGAAGAGACAACTTATGTTTTTTGAACTGACAATGACCCAATTGCGTTTTCATTCCCCACTATGACTTTTTATTTTTGATGTAACCTTATACGTACAATACAAAATGACCTATTAAAAAAACGTGATGTTGGTGGTTATGGCGGGTGCCTCGTGATTGTTTAATTATTTTGACTAGTAATTTCAACCAATCAGAGAGCAGTTAGCGTGTTTTTTTTTGTTAAATATGCTGATGTTCTCTTTTTGAAATTCATTTGAGTTGAGTAGACAGGTCTTATGAATATTAAAGTTCAGTAGCGGTTACCACGGAGTATAGCATTTTGGTACAGATTTAAAAACTGTTATATTATCTGTGTTTTATAATTGACAGATCAGTACGCGAGTATAAAAAGATTGATTGTTTTAGCGACGCGGTTGGCTCGGTATGTAGTGCTGCCTACTGAGTCGGCTGTCCTGGGTTCAAATCCCGGCCAGGGCAAATATTTATGTAATGACCTCGAATATTTGTTCCTGGGTCATGGATGTTATCTATATATGTATTTATATATTATTTAGGTATATCGTCGTCTAGTACCCATAGTACAAACTTTGCTTAGTTTGAGGTCGATTTGTGTAAGATTGTCACTTAGTTAATCTGCCGTGTTATGGTAAAAGGTTATATCTTTATAAGGATGTCATAGTAAGATACGTCCTTTTACGGTAGCATAGCAGTAATATTTATATTTATATTATTGTGGAAACGTTCCTACAATTCTGTCCTATAAGCTAATCACGATCGTCCCGCCAAAGATTGCGGCCGTGGGCATGTGTTAGTGTTATAACACACTAAAGAGGACTTTATTGGAGTCGTAAAAAGAGCAAACACCATGAGGTCTGTTTAATGCTTGTGTGTGGTCCGCAGATTACCACAGCTATGTCACTCTTACTTTTTTTATGACGACGCAACCACAGTATAATAAAGAGTACTAACGTACAGTATGGACACTCCCTGCCTCCCCCCGAAAGTGCCGCCCACCCGCGCTCGGTTACCTCGCAGTTACCGGCTGGCAGGGACGCGACGACGCGGTGCGCAGAGCGGAGGCCACGTATAATATTCAAATATTAAACAAATACTTTTGTAATGGGCGTGTGTTGTGCTGTGTACGGTTGTTTAAGCTCTATAAACAACAAAAATAAAAGAAAGTTCTACAGATTCCTATTGGATGAATCAAGGCATGTACATACCCAGTTATTTTCAAAGTGTTTTATGTTTTAGTAGAAAACCAACTTACAATAGGTACTTATGTTTAGTATTTTTTTTGCCCTATCCGTTTTCGACCTAAACCTATCAGATCACACTGAAAACAACACAATATATATATGAACAAAAAATCATGTTTTCAACTTACGTAATATTTTGGTGGCCTGAATTTCCTTACAAAAATTTAGTTACTTCGTTTATACTGATTCAAAATAGGAAACTATTTGTATAAATCGAGCTTAGATACCCACCTTACAGCGTAATATGATTCTTAATTCTTCCTAATTCGCGCAATGAGTTTTTAGTCATTGAGGTTATCGAATTTGAACGCGGGCGGAATAAGAAATCGTAGATTAACATTACTTTAATTATAAGCACACAAAATTAATTCGGCGCCGCTATTACAAGGTCATCTCATATTGCTGCACATTGTGTTCCCGACTCGTGCGTTCAAAATGGCAGCAACCCTAGCATGTCTTATCTCACTCACACAAGCATGGTACGCGTTCACCTACACGAGCTTAGACTGTGTGCGTAGCAACGCGTTTCTTTCATACATTTGATCGCCATTGTCCGAGGTGTGACGCAACATAGTGGCTCCGCTGCACCTGATGGTAAGCAAAAGTAACTGACAAGAAACCAACGGTGCCATGTCAGTTGATACTGCCATGCTGGCCCGAGAGATGCTTCTTCACGCTTCGTTTGAAGGATGTTATAAAAAGATTGCTGTAGTATTTCTAACGTCAACATTATTATTGTAACATATAATGCGCATTAAAGATTTTAAACACATATGACGCAGAGAGCGCTTCAGTAGCCAAAAATTAAGGAATCAAAAGTTTGGTGTGATTGACGTAACGATGTGATGTGGCTTTGATATATAGAATAATAATTGGCAGTCCACCCGTCTGAAATTTTAAAAGAAAAATTATAACGACATTCACGACCTGTGAAGTACACAGTTTCGATCCAAACGCAGAATAAGATGTAAGTACAATTAAATAAAGACCCTGAATCAAGAGATCGATCTAGCCGCAAAGTAGGTACCTAATGCTTATATGTATGGAAACAATTTATTATACGCAAAACAAGAAAATACATTACAAAAGAATAGGCATTTTTTCCCTATATGGGATCTCTTCCAGTTAACCTTTGAGTAAGCTATTCTCTAGTGTGTGTTCTAGACGCGATATACAATATATTATATACCAAGACCAGGAAGAACTTGTCGAGATTTGAAACTACGACCGCTTCGAAGGCTAACTACGGAGTTAACCGCTTCGTCATTTTCGTTTTGAAATACGCAATTAAATTCTCATTATTCGTACTCACAATAAACGACTGTAAAATAACCACCAATTGTTATGCTCAATTCTGAGAATAGTCCTCATTTATTCAGCCAAAATCACGACGACTTCAAACTGTTTATTTTTACGATTGACTCAGCTTTAGTCAAGTGGAGTGACTCAGCCGTTTACAATCCATCTGCGGTTTTTATTATACAGTATAATAATAGTTTATTTTGGCGAATATTTTAGGGAATGATATAAAGATTTTCTTTATGTATCTGGATGTATGTCAAAATATCAATGCATACGGTTTATTCATAAATATTGATAATTTATTAGAATTTTTATGAGACGGTGATGGCACATGAAATATTTATTAGATTATAAAATGCCAGGTCTGTCGGCTTTGTCCTTCATTTACGTAGTCAAAGGCAAATAGGTCGACCTGGGCGCTAATTCGAGTGTACTTTGAGATATCGCAAAATAAGCGACGACGCAGGTATATCGTCTTTAACCGTTATTAAAACGCGATGTTGATTCCATGATGCTTAAACTGACATTTCACGTTTACTCGGTCAAGTTAAATTTGAGCCTGATATCTATGGCTTACAGGTTGAATGGTCAAATAACCACTTGATTTGTAAAGTATTACAGCCACGCAACAAAAACAAAATAAATAATATATAAAAAAGAAACAAAAATTATTATAAAATAAATATTTGACGGTATCCGACTCGGACCAAGCCAAGTTTTTTTCGTATTGGGGACCTTAATACCTTTCCCAAGGATCACCACGATGGCTCTTTTGAATATGAATCTAGTCTAATAGAAAAGGCGCGTGTACACTAGCCCGACCATTTATCTTCCACCGATTTGTTGACACAGCTAATAACTTTAGAGTAAACACACCCTATAACAACACCCTTTCTAGTATAAACTGGCCTTGAGATCTGCCCGTTGCTGGATTATTTGTGTTCCTGATCTTGGGTTAGATCTTAAGATGTAGATCAATTTAATTTTATAAAGGGTGCTTGGTACATCGTTTGCTAAATTAAAATGGGGGATAGAAGGGCTCATTAGATACCTCCTACGGTCCCTGAAAAAAAACTGAGGCCCACGATTTTTTTTATGACATTTAATTTATTTTATTTTGTTTTGAACATCCTAGATAACGACTCGTTTAAACTTAAATTACAAAAAGTTTCAGTGCCTAGATCTGAAAATTTTATTTTATTGCACGAAATTGACAAATTTATGAAGTTGCGTAAGGTTTGTATGGCATTATTGTACATCATTAGAAAGAGGAGGAGATTCATTAAATTTTTACGTCTTGAGAAACGTTTCTGGGTCAATAAAAAAATTACTAGACCCGACTTGTTGGTAATTTTGATTTCTATAGAACCGTACAATATTACACCTTGCACTGAAACTTTTTTGTACTTTAAGTTTAAATGGGTCGTTCTTCAGGATGTTCCAAACAAAATAAAACAAATGTCATAAAAAAATCCGTGGGCCTAAGAATTTTTTTAGGGACCGCAGGACGTAGTTAATGAGCCCTTCTATCCCCTATTTTAATTTGGCAAACGATGTACCTACCAAACACCCTGTATTCCTACTACAAGTTGCAACTTCGTCCGCGTATTTTTTTTTCTTACCGTACTCGGGTAAAAAGTATTATATAACCATCTTTCGATGTCAAGCTATCCCTGTACTAAAATTGGTTGCAATCCGTCCAGCCGTTAAACATACAAATCAAAAAATTGGGCAAGTGCGAGTCCGACTCGCGCATGAAGGGTTCCGTACCATAATCTATAACAAGTTTGTTGTATGGGAGCCCCCTTTAAATATTATTTTTATTTTATTTTTAGTATTTATTGTTATAGCATAGCGGCAATAGAAATACATCATCTGTGAAAATTTCAACTGTCTAGCTATCACCGTTCTTGACATACAGCCTGGTGACAGATGGACGGACGGACGGACAGCGAAGTCTCAGTAATAGGGTCCCATTTTTACCCTTTGGGTACGGAACCCTAAAAAACATATTATATTCGTCTTTTTCATTTATTTTTCTGAATATCACACTAATATAATAAAAGTTTGTGAGTGTGTTTGTGTGTTTAAGTGTAATTTTGTTGCTTCTTTACGCTCAAACGGCTGGACCAATTTTGATAAATTTTGGTATGAAGGTAGCTGGGGATTAACACATAGGCAACTATTTTGGTATGACGTTAGCTGGGGATTAACACATAGGCAACTATTTTGGTATGACGTTAGCTGGGGATTAACACATAGGCAACTATTTTGGTATGACGTTAGCTGGGGATTAACACATAGGCAACTATTTTGGTATGACGTTAGCTGGGGATTAACACATAGGCAACTATTTTGGTATGACGTTAGCTGGGGATTAACACATAGGCAACTATTTTGGTATGACGTTAGCTGGGGATTAACACATAGGCAACTATTTTGGTATGACGTTAGCTGGGGATTAACACATAGGCAACTATTTCACCCGAAAAAATATAGTGTTCCCGTGGGACGAGCGGGTGACACCGTTAGTCTTGAATATACAGACATTTCATTTTTACAATCACATCACTACATAGTATAAAACAAAGTCGCTTCCTGTTGTCTGTCTGTCCCTATGTATGCTTAGATCTTTAAAACTACGCAAAGGATTTGATGCGTTTTTTTTAAATAGATAGAGAGATTCAAGAGGAAGGTTTATATGTATAATATATGTATATTAATTCATCAGCATCGCACCCGTGCGAAGCCTGGGCGGGTCGCTAGTAAGATTATATTGTCCCAAAACACAACAAAAGTCGCAATCACACACAGTAATCTGATTGTTTCCTTCCCATAGGTTACCCTTATCTCAATCAAACGCACCCCACAATAAATTATGATAATATCCCCACCCCCACTATCCCAATTGCTACATTTATTACCATACAATTGTCTGTTGATTGCTGGACAAACAGACTTAATGAGGAATGTAGCTCGGAATCTGCATTCTACATATAAATGCAATTAAATGTAAGTCGAGTAGACAGACGATTGATAATCAGACAAGGAATGTCACTTAGACAGAATAAATATTGCACATGGAATGATTACGATGTGTTAGGGCTGTGTGTACTTATCTTCCTAAATGAACTTAGATGGTGCATCTGCAAAGTCATGATTAAGTGGTAACTTGCAGAATATAGTTCATTATGTAATTAATTACCCAATGAAGACACCGTTGACACGTATAAGAACATTTTTTTGGTATGAGCGAGTTTACGAGTTAAATACTAAAATCTTTAAAATATTGGGCAAGAGCGAGTCCGACTCGCGCATAAAGGATTCCGTACCATAAAACAAGTTTGTTGTATGGGGCCCCTGAAATATTTATTTAATTTTATTTTAAGTATTTGTTGTTATAGCGGCAATAGAAATACATCATCTGTGAAAATTTCAACTGCCTAGCTATCACCGTTCTTGAGATACAGCCTGTTGACAGACGGACGGACGGACGGACAGCGAAGTCTCAGTAATAGGGTCCCGTTTTTACCCTTTGGGTACGGAACCCTAAAAACATACCCACTACCCACGTATTATTTGTCCGCAAGTCTTGTGACTTGCTTGATCCTTAATAAGATGTACAGTACAACAGGATCCCAAGCCGTAGTAGTTTGCACAAATGTAACTTTGACAGAGAACAAAATTGTTTTTCTCAGTCAACCTTTGGCAAAGGTTACTGTAAGCTGCCGAAATGACAGGGAAGCTCAAATAATTAATATACGTGGTATAATCCGTTTAAAGTGTTTTATTTCAATGTGTGGCAGTTGCAGAAACCGAAGAAAATACAAATACAATACAAAATACAAAATTCTTTATTCGATAAAACGTACATGGTGTGTATACAAAGGGATGGTGCCATCCGGTAAGCAAAATATTGCCTGTGTTGGAAGACACCGCTCTTCTTTAATTATGGTCCGTACGTTACACTGTTTATTATACATAAAATAATTAAAACATGAATTACAAAAAACAATTGAAGTTAATATGTATTGTATTATACAAAGGTAATACAAATGACGTTTAAACAAATTATAATTGGTTAAGCTTAAACTTAAAAAACTTAAATCTGTGTATGTGTGTGTGTGTGTGTGTGTGTGTGTGTGTGTGTGTGTGTGTGTGTGTGTGTGTGTGTGTGTGTGTGTGTGTGTGTGTGTGTGTGTGTGTGTGTGTGTGTGTGTGTGTGTGTGTGTATGAATGGATGTCTCTGTGTGTGCTTTTGTTTACTTTCAACGTAGTAAAATCTCTATTTCCTCATAACTTTTAGTTTTTAGCCATTTCGTTATAATTAGTTTACATTCATAATATGGTTTTGGGTAAATATTAAGTACTTTATTGATTTTATTATATATATGACCTGAAGTTGTTTTCAGTTGCGATCTTGCAAAAGTGGTTCTAGTGTGTGACGGAAAAGCTACATTACTGATTGATCTTTTAGTGTTATATTTAGGGTGATATATAAGAGTTTTATGTTTATTAAGCGTAACTTGCAAGATATACAGTTTCCGCACGGACAGGAGGTTGCTTATTAAAATATTAAATATAATATATATAGTACAAGCTTTTCTTAGTTTGGGACTAGATCGATCTGTGTTAAATTGCATCTTACTTGTTAGGATATCGAAAAGGGATACTCTTCATGATTGACCTTCAAAATAGAGAGAAAATGTCTGATAGCCAAGATATTAGACTATATCCCATCCCATCCCTTATCATAATTAACGCTAACAAGATATGATGGAACAAATACCAAAACCGACACGACGTTGATCGATCAGTAGAAACCTGAACCTTCAAAACCGAACTCTAACATTGTTGTATATAGTTCCTTTCAGTTTGGGGTTAAAGTCTTATAACTTTTGATGTTTCCAAGTGGCGTTATGACTTAAGATAGTTAGCGACCGCGACTTCAGGCGGTTTTAGGCGTGTAATGTCGTTACGGTTAATGGGATATTTGAATACGAATTGTTCATTAATATTTAGAAACGTGATTGTATATCGAAGTATGTCGACAACCCGATTGGCACAGTTTTTAGCGCACCTGCCTACTAAGCCTAGGCTATCTAAATTCTAAGTACTAGGTAAATTCCGTCAAGGACTAATATTTGTGTGATGAACTCGAATGGTTGTGCATGGGTCATGGATGTTATATAGTGCAAGCATTGCTTAGTTTGGGTTCAGGTCGATTTGTCTAAGATTGTCCCTTAATATGTATTTATTTGATTGATGTATGTTTAATGTGGGTTAATTAAAACCACAAAAAATAACTGCATAAAAAGATCAACGCGAAAAAAGAAAAAAAAAAATTATGCGTTCATACGTGATCGGCACCAGGAATTTAACCCGGTACCTTTGCATTGCCAGTATAGTATCTCATTCCCTCGAGCAATGCAGCGTTTATAAGTGACAAAGCATCTGTCACTCTTGCACTCACATTCTTATTAAAAAGATATGGGCGCTTTGTCATTTATTTATCGCGTGATAAACGCAACCATTATATGTCTGGCTGGCCGTAAAAACATTTTTCAATTCATGTTTAAGGTAGACGGGGAAATTTAAAGAGGATATCAAGAACCCTGAGTGACGGTAACTCAATTCGGATGGATGATGTGTGGCTATTCTCTACAAAATACTATTCTCATGGGTTGTATCGACGTATCAAAAGGGCCACATCTTATATGTACATTGGAACACGTCAGCTGTCAACCGGCCCAAGGAAAACAGTGGATCAAAATATGAAAATAGCCCCCGAACCGCAGCTGGGAGCGTCCGTTGATAAATATTCAGGAGGGCGACAATGCGGCCCGAATTAATTATAGAAATGCGGTGTTTTGTGCAAATTCCGATGTGTGCATAAGTTAGAAGGGTTTTCGGATCATATTAAGCTTTTTATGAATAAGTTAAACTGGAAAAAAAGTATGAAATTTCATTAAAGCCGACTTGTTAGTGAAATATGTACGAGTAGCTGCCACACTTTTTGCATTTCAATTTAAATGAAACATGACATATTGAGAAATTGTGTTTTTCTAAAACAGGATAAAATCGATGTACATGTACATTTTAATTAAAAACGGAAAAAATAAAAAATAAACGTAAAAATATATGCTTGGAGCGGGATTTGAACCAGCGTCTCGTCGGACCTTCTAAACTTCTAGCACAAATGTGTTACGCGACTCTTTCTCGTGCGAGATATTGATGTATCTCTTTCTTTGTGGTACTGTGAGAGAGTGACAGCTAACGCTATGCCACGCGACAAAAGTCGCGAAGCATAATTGTGCTAGTGGGCTGGTTACGCTTGACGTATCAACTGTGTTAACTCATCCAACAATGCCATTCCTCAAACATCTAATTTTCAACCAGTCTCTTCATTTTCTTATTCGACTTTAAAGATAGGTTTCTGCTATCAGCTAATCTGTACCCTCCATCTCGTAGTACACTAATCGAGAAACTTGGGGGCTTTAGATAAGCGAGCCTGTCGTGTATAGTTTAAGCGTTGTAGTTTATGGAGATGATCCGGTTAGCCGGTATTGTGACCACAGTCGTTCCGATGTCCATAACTATTTGGAACCGTATCGAAAACCAGTTAAGAATCCGTATCCCCATCTCATGCAGTCTGTCACCCTCAGCCGACTTGGCTTGAGTCCAGATTTCATCTCCATCCACCAAGCTATTTAGATTTTATCGTAACTCCGCGGAATTAAATTTAGTGCCGTATACATGGTATGATCAAGGATTTATGGCAATTTGGTTTGTATACGAGCGTAATCATAATAGGATATGCATTCGCTATTTTCAACTGACTTTTTATTTATGACCGTACCCTGGGATTTTTGGAGCATGAATGAATTGACACTAAGCCAATGGTAAGCGTGAAATCATTCATGCTCCGAAAACCTCGGGGTATGTTTATGACTACAAGTTCTTCTTCTTTTTCTTTACCATATTCGGGTAAAAAGTGTCTTGACCTAAATAAATAACTGAATGTTTCTCTAAAAAAATCTTGACTCGAACGACCTTCAAACCTTAAAGGAAATTGCTACTCCCATCTGAAAGCGGCTACAGTGTTCCTGACAGAATGTGATTCGAGTTTTATACCTTTCTCGCTCGTTCTTATGCAATCCAGAGCTCTCAGTTTCCACCCAAATAAAAGTTCTTCAAGAAGGGAGTAAGTAGATTCTTAAAGGGTTGGTAACGCGCGTGTGATGCTCCTGAGGTCGCAAGTGTCCAAAGGCAGCGGTACCTGTTTAACATCAAGCGGGCCGCGTGCTTGCTTACCACCGTCGTAGTATAAAAAAAACCCGTAGCCCATTCTGAGAGTTCACGGACGGTACTCTGTTGTCGACCATCAGGCTATACGTCTGCTCGTTCGTCTCCTCAGATATCGTAAAAAAACCTGACAGCCAGATTGTCAGTCCACCTTGCTTGAAGGTACAATATGGGGTAGAGTCTCCCTACGCCTATTGTAAGTGCACATGTAACTTTAATGACCAGGTCTCACTTGGCGATGCGCCAACCGCTGACAGCCGACGAAAGCTATTAAGATGGTACCGATGTTGAGATAACTGTAAAGACAGTACACCTTTAAGGCTCCTTAATCCGTTCAAAAATGCTGATTGTTGTAGATTTTTTTCTATAAGATCAAATATTTTTCCTAACATATTATCAATGTTAATGTTAGTACTTAAAACCGGGCCATTTGGATTCATTGCCTGTAAATTTTATAAATTCTAGGTGAAAAATCAGATACGATAATAAAATTATGATTATAATGTTTTACCTCATGGTTAACTATTTAAACTAGTAGAGAATGCCTCATGGCATGGTCCACCATTTTGTACCTATGTGTGTTAATGTGCAATAAAGGTTGAATAAATACATAGACATTAATTATAATTATTAAAATTATTAATATTAATAACGGATAAACTATAATTATTTAAATTATACCTACATATTAAACAAATCTAATAAAAATATGACCTGTAACGAATGTTATCAATAAATTTTTCATTTTCATTTTCATTTTCATAGTCCAGTTGGTTAGACTGAAAATTTAGTGCTAGCTATAATGTGAACATATCGCGTTATTAACATTGAAAATGTTTGTATAGTGCCCTGATTTATGAAATTGTGACTTTAACCTGTATGTAGTTCCGCAGATATGGAAGGTACAGTCGCCATCAGATATATAGCAGCATATAAGGCGTTCATAAATATCTGAACGTCCAGTCAATAAGAGTCGTGTTCAGATATTTATGAACGCCTTATATGCTGCGATATATCTGATGGTGACTGTACGCGGATAGGCCATGTGTCAAACTGAGAAACCGTCTACCGAAGGGCTTCAAAGTGCAATTTGAATTCGGTAGCGGGTCCCGTACGCGCGAGGTCATTTCTGACCAAATTAGTAAAATTTTAGTATGTGCTTTATTTGTAAATTGGGTGGATCAACTTTTTCTTGCTGTTATTCTGTCCCGTGATCTAGTGGACAATAGTGATTAAACTTCTAAGAAAAGTGTTGATAATTTATATTACTGGTATTGTCAGGGTCAGGAGTTAGTCTACGTAAGAATGGGCTTATAACTGCTTAAATTACAAAGCTTTTGCTCAATATAACCACGGAAAATCGTAGTTTTAAAAAGAGACCCTTAGACATCACCATGGCAACGAGTGGCAGAAAATAGTTGATTGACCCAAATACGTTTTCAATGCCTTTGAAAATTGCATGTAGTGTGTGATCTGTAGATTTCATAATCCCGACCTACTTCAAAAACTTCGGAGGTACTGTTTATCTATCTGCGTACATTATCTAAACAAACGAAACGTAAACATTATCGTACATAATATAAACAATAATTTGCGTGTGTTTCTTGCCAAATGCGGCTGGCGACCCGCCAACTCGGTCGGCCGACGGTTAGGACTAAATTAGCAAGCGGCCTAACCTACACGCCGGATAATTCAAGGGTTGGATTTTCGTGTAGCATTCTAATTGCTATTCTTGTTTTTGTACACATTTTCAGTTAAAAAAATTACTAGAAGATGCAAATTCATCTATGTAACCCGCCATTTTAGGGTTTCGTATCTAAAGGGTAAAAACGGGACCCTATTACTAAGCCTCCGCTTTCCGTCCGTCTGTCCGTCTGTCACCAGGCTGTATCCCATGAACCGTGATAGCTAGACAGTCTAAATTTTCACAGATTATTTATTTCTGTTGCCGCTTTAATAGCAAATACCTGCAAAAAACAAAAAAGTTAAAACAATATTAAGTTGTAGATACGGGACCCTCGGTGCGCGAGTGCGACTCGTACTTACTCAATTTTAAAAATACCTACGAAATAATGACACAAAGATAAATTTTAAGCAGGACTCGAACCTGCGTCCCTACGTTCTCGGCGTAGTGCTCTCCCAACTGAGCTATCACATCGTTACGTCAATCACACCATATCTTTGAACCTCTGCGTCATATGTCTTTAAAATGCTTATGCGCATTAGCCATACCCTAACTAGTATGTGCGTTTACACGCACGATCTCCAGTCTCGATTACTTTACAGCAAGTGCAAGGACCTACAAATATACCTACTACATACCTACCTACCTAATACCTAAAATCTACTAAGTAGCATTCGCAATAGTGACAGGAGCTCACCGTATCAGCAAACGAGTAACCCCACTATATTTAAGTCCTAAGTTCACTGCAGTGCCTGTACAGTTACGTCATTTTAATACTAGCAAGCACATACTATTACGAAACGTCGTAAGTGCATAGGTAAAATGGTATACTTAAGCTTTTTTAAGGTGTGTTAGTACAGGAGGAAGATTGATTACGTTTTACGTGGAAACAGCGCGGAAAAGCATTATGTGGAGGTTTATTTTTGTTTTCTGATCGTACTTTGTGTCCTCAGGACACATAGAGGTACGACACGTTTGTGGAACTTAAGAGGCCTTATTCTCAAACGCCCCATGATTCATAACCAATGAACAGTTACACCACGACCTAAAAATTTGCACCGTCAAAGAAGAGATTAACAACTCCATGAAAAAGAATAAGCATAAGGCTTAACAATCACCCTAACAACTTGCTACGCAGCTGATGCAAGAAGAAACAAAATTCACTCGTCACTAATAAGAAATGCCCCTAGAGACTTACTGTAAATATACATATAGAGCCGTTGTCACTGGATAACGTGCTCCTCAAGGCAAAGCAGTAACTACATAACCAATTGCTGAAAGTCCTAGATAGACAGTTTTGCAATGCAAAAGGGGGAAAAAAAATGACAAATAATTAAAGTGTCGAAACTAAATTGAAATAGAACAGCGTGAATTTTGTAAATTTCGAGTAGTTTTGAAACTCAAATCAAACTGCAGGTTTCAAGTATGTACCAATAAATCTCAATCGCCTTGTTCTAAGTATATTAGTAGTAACATTGATAATATGTTCACAAACATGTTTGATCATAGAGAAAAAATCTAAATAATCCGATTTTTTTAACGGATAAGGCGCCGATAGACCTCCACTTTTGTGCCAAGGCCTCCCCCAAAATTCTCCACAACGATCGGTCATTCGCCGTCTTCCAATTACTTCCTGCGATCGTAACCGGGTCGTCAGTCCACACACATATGTGCGCGCACACATTTTTGGGCTCCGTTGTGCAAGTCAGTGTTTCAAAAACATTCCGCCGCCATTAAAGTTTGAAAACCATCGAATTAAACCGATGCTCAAAGCATAAAAAACTTGCAAACAGTAAAAAAAGCTTAAAATGAATAATTCAACAACATTTACATACATGGCCAGTACCCAGTCGCGTGCAATGGGATAATAACTCAGTAGTCTAATTGACAAGGACGTCTGTCTGTCTGTCTGTTCGTGACGTGCTGTGTATGGTTTATTTTTCAAGTCGAGTTTTTTTAATTAGACCCATAGATTTTTGCCTACGCATTGAATTACGCCGCCATTTTGTTTGGTTGGTAATAAATATGGAAGACCGGTTGCGTTTTATATTTAAGTTTATGAAACTAATTATGTTAAGTAGAGGCCAATGGGACTGGGAAAGTTTATAGAAGACAATGAAATTATATTTTTCTCCGATAGTCCTTGCCGTTGCCTCCGTCGACCTCGCTTTAGTTCCTAAATATATATACACACTTTTGAATAGCAATTTTATTACTATGAGCCATTTGTACATGACTTTTAAAAGGATAACAGCGTTATGCATTTTGATTTGATGCCAATTGATTATTATGCCTATATATGCTTATGCTTTTTGTTATTAGTCTTTACGACGGTTATGCTTTCTGTATTTATGCTTTTTAATGTTATGCGTAAAAAATTATGCGTAATGAGGCTTATGCACATCTCATTTTCGGCGAAAAGCAATTATGCGTAACCATATTAGTATTAATGATTTTATGCCTTCCAATAGTAAACCTAGTTTCATGGCGTGAGACACTCAATAAGGTGTTAAAAATAGAAGCCGTTCCGAAATTACGAATCGTACTAATGAGCTGCAGAATTGCGTGGCCCATTTATGAATGAATTCAATTATAAATGGGCCACGCATTTTGCAGCCCATTGCACGTAAATGATTTATTAATATTTGTCCAGAGGATAAAGCCTCAATGTACTTATGAAAAAAAAATCGAAAAAAATTAGGAAACCATGAGGAAAAAAAAAAAAAGATTTTTTAACAATAGGCTAAATGTTAGCTGCTAGTTACATAAATCGGAGGACAGACAAAATCAGGGCTACTAGTTACCAAAATATTTTTTGTTAAATTAGCATAATTTTGGTTACTTCTAAGCACAATTTGGCTAATCTCAAGTAGTTCAACTAGTTGAGCTTTTTTTCAGTGTCTCAGTACATTATACAAAAGAATTCACAGATAAAAACGAATGAAAACATTTAAACTTGTTTTAACAAAATATTTGATCCAATATCTTTATTTACCATTACAGTTACGCAAAAATTCGGTCTGAATAAAAAAAGAGTTTCATATTTGTGTCAACATTGTTAACATATGAAATATCAATATCAACATGTTGCTGGAAAACGTACAAAATAAATATATTGCATTCATTTGTTTTTTTATGTGTAGGTTTAAAAGCTTTTATTTAACTTGCAATGTATGTATGTACCTATGTTTGTTCGGGTGGAATCTTGCTACTTAATTTTGAAGCAGATATCTTCAAACGATTGAGCTGAAATTTTGTATAAACTTATATTTTTCATATTATGACAAATATGTCATGTTGATAAATTCAACCAACTTTTTGAAGTTAATACTTTTTCCTGAGTAACATAGCTATATAATTCATGCTTTCATTGCGTGCAGTCTAAATTAAGTTGAAAAAAACAGTTTTGTGCGTGAATTTTGTCAATTTCGAGTAGTTTTTGAAACAAAAATTGACAATGTACAAATTCAAACGGTAGGTTTCAAATATATACCAATAAATCGCAATGGCTTCTAAGTAGTAAGATTTTCATATGTTAAGAAATGTGTCTGATTATAGAGAAAAATGTCTATAACAATTAACATTTTTGAACGGATAAGGAGCCCCACTGGCAAAGCTGTGTGCAAAAACTATTTACCCATTTTTCAAACCACCGGCTGATGGCAAAGAGAACTCTCATTAATATCCAATTAAAAAGAAAGCACGCGACTTAAACGCAAACCAATCGGACGATCGAAACTCTAGTCTAAGGATTTGATTGAAATCTGAATGGCTTGCTAATGGCTAATGGATAATACATCAACTTCTACTACAATACAAAATGACTTAACTTAGTACTGAATTAATGGCGCTTACGTCGTTTTCGCAAGGCATGGTTATACAAAAGGTCGTAAGTTATGCAACCGTGACGGCGCTTAAGTCGTTTTGCATACATGTCATATAGTAAGTGCAGCTGTTCACTTCATGAATGAGTAATCGATTGACGTGCGTAAATAAACGTATTGGCTTTGATTTTGCGTAATTATAAAGATGATTCAGGAGTTTCAAGGTATTGAATGACTCATAGGCAAAATTGAAACTTCGTCCGTAACCCTTTTTTCGGCTAAAAGTATCCAGTTACCATCTTTGGATGTCCAGCTATCCCTGTACCAAAATTGATTAAAATCTATCCAGCCGTTTCGGTGTGATGAGGGGACCTTTTTTTCCAACAGATGGCGCTAAACAGCTGGCGCAAGTCCTGCATCGCGCTATTGAGATTTTGATACTGAAATAATGACTCCTCCTTGGAAAACTGATTTTTAAAACAATATCAAAATGTTATAAAGTATAAAATTTTATTACACAAAACAAAAGTCAGGACAAATGGCGGACTTGACCGTATGGTTGACTGGTAGAGAATGCCAGAGATACTAGAAGAATAGGTACTTTATTATAGATTTCAAATCACAATATGACGCAAGTGGGTGGATAAAGCTAAGCTAAATACAATTAACTATAAGTAAATACGAGTACATACACAAACAACAAAACAAAAGTCCAAGTACAATTATGTCTGTCTATCCGTCTGTCTGTCTGAACCTACACTCCTAATTATAACATTAAATAACGCGGATTTGAACTGCAGGCAAAGTTTCGAACAACCACTTATAATTGGAGAATATTGCTAACTGGTCGAATTCGGAATTCAGTTAAGCGAGTGTAGATTCATTAGTGCGGCGCATACAGACGGACAGGGATGTACGGAATATGGAAGAGCCTTCATTTTACTATACAAATTATGCTTCGTTGCACATCAAATTATCTTAGACAAGAAACACGTATATAAAACTAGCTTTTGCCCGCGACTACGTCCGCGTGGAACTTGGAAGTATGGAAGCAACCTCGTACAACACGATATATATCCATATCCACCTAATCACCTTAATTAATAAAAGGGATTATTAAAAGCGCCTAAGCAAATGTAAGAGCAATTGTGCTTTTGGTCTAATAATTACATTTGCTACAGGGTCATCAATGTCATCATGAATTACTTACTCACTTTTCAATCTTTTTAGGGATAATGTCCAGGATGAAAACTATCCTATGTCCTTCCTCGGATCTTAAACTATCTTCATGCCAAATTGCATCAAAATCGATTCAGCGGTTTAAGCGTGAAGAGGTAACAGACAGACAGACACACTTTCGTATTTGTAATAACTAGTATGGAGTAAGGATAATAAAAACCGACTAAGTGCGAGTCTGACTCGCGCACCGAGGGTTCCGTACAAACATCCCGTCGTAACTGGCTGGGTTAAGTTAAGTTTGCACATGCGGGGCTAGCATATCGCTGGCTTAATATTACAGGGTTCTATGTTTCACTTTTGACGAGTTAAAATTTGAACACTGTCATAATGACATGAGGTCTCATTTTAAGTACTCTGAAAATTTTACATAGAACCTTGTAATCTTTATCAGTTATTATAAGTTTATTTTATCCGTTATCTTGCCGCGACTTTGCATGTCAGCATCTGTCTTGCTCGCACGGTATCGAAAGGAAAGTAACAGGTAGAATTTGTCGCGCGTCAAAGAGTCGCGTGTCAAGTTATGCTAGACTTACTGGTATGTATGGCGCTGGATGGATGAGGTGCAAAGTTAACGCAACCGTTCACGTTGAGCCCCACAAAAATATTTGTTTTATTTTAACCTGTTTTTAGTATTTCTTGTTATAGCGGAATAGAAATCTTACTGGTATGTATGGCGCTGGATATAAATGAGGTGCAAAGTTAACGCAACCGTTCACGTTGAGCCCCACAAAAATATTTGTTTTATTTTAACCTGTTTTTAGTATTTCTTGTTATAGCGGTAATAGAAATACATTCCGTGAAAATTTCAACTGTCTAGCTATCACGGTACATGAGATACAGCCTGGTGACAGACGGAAAGACGTACGGACAACGGAGTCTTAGTAATAGGGTCCTGTTTTTTTTTTTTTTTTATAACGGCACAACATAGTGGCTCCACTTCGCCTGATGGTAAGCAAAAAGGGGAGCCCAAGTCGCAATGGCAACTGACGACTGGCAACTGTTTTTTCCCTTTAGGTACGGAACCCATCCAGACGCCGTACATCCTTGATAGTGTTATCTAATTTGTCTGTCCCAGTCTAGGTGGACCGGCTTTTAGGCTAGACTTTAGGATAATCGCACACTGGCACTGCAGAGATAATTATTTCCCGTCAACTAGTTTGCTTACTTTATAATAATAAATAATAATAATAATAATAAAGTTTTATTGTACAGGTAGGACACCCATAGTAAAATACAATACATTTACAATATAATAAAATAAAAACTTAAATCTAAAATTACAAATTACAATAATAAAATGTAATTGTCATTTGCGATTCTCACTCCGGTGTGCAGATAGCCAGCATTTAAAGATAGGGCTATCCATGTCACTGTAAACAGCTGCGAGGATGCTGTTGCGCGAGCGACGCAGTCTCTCCCAGGTGGAGGCAATACGCGCTCGCACGACAGCGTAGAAGTCGGGAACTCCAGCTTCAGCAAACATTGACGAGGCACTGCAGAACCGCGGCAGCCGCATCATTGTACGGAATATAATATCATTATACTGCACCCTGATGGCGCTGTACGCTTTTCTGCTGTGCCTCACCCACAGTTGACAGGTGTAGAAAGAGAGACAGTAGGCGTTAAATAACGTCAACTTGACTCCCCTGCTACACCCGGCAAACCTTCGGGCTATCATGTTCCCTCTAACAGCTAGAGCTCTTCTTTCACGTTCCATATCCTTGTCGTCCCTCATGTCGTCGGTAAGTATATGGCCAAGATATTTGAACTGCCGCACTATTCGAACCTTCTCACCATTCAATTTAACTTCTGGCACATTATCCGGACCTAGACTCCTTTATAGACTTTGTTACTGATTAATTGACCGAGCTAGCGAAGCGCTCCGTTTCAGCTTGGCCAAAAAATCTTTCGTATGTTCGTATTTCCGACTGCTCTCGCCTACAGGTCGCATTTCTCAGCCGATTCTCGTGTCATTTTGTGATCAGGTTCAATTCAACAGTTATAATAGATTGTTTGACGAGTCAGTTTATTGAAATAAAAAAAAATGGCGGGGTTACTGATATACGAGCTCTACTTCAAGTAGGTATTTGTTACATAGTGACCTATGGTTGTCAATAGACGGTATATGATGATGGAACCAGTTGGTAGTGCCTGGAATTCCTTCGGTTCTGGGTATCCAATACCGAATTCCTTCATTCAAGTCTGGCGATGGCATGACATCTCTACACAGTATGTGTTTCATTATCTCTGCCTCCTCGCCACACATTCTACAATCTGTATTGTCAGTCCCAGCTGGTGTGCTTAATATTAAATAAAATCACTGATTAATAATGATTATTTTCAATACATACGTACACAATAAACAGCATTAGTACATCAATTCCCATAAGAAAAAAGTGGCTTATATCATTTTAATCAATGAGTTCTCAGTGGCGCCGCTACAGAGTATGCTCCCCAGCAGCGCCACAATCAATGCCTATTATTTTGTTCCACGGTACAGGTACAGCCATAAAGTTCATACGTACGTACGTAGTATATGGTGTACTGTGAAGGTTAGACTTCACTCTCAGTGGTGTTGGCCACTGATTTAAGAAAAGAAACGTTTTAAATATTAGGACGGTCACGTGACATCCGTCAATTGTAAAAATGTATATTCATTCTTAGTTTAGCCTCCGGGCAATAAAGATAGAAAAGTACCTCTGCTCTTTTAATCAGCTCCATCTGAGTGCACTCCCACAGTACATTCAACATACATCATTTTACCATATAATTAATCGATTTTCATTATAGCGGCGCCGCTGCAGAGCAGCACACCCCAGCTAGGCCAATAGTTCTTTGACCCAAAGTGCCCAAAAAACCCAAAGTGACCAGTAAACACCTACCAATATTCAATGCTAACTCTCCTCCATAG